>CM020181.1:29701586-29733316 GCA_009805545.1 Oryza longistaminata
ACGTTTGACCATTCGTCTTATTCAAAAAATTTACGTAATTATAATTTATTTTGTTATGAGTTGTTTTATCATTCATAGTACTTTAAGTGTGATTTATATCTTATACATTTGCATAAAATTTTTAAATAAGACGAATGGTCAAACATGTGAGAAAAAGTCAACGGCGTCATCTATTAAAAAACGGAGGTAGTACATAAATACAACTGAGACTAGAAGTAATACTCAACTGGACAACCTCAAGGAGCTCTGATTTTTTCACAATCTATCTCATAATATAATGTACATAATGGCAACATATTAGTAGCAAGCAACACGTACAGTGGCCGAGTTAACTCCCGTGACGTCAGAACCCACCACCACCACCACCACCCCCGCCGCAGCCGCCACCGCTGAATCCGCTGCTTGCCCCATGGTCACCGGAGTAGTGGTGCCCGCCGCCGCCATGGTCTCCGCCATGGTGGTGCCAGCCTCCTCCACCGTGGTCTCCGCCATGCCCGTGGTGATGGTGGTGCCCGCCGCCGCCGTGGTCCCCGCCATGTCCGTGGCCATGGTGGTGGTGTCCGCCGCCATTGTCTCCGCCATGTCCGTGGCCATGGTGGTGATGCCCGCCGTGAGCATCCGAGCTAGCAACGAAAAATTGCATAAATCACAACAAGAGATATGGAATTAAGCACTGATAGCACACGTGTTAACTCGTTCTTACCTAGGCTGGTCGCCGCCGCCGCCGCCATCACCACCGTCGCCCCCGTCGCCACCACCATCGCCTCCGTCGCCGCCGCCACCGTCGCCGCCACCATCACCGTCTTCCCGGCGGCGGCGGCGCTTATCTTTCTTCCTTCTTGGGCTGTCTTTAGGCCCATCAGCACATCCGAACACGGCGATCGCTACGACGGCTAAGGCCGCGGCAAAGCCGAAGCCGACGAGGATCCAACCGGCAGCAGGAGCAGTAGGCATGGTGCCGAAGCCATTGCCCGCAGTAACAGCTAATGCCCTCACCATTGTTACCGAGCAAGAAGTGTCTCTAGCTAGCTAGCACTGTGTTCTTGCAGCAGCAGCAGCAGCAGCAGCAAGGGAGAATGAAAGATGGATAAGTAGCACTAGCTTATAGCGCTTTTGTTAATTATTAGGTGCAGGAAAAATTAAGCACGGATATTTTAATTCTCGACGCGTTGTTTCTAAAAGGATAGCGAATGGATTTTTCCACGCTTTGCTGAGCAATTGTGTCGGATCAGTAGTGCCCCAGAGGATATCGACACAAAAGTGTGAAATGAGCTAAGGTCAAGCCTTCAATGTTGACGAAGAGTTTGCGATGATAAAAACGGAAAAGTCCGCAGCTAGACGACTTCTAATTCAATCCAGAAAGCAAAACAGAGCTTGCAGCTGCTAGTGTTTACGCTTCCAGAAGTTGCACAGAAACTGGCTCATCTTGATCCATGGGCACTATCGCCGGTGGCGGCGAGCTTCCGTGTCATTACGCCGAAACGCACCCGCCAACGACCACGCCCACAGATGATGATGATTCACCTAGGAGATTAGACGGTGAGGCAGCACCGTGTGGGCCAGGCCAAATGACCCGGGGGGTTAGTTAAACCACGGCCTGGTAAGCTTTTCCTCGATATATGGGCCGAAATAGACCCACTCTATCGGCCTACTCCATCACATAAAGCCCACTAAATGAGACACGGCCATATGTTTGGAAAAAGTACACCGAAGGTCACTCAACTTGTCATCGAGTTACAAAATCATCTCTCAACCATAAAATAAGATACTATACAACATCCCTCAACTTTCAAAACCATTTACTTTAGATCCTTAGATGGTTTTGACCCCGATTTTATCCAACGTGGTGGCTGAGTCAGTGTGGAACCCACGTGAGTCCCATATGTCAGGGTGACCACGTCACCACCCTCTCTCTTTTTCCCCTCTTCTCTCCCGTCCTCCTCTCTCTCTCTCTCTCTGACCTCTCTGCGTAGGTTGGCCACCGGGTGGGGAGGAGATCGGCGGGGCGAGGCGGGAGAGGAGGGCGTCGGCTGCGATGCTGGAGAAGGGAGGAGGCTGGCGGGTCGGGAGGAGGTCGGCGGGGTGAGGAGGGAGAGAAGGTCCGGCGGCGGCGACCCAGGAGCAGTCCATCGCGCCGGGTGGGGAGCCGGCCGGCCGATCTCATCTCCACCACTCCTTCCCCATCGTCGTGCCGCCCCTCTTCCCCGCGCTCATCAGTAACACTGCCGCTAACCCCGCCCGTATCGGCCCCGGGTCCTCCTTTCCGCCGCGCTCCTCCCTTGCCACGCGCTGACGGCGAGTAGGGAGCCAGTCGGCGATCTCTCTTCTGTTGCTCCTTTCCCGTCGGCCGTGCCGGCCTCCCCTCTGTCGCGCCGCCCGCGCCACCGTGCGTCGCCGCCTCACCCCGGACGACGACGACGCGCAACCACGCACTTGCGCCGCGTGGCACGCGGAGGAGGAGGGAAGGCAGACCGCCACGACCGCCGCACGACGGGCAGCCATCAACGGCGACGCCCATCGCATCGCCCTCCCTCCGTCGCCCGCTCACTGCCACCGTACGTCGCTGCCTCACCTCGACGACAATGTGCGACCACAGCAATGGCGCCGCACGGCACATAGAGAAGGACAAGGAGGGCAGGCAGACAACTGATCCGTGCGACGGCAGCCATCGGCGGCGCCACCCGTCGCATCGGCCCTCCTGTCCACTGCGCTCCTCCCCTGCCAGCCGCCGACCACGCTGGCCCTCCTCCCCGCCGCGTTGAGGACGCCGCCGCCATCAACGCCCAGGGGGAAAATGAGAGAGGAAGGGAGAGAAGAGGGAAAAAAGAGAGAGGGTGGTGATGTGGTCACCCTGACATGTAGAGTCTACTTGGGTCCCACGCTGATTCAGCCGTTATGTCATATAAAACCGGGGTCAAAACCACCTAAGGACCTAAAGTGAACGGTTTTATAAGCTGAGGGATGTCATATCCCTGGTTTTGTGGTTGGGGACGATTTTGTAACTCGATGACAAGTTGAGGGACCTTCGGTGTACTCTAATGATAGGTATATATAGAGAAAGTGCATATGAATATATGATGTAGATACAAGTCAGAACATATTTATCTTTAGGACTATTTATCACTATAATTCGTATTTAAACTCTTTATCTCCAACTGTACACAATTATAACTTCTAACACCCACCTCCGCCGCCGCACCCACCGCCGCCACCACAACCGCCACCGCCCCCATGATCACCGGAGAAGTGGTGCCCACCGCCGCCATGGTCTCCACCATGGTGGTGCCAGCCTCCACCATGATCTCCGCCGTGCTCGTGGTGCCCGCCGCCGTCACCACCACCATCGCCCCCATCTGGACCGTCGTCACCGCCGCCGTCATCGTCCCGGCGGCGGCGGCGCTTGTCCTTCTTCCTTTTTGGTTTCTGTTTAGGTCGATCGGCACAGCCGAACACGGCGATCGCCACGACGGCTACGGCCGCGGCGAAGCCGAAGGCGACGAGGACCCAGCCGGCGGCTGGAGCAGTAGTAGGCACGGCGGCGAAGCCATTGCCCGCAGTAACAGCTAACGCTCTCACCATTGCTACGTGAGCAGGAATAATCGGCTAATAACCTTTTCTT
The DNA here is from genome assembly GCA_009805545.1 of Oryza longistaminata. Taxonomy (NCBI): domain Eukaryota; kingdom Viridiplantae; phylum Streptophyta; class Magnoliopsida; order Poales; family Poaceae; genus Oryza; species Oryza longistaminata. Next base: position 29,705,206 of record CM020181.1, read on the forward strand.
CTTGCAGCTGCAGCTAATTAACGTACTCTCACCATTGTTAAGTAGCACAAGCTCTTGTGTTATGTGCAGAATTGGAGAGAGAGAGACATCGTAAGATTCAACGCGGTTTTCTGAGTCGTAGAGAGGAGTTGGAGGAGTTGTACAGACTCTGCCTTGAGGAAATGTCGTTAAGTGTGTGAAATGAGATCAGCCTGAATTACTGACGAGTTTGCTACTATATAAACAGTGGAATAGTCAATATAAGTACAGCTGCCAACTAAACGACTTTTAATTCAACCCCCAGAGATTAAAATCATCAAATGCAGCTGTACATATACGCACTAGTACATGTCTGTTCACAGAAGTTGCACAGAAACTGGCTCGAGTTCATCTTGACCGACCCATTGGCAACCAGTCATCGCCGGCGGCGGCGAGCTTTCTGTGCCATTACGGCGAAACGCACCGCGCGCCACCGATCATGCCAACAGATGATTCACCGAGGACGGTGAGGCCGTGCCATGCGGCCCAGGCGCCCAGCCCAAATAATCCATGGCAATCACGTCCCCAACTGCAGGAATCAGATCCATTAAATCTGAGCCGCACAGCCTGATCGAACGGCTGATAGAGACCCGAGCGGGTTGGGAGTTGGGAGTCTCGCCGCTCCGTCCAATTTACTAAGGATGTGGATTTTCATACCATCTATTTATTAAACGATTTTGCTATATATTTGTCGACAAATTTTCTCCCAAAAATTTAACAGATGTAATTACAGTACAATCGTAGTGTAATTATACTGTAACTTGCATGTAATTCAACTGTACCTATAGTGTAACTTGTACGTAACTATCAAAAATCTCTCTGTAATATGTTATTTCGGTAAAATGGAGGTTGTGGGAACAAATCCTTACACATATGTGTGTGCTGTGATTTTTTTCTTCCTCACCAAAACAAATATTGTAATAGATTTAACGATTCAAAATTACGTGAAACTTATATACAAGTTACACTGTAGTTACATGCAAGTTACAGTGTAATTATATATAAGTTATAGTATAATTACACTATGATTGTACTATAATTACATCTGTTAAATTTTTAGAAACAAATTTGTCGATAAATATATAGGTGGTCCCTTTATTAAATCACTTTCCCAATTTACTAACCGCTGACAGTTCGCGAGGAGCAGCCAATCAATTCATCTGGACCGCGCACAGTTTGATCGAGCGGTTGGTAGAGACCCAAGGGGGTTCGGAGTTTTGAACCCCGACCCCCATTCGCAGCCGGAAATCCACCACCGCGCCTCACTGTAGCGTTGCCGAGATCTCTTGGCCGCGTCTTGCTCCCTTCTCCTGCCTCCTCGAGCTCCCTCTGGCCACACTGCAGCCGTCCAGCGCCTGCGATTCTGATTTAGAAACCGTGCTTCACATCACTCTGCAAAGTAGACTTGATTCCGCGAGCCGGTTAAGAAACCGATGATTCAGAAAGAAGAGATCAAGACACAGCAATGCTTGGCAGTTTCACCATTGTTTTTCAGACGAACCGAACGAGATGAAAATGAAGTATCATCTTGTTGCTTGAATAATTGTCTGGGCATGAGCTGTGTTGGTTACTTTTTGTTTACCTCTTGAAGACTGTAAAATTGCGAAAGTATATTCTTCACTCGATACAAACAAATTACCATGAAAAAAAAATTATCGGCGTACAATTGCATGCGCGTATGAGCTTAGCGCCGTAAATAATCATTGTTTTTCAACTAGAAATTACGTAAAAGAGATATAGTAAAACTTCTTAAGCCAAGTTGAAAATTGAAGAGGTGAATTTGATCGTGAGCCAATTAAACTGTTACTCATTTATACACACTAACACTGCCATAGTGCCATGCATAATGAATAATCCATACCACAAATCTTGTCTTGATCCACTCCGTCAATTAATTAACCTCCGTCTCCACCTCCACCGCCGTCTCCGCCGCCACCATCGCCACTACAACCATCACCGCCGCCGCCGCCGCCATCACCGCCTCCATCCCCGCCACCGTCGACGATGCCGCCGGCGCCCCAGCAACAACAACAGGTGGACCTCCGGGATCTGTTCTTGCGGTCGGCGTATCCACAAAGGAGAATGACCACAATCGCTAGCACGAACACGACAATGCCTGCAGCCGAAGCAGCAGCAGCATTGGACGTCGCGTTGGGCACGAGAAGATGTTGCTCGCTAGCCATTTGTGTGATCTCTTCGATCTTCTTCGTCTAATTGGTTGATGATTAGGGAGAAAATTAAAGCTGCAAGCTAGCTCGATCAAGTGGTAATTATATAGAGGCCTTCCGGCGCATTAATTCTGTTTTCTCCGACTTTGCACTCTAGAGACTGGCGCTAGCGTGTAGCGTCTGCAGATGTGTGCTGGATCGATCACTGGAAGACGACGACGTCTACGACTTTGCCAATCGATCCCAATGGAAAATTGGAATGCATTGGTAGGATAGAACATGGGCCAGTGTGGATGCTGCTGACCTTGACTTAATTTAATCAAGCTCAGCCTGTATTTGTATACTGTCTACGTTGACCATGAGAGGAGCAGAGCAGAGATCAGCTTCACATGTATACGCCCGACGGCGTGACATTGTTTCAGCCCAACTTAAACGGGCCGGACGTTCCTCGCAATACCTTTTCAGCCCAACTATACGGGCCGCATGGCCCATATGAGAATATACTGGACTACTATGCGTACGTCGCCTTCCTGCGGCCCAGTTTTAGTGGTTTGATGATTAAGATCCACAACTAGGACCACAGCCCGAGAAGTTGTTTACCGAATTTGTTTTCGGAATGGTCCGAAAAGCTAAGAATTTGGCTTTTTATTGGGGAAATTTTTTTTTTAGAATTACACAGTAAAACCATACTCCTATGAGCATCTTCGAAGACCGCACGCAAACCATACCCCTATGAGCATCTTCGAAGACTGGCGGGCAAATTCTGAAGAGATTGACGAAGTCACCACAGGTGCCTCGCTGTCGACGTGTACGTCGCCTACCACTGAAAGCACAACACCGTTAAATCCTGGAAAATTCCTCAGGTGCTACTGAGGCTCTTATAACCACCAGGCTACAGGCCCTTTCGCCATTGGGGAAACTATTTTAAACTCTCAAGGGATATCTTTTCGTTGTCTGCATATTAACTATATTTAAATGGTTATGAAAAAAAATTAAAAATTCAGCAAGATATATTAATATGTGATAAATCGCTTCACAAATATGCAAGTCAAAATTCAACTTCTACAAGTTACAATGAAAAAAAAAACAAAATTGACTATAAAAATATGTTAACAAGTCATAGTTTATTTTGTTTTTTGTGCAACTTATAAAAGTTAAATCTTAACTTGTATGTTTGTGAAGTGATATATCATATATTAATTTAGAGCACTGCTACACATACTAACTTTTTCTTACTAAATCTTTACTAACAATCATCTCAACCGTTTGATTTAGGTAGATGGAAGTTATGAAAAATCTAGATACACTCATAGCATGACACATCAGTGTTAGTAAGAATTTAGTAAGAAAAAGTTAGTACGTATAGACTTTTCCATTAATTTATCTAGTTAATTTTTTTCGTAACCATTTAAATGATATACAAACAAACAAACCTTTTTTACATGTTGAAGTTTATACAGTTTTTTTTTTCGAAGCACTTTTTAAGCGTACGCGCATTATGCCACCTAGCACTAGCAGTCATCTGGTAAAATGCACCATAAGTTTTGCCGTGGCAGAAAGCGCTTTCGGTCTGTTCGGGTAAAAGAAGAACATATACTACCACAAGAAAGGCAATCTTTAGGCAATATATATGTACTTCCAGCTTCCACAGGTCAATCCACTGATCCACACAGTCCACACAGTAGTTAACTTGATGACGGCAAGCCAAATCTATAAATAATTAAATACTGTACGTATATACTATCCCCGTACGTTAACTGTAAATCTATGCAGCCACGTCATCTGTGTAATGCTAGCCATTAGATCATTGTCCATTAACCATTCAATCAACTCTGAACGTATTCTTGTAAACTGTGTGCCTGCTAGCTCCTCGATCGCTTTCTGAGCCATGAAGGAATGTTAATTAAGCTGCTACCTAGCTAAGCTAGGCTTCCGATATGAGAGAAAAAGACGCTGCTAATATAATAATCTTGGAACAGACAGCGTACGTGTTGGCACCATTATCCATTGGTAAGGCTGTGTTTGACAAATTAAGCAGAATAGTATATACTTTTCTTTATAATCTGTACTACGTACAGTTCGAATTTCACATCCTTAACGCCTATCGTAATCGGCCGGCCGTACGTTATAACTTTGCAGTATTACAAGCGATTTTTCGTGTGCCATGATTGTCCGTTATAATTCGTCAATCCGCTCCCTGGCGCCTGCCATCCATGCTGTTGTTCCCGCACGCCTTCGTAACCGCAGAACGGTGGCAGCGACACTTCTGAACACACGGTGGATTCAAGATATCAATGGTGCGCTGGAGATCCAGGCACTTCTTGAGTATCTCAGCCTATGGCACATTATAAACTCTATGTAACTTTTAGATCAGCCGGACTCACTGTGCTAGAGGTGGGAGACCTCAGGGGATTACTCCTCCCGTTTAGCCTATCATGTCCTATTCCTGGGAAGAATCCGATTCCAATCTAACCCAATTTGAAATCTTGGGCATCTCCATGATGCCGCTACTTTGTTTGGTTAGTCGCACTTAACTGATGTTGGGCGGCTGATCGGCTCTGAAGACGCGGCCTCACACATCCTGATCGTTGTGTCATCTATGATCAATGTGATGAGAGTATCTATCACCTCTTGGTAGCATGCCCGGAATCCTGTGAGCTTTGATGGATCGCCCTTAGAGCATTTGGACAGTCGAGTTGCCTGCCATTGAATGAAACTTCTTTCCACCGCTAGCATTGTGACAATGGAAGAAGCTGAGCAAAGCGCAGTGATGGGGATTCGACACCATTGCAGCCTTAGTCGATCGGATGGATGATTTGAAAAGAGATAAACAATCGAGTATTCAACCAACGGCAGAAATCGTGGGTGGAAATGGCTAAGGCAATGGCAGCTGAAGCGGATTTATGGCGCCTAGCAAGGATGGTGGTCCCGACACTTCGGTTGTCGAATGGGGATGTACGGTCGCACCAGTCGTTGTGAGAATAGATAATAAATTTATGTCGATTTTTCCTGTATCCTGCCCCCTTCCCCCTTAATTTGTATTTTTCCCTGCAAATAACTTTTACTTCTCTCAATACAAAGATGCGCTCTTTGCATATTCCCCAAAAATTCAGTCATGTACATGAGATCAACGCAATAAACGTACGGATGGCTAGTAATTCTTTATTCCATATAGTGAAGATATATACAGAAATCGATCATATAGGAGTACATCACTAATGTGAAGAGTATGATTCAACGCTTAATTTAACTGGATACAGTAGTACATAAAATGCGCACGCATGTTCCATGGATCTCTCATCATAATTACCCCCCACTTCCTTAATTAACATGCTCAAGTAGAGCCTGTGTAGGTAGTTGAAGATGCTGCTAGAGCAGCTTGTTGAGCTGCAGCTGCAGTTGGACCTAGAGCTCCGCTTGTTGATCCGTAGCTGGAGGAGCTGCTTCCTCTATCCTCCCCATCGGAATTGTTCGTACCGTCCGCTCCGGTGCTGCTGCATACGGCGATGAACACAACCGCAACTGCTACCAAGATTACAACTACAGCAAGAGTTATATCCATTGTAGCAGCTACTGGATGAGCGAGCTCTAGCTAGCTGCTGCCTAATTAGTCTCGAGATCAATGAGAGTTGCTAGCTGGACCGGGTGGTTACGTACGTAATTATATATAGGGTTAGATCGTACGTTGTGTGTACGGGTAGAACTGAAGAGTATGTCATAATGTCAAATTCCATTTGCTATCACAGAGAGGATAAAATTTATCCGTCAGGTTTGTGCTTCGCTCTTACGGAAACAGTCGGCCGTAAGTAAAGTACTGCTAGCTTCTCTCTTTTTTTTTTCTTTACACGAAACTTTACCATGTATTAGAGAATAGGTAGATTCACTGTACAATGCTGGAAAAGTATACAGTAATATTTTAGATCGCTGGAGACGACTTCGCAATTCACGGATTGATATGATCCAAGTCGACGGATGGGGAAAATGTCAGGAACGTGGTTCGCGCTTTGCTTGTCACACCATTTCGGCCCAACCAGGCAACCACGCGCGTGGGCCGTGCCACCAGGGGAGCGAACGTACGGGCCGGCCCGCGCGTGGCCGCTGGGCTGACGAAGCGCATCGATATAGGAAAAAGTTCACTATACGCCTCTCCTCTCAAGATCGAGCTCCTCCCTTTAATAGCAAAACCGGGTATAACGTATCTCTTACTCCCTCTATATTTTAATGTATGACGCCGTTGACTTTTTATAAACATTTGACCATTTATTTTATTCAAAATTTTTGTGAAAATATGAAAATATTTATGTCATCCTTAAAGAACATTTGATGATGAATCAAAGTCACAATAAAATAAATGATAATTACGTAAATTTTTTGAATAAGACGAATGGTCAAACGTTGGACGAAAAGTCAACAGCGTCATACATTAAAATATGGAGGTAGTATCATTTAAAATCACTGTATTGAAAAGCAGTTTTGGCTAACGTGGTACTAAAGTTTTCATCTAAAAATGTTCAGATTGGAGACCACATAGCCTTGCAAAAACATTATAAAGCAAGAAATTGTGTACTACTTCTACTTGATTAGGACTTGCTTCTACTGACCAAGGTTTTTGTTTCTTCGCGAGGAGGCGCAGTAGAATAACTGGAGAAGCATCACAAATCTGTATATACAGCTTGCTCATTTTTTTTTCTTTTGCAAAATCTTGATTTACATTATCTACACTCAGATCATAGTTAAAGCTGGACTACTGGAGTTGAGAACAAAGGTAATATTGTCATGGATATTTATATTTTGCACTAGAACAGAGGCAATCTTACCATTTGGGTGAAAAAAAAGTGAATATACATTTTCTAAATTTATATTTATATACATGTTTGTGGGGGGAATTATGAAAATATACATGTTTATAAATGCAGACATGAAAATATTACGCGGCATAATATTGAACAGATTGAATCCGATTTTAACAATTGAGGAATTCTCTATATTTGATTTTGCGGTTGAAGAATACGAATTAAAATGTGTCTATATATGAGGCATGTAAAATGAACTTTTTTTCTGGAAACAAATACTATCGTTGGACAAAACAAAGGTTGGGCCGCACGTGGATGGCAATCACGTCCACACCGCAAGAACCGTGGGAAATCGTTTCAAATGAAGAGCTGTTATAGATAGACAATCATCTGTGAGACTGTGATGGCTCTTGATCCTAATATATCTCTTACGGTAGATTTAAGCACCCGTCACAGGTATAATTATTTGTAACAACTCTCTAAGAGAGCCATCATTGATAACTCTTTTTTTTTTCATTTTTGTTACCATCAAATAAGTTGATCATGCATAATATCCAAATAAGAACGGAACTAGTTTTCGACTCTGCGTTGTCATCGGTCTCGGAGGTCCTCGAGTCCATCCTCTCTAAGGGCCACCTTTGGTTTTTAGCTAGTATCGCTAATTTTGGGGTTCTCCTGGGAAGGTAGTGGCTCTGCCCCCTCCCAGCTATTTGGAGTTGTGTGTAGCCGTCACAGTAGTCTTTCGTTTCTTCTTTATTTTAGTCTTTTTTTCCCCCTTTTCTTGGCATAAGTCGGTCTGACTGATTGCGTCGTTTAACAAACATTCTATTTCTTCTAATATATTGACGTGCGATCCTTTGGCGCGTTCGAGAAAAAACAACCCGTTATGAAACGTATCTTACCTCATCATTTTTTATGCAGTTTGCAGGCATAAATGGCATCCTCTACTATACTCCTGAAAACTTGAGCAAGTTGGTGTTGGAGGTTTTTTCTCGAAGTTTGATCATAGTTCTTCTTCTACATCTATACTTTTAAGTGCCATCGCAACCTTAGTGGTGATTCCTTGTATTGGTGTTGCTGTGCCGCTCGTAGATACGAAAGGAAGAAATTTAGTATTCTAATATTTATAATTACTACTTATTATCATTATTTAATTAAAAAGTTAAAGAAAGTACAAAATGCTAATTTTTCTCCCTCGCTTCATGCATGCAGGCATATTCTCCTTGGCACGATACCCATTCTGCTATTATCCCTAGCTATTTTGGTTGTTGCTAATATTATGAATATGAGCACTGATTTACATGCTATCACGTCAGCATTATGCGTAATCGTTTATCAATGTGTTTTTGTTATGGGATTTGGCCCTATTCCAAATATTTTGTGTGCTGAAATTTCCCGTACAAGAGTACGTGCCACATGCTTGGCAGGGGAAACCCCCGGAGCATCCTCTTCAATTTTTTCACCATGAATAATAAACTAAAGGTCCCTAGATGGCTGGAGGTTGAAGAATCTGTGTAATTGAGCCTCCTCCCCCCTCCCAATTTTTTTTTCTATTCATGGATCCGCCCCTGATGCTTGGTAATATGTAGCCTAGCATTTTGGATTTGTGATACCATCGTCACATACACTTTTCCTGTGTTGATGAATGCGATTGGTCTTGCGGGTGTTTTTGGGATCTTTGCTACTGTTTGTGCACTAGCCTTAACTATTTGTATATTTCAAGGTGCCAGAAACTAAAGGTATATACCTCTTGAGGTTCGGTCGGAGTGTTTTGCTTCTACCAACATCTCATCCAAAGATGATTCGAAAGAAGATAAGTAATACTCTCTCCGTATTTTAACGTATGACGCCGTTGACTTTTCGACCAACGTTTGACCATTCGTTTTATTCAAAAATTTTGTGCAAATATGAATATATTTATGTCATGCTTAAAGAATATTTGATGACGAATCAAGTCATAATAAAATAAATGATAATTACATAAATTTTTTGAATAAGACGAATGGTCAAACGTTGGACAAAAAATCAACAGCGTCATACATTAAAATATGGAGGTACTAATGAATTGGTTGGCTCCATGTAGGACGGATTTTATTGCAATGCCATATATTGATGTATTTTTTGCTATATTATTATGTATTAAATTTGTGAAACTGTCATATGTTTTGTGTGGTGGCATCTGTACATGTATCTGTACTTGCCTGTACATATATGTACCTGTGTTGTCTACTGGAGTATGTTCTAATCTACTTTACATACAACCCTTTGCATGCTGTCCAAATTATTGGTATACATCTGAATTACATTATTTATACCCAGTTAGTACAGTGTTTTTTTTTCCTGTTTTGCCATGTGTTAACTAAATCAATCATATGGTAACCTTTCGTATTGTGCATTAGAAACTACTCCATCCGTTTAAAAAAAACGAATCTAGCATTGAATTATTTTACTACAACGAATCTAGACATCGTAGTATTAGAATGTGTCACATCCAATTCTAGATTTGTTTTGTATAGGACGACAGGAATAATTAACTATTTGCCACTCTTACGAGTGGTGCTAAATTATTTGCCATTGGACCCACATATCATAGACACACGAGGGTCCACATGTTATAGACATCCAGTGGTAAATAGTTAAATGTCCCAGACTCTACTACTAATTAGCATGCATCTAGAGAGCATTGGCAGCCTGAGTAGAGCAGCTCACTGACTTTGCTTCCACCGTGTACCGAGAGCTGAACACGCAAAATCACATAAACCACGTATAGGCCTGGTTTAGTTACCAACTTTTTCTTCAAACTTTTAATTTTTTCATTACATCAAAACTTTCTACACACACAAACTTTCAACTTTTTCATCACATCGTTCCAATTTCGATGTGAATTAAACACAGCCATAATCAGGGTGCAATTGATAATGCCTCTGTTAGCTGTGAACACTTTTTTTAAAAGCAAACTGGTCTCAAAGCCATTTTAGGCTGTGTTTAGATCCAAAGTTTGCCTCCAAACTTTACCTTTTTCCATCACATCAACATGTCATACACACAACTTTTCAGTCACATCATCTCTAATTTCAACCAAAATCTAAATTTTGAGAATTACACAGTACTCCGCAGACACTCACAACGCACGCGCACTCACCCCTATGAACACACGCACGCAAACCCTACCCCTATGAGCATCTTCAAAGACTGGGCCGGCAAATTCTGGAGAGATTGACGAAGTCACCACAGGCGCCTCGCTGTCGACGGGTACGTCGCCTACCACTGAAAGCACAACGCCGTTAAATCCTGGAAAATTCGCTCCCATGGGGAGTCGAACCCAGGACCTCAGGTGCTACTGAGGCTCTTGTAACCACTAGGCTACGGGCCCTTTCGCGTTATACTAGGATTTTATGCAATCATGCAACCAACTAGTACAAAATTCAAGAATCAACCTTGTTGTTTTATCTGCCTGAAATCTCACATTGTTTAATACACGCAGAACATGAATGAGCGTCAAGCTTCCAGTCTTCAAAGAGAAGCTCTAATGCACCCACCCCATTTCTCTGGGTAAAACAGCTATATATTGTTTGAAGCAAAACATTTTCAATGGGTTCAGACAAGCAGAGTGGTAGCCCATTACTGGGAACCCTCAAGATGAAGAGCGTCAGGACGATCCTGACACACACGTATCCATATCCTCATGAACACTCAAGGCATATCATGACTGCAGTCATAATTGCATGCCTCTTTTTCATCTCGTCTGACAATATGCATACCCTCATACATAAACTGGACAACAATATCAAGTGGTGGTCCATGTATGTTTGCCTAATCGGTTTCTTCTATTTCTTCTCTTCTCCCTTTCTCGGAAGAACTATTCAGCCGAGTTACTCGAATTTCAACCGATGGTATGTTGTCAACTCTTTAGTATGTCTCAACAACTCAACATTATATTTCTTTTGGCTTGTCTCCATTGCTCCACAGAAACTTCTGCAAATGCATAACTAAGTTGTTAGGAGAAGTGATTCTGTCACTTGTATTGCATAATTGCAGGTATGTCGCTTGGATTTGCTTCGCTTCACTGTATCATCTTCCCAGCTTCCAATCAATGGGAGTTGATATGCGCATGAACCTTTCACTTTTTTTGATGATATATTTCTCGTCTGTCCTTTTCATCATCGCCTTTCATATAGTTTTTATTGGTCTCTGGTACATTGGACTGGTTGCTCGCATGGCAGGAACAAGACCTGGAATTTGGACCATATTCCAGAACTGTACTGTAAGTTTACTGAAATTTTGTTTTTGTTACTCTTTTTTATAAGAAAAACTAATCTGTCAGATTGCTCATTGGAAGATTATTTCTGCATTTGTTTCAGGTAATCAGTATTGCTTGCTGTGTATTCTACAGTCACTGTGGGAATCTTGCTGTGCACAAAAGTAAATCTTTCAGTAGGAATTCTGATCCAAATTTGCTTGCTTTTCTTGAGAATGAAAAGGGAACCACCTGGATATCAAATTTTCTCCGTATGAATGAGTTAAAAGATCAGATATGTTCATCTTGGTTTGCTCCGGTTGGATCTGCTAGTGATTATCCTCTTCTATCCAAATGGGTTATCTATGGGGAGGTACCTCTGGCCTCGATTCATCTATTCTTTCTTTTCATGTTTCCAGCTGACAATATCCATGTTACACTTCTTTGATCATGTTATTCTCCAGCTAGTTTGCAGTGGATCCTGTGCTGGCCCTTCAGATGAAATATCTCCTCTGTACTCATTGTGGGCTACATTTGTTGGCCTTTATATTGCTAACTTTGTTGTGGAGAGATCAACTGGGTATGTGTTTATTGTTTTGCACCGTGCATGTTCTTATTGATGCATTAATTTTCTTATAATAGAAGCTAGTAATATTTCCTTTCCAAAAATATTGCTTGCATATATTCAGTCTTTCTCTTAATGATGCACTACGATTATTTCAGATGGGCTCTTACACACCCATCAACTGTATTGGAGGAAGAGAAGCTGAAGAGACAAATGAAACCAGATTTCCTGGACATGGTACCTTGGTATTCAGGGTAGGGCCTTTCTATTGTTCTGACGACAGCAAGTTACTAGATTACAGGCTAGTCCAATGGAAAAATCCAACATCTTTGGCTTTGCTTTATACAGGACATCAGCTGATTTATTCAAGACTGCATTTGATCTTATGGTCTCTGTAACTCTTTTTGTTGGGCGATTTGATATGCGCATGATGCAAGTAAGAGTGTTTCCTCTGGAACTTTTACTCAATATGATATGCCCAACATGAATATAAGCTCTAAGGTTCTCCAAGTCAGAATTGTCATTCATTTCCTTGGTTCTTTTCACTGAAAATGTTTTGCCTTGGTGGTCATGGCTATCTAATTTTAACACTCCAATTTTCAGCTTTGAATCCTGTCACTGTGCACGTGCGTGTATGTTCAAGCCTATGATGCATGGTCTCTCAAACTTCTTTTTTTTAACATTGTCTTATAGGCTGCAATGAAAAGAACAACAGATGAAACTCAGAATGATGACCTTTTGTATGACTACTTCAATGAAAGAGAAGACCTTTGGTTTGACTTTGTCGCAGACACTGGTGATGGAGGAAATTCATCATATACGGTTGCCCGATTGCTAGCTCAACCATCCATTCAGACTGTAATTGGTGGCTCTATGCATACTCTTCCACGTGGAAATCTGCTTCTTATTGGCGGAGACCTTGCGTAAGCTTACAGCATATTTATCAGAGTTGCGCTTTTCCTGTGGTCAATTAATTCGTACTTACAAAATCTAGTCTCATTGTTGTTTAGCCAGTTGGATCACATGATTGATTTCATCCTTATACCATGGGAAATTATACAGACTATAGCTCTTGTTAAATGTCTGGAGATTCAGACTGTTAACAGCATGGTTGAGTTTCACAGTTATTTTTGAATGAAATGTTTTCTTTGTCCCATTGAAGCATTGGACTGCATCTTCAGTATTGAACACCTTAGCCTTCATAATTGAATAGACCGAGTTACCTGTTGATGATCTCATTTCTTATGTTCTGTCTCAAGCAACAGCTACTCATGGATAAGCACATCAAGCTTCTTCTCTATAATTGCAAAGGCTCGAGTTTATTTAGGCACATCAAGCTTCTTCTTTTTTTAGGTTTATCTTTAATTTGATTTGATTCCAAAGTCTCCTAAACTATATTAAATTTTGACAAAGTGCCATGTTCTGAAATCTGATTTCTCTTCTGCTGCCCATCCTATCCAGGTTTGCGCAACATGATATAGACGGCCAACGGAGCAGCTCGGCGACACATTCCCGGCATCGTCAATGGCGCCCATCGCTGCACAGCAATGCTGTGACAGCATCTCCGAAGTCAGTAGCTGATGCGATCGTCAGTGGCCGGCCTGTTCAACTGATCTGTGTTTTAGAGTTCATGCTCATCACTTCATCAGAAGTTTGCATTTTCAGCTGATGCGATGTTCAGTACTTCAGTTTGGTTTGGGGGGGGGGGGGGATTATGAAAATATACATGTTTATATATGTGGACGTGAAAATACTACACATCATAATATTGAACAGATTGAATATCCGGTTTTAATAATTGATGAATTCTCTATATTTGATTTTACGGTTGAAGAATACGAATTAAAATGCGTCTATACATATGAGGCATGTAAAATGAACTTTTTTTCTGGAAACAAACGCTCGTTGAACAAAGCAAAGGTTGGGCCGCATGTGGATGGCAATCACGTCCACACTGCAGGAGCCGTGGGAGCTGACGCACGGCCCGATCGAGCCTGGACTGACGAACCACACATATATATCAGGGATCGAGCTGCAGAGGCTGCAGGCAGTCAACAGTTTCTAACGATTTTTCGCGGCGGCTGCGGAGGAGTTCGTTCGGCGGCGGCGCCCCGCCCGCGCGACGCGACGTCGTCGTCCTCTCATCCTCGTCGCTCGAAGCCGGCGAACCAATAATGGAGGAGGATCTGCTCCCGAGGGAAGGATGATCCCTCGGCTGTTCTGCTTGACGAAGCTAGGCCAACTCCTCCAACTGGATGCTTCAACCTGCACCATGCCTTTCTGCGCGGTAAGATTCACGTCGATGAGTTTTAGCCATGAGCCGGTTGTTAATTATCATGTGTGTAGTGATTATCGGGTGGTTCTCCGTTCGGGATGTTAATTAACTACCGAATATATATGCATCATTGATTTATGATGGCCGTGTTTTGGACGGGTATGTATCTTGTGATTCATTTTTAGACTTTTTTTATGGCACACTGTTTTATGTGGAATTAAACTATTACATAGGGTGTGTTTAGTTCATGTTGAAATTGAAAATTTGGTTGAAATTGAAACGATGTGATGGAAAAAATGGAAGTTTATGTGTGTAGGAAAGTTTTGATGGGATAGAAAAGTTAAAAGTTTAAAGAAAAAGTTTGGAACTAAATAAGGCCATATAACTGGAGTAGATAGATATATGGACCGGCTTCAAATGAAGAGCTGTTATAGATAGACAATCATCTGTGATGGCTCTTGATCCTAATATATCTCTAACGGTAGATTTAAGCACCCGTCACAGGTATAATTATTTGTAACAACTCTCTAAGAGAGCCATAATTGATAACTCTCTCTCTCTTTTTTTCATTTTTTTTACCATCAAATAAGTTGATCATGCATAATATCCAAAGCAACCCGTTATGAAATGTATCTTACCTTATCATTTTTTATGCAGTTTGCACTTTGCAGGCATAAATGGCATCCTCTATTATACTCCTGAAATACTTGAGCAAGTTGGTGTTGGAGGTTTTTTCTCGAAGTTTGATATTAGTTCTTCTTCTACATCTATACTTTTAAGTGCCATCACAACCTTAGTGATGATTCCTTGTATTGGTGTTGCTGTGCGGCTCGTAGATACGAAAGGAAGAAAGTTAGTATTCTAATATTTATAATTACTACTTATTGTCATTATTTAATTAAAAAGTTAAAGAAAGTACAAAATGCTAATTTTTCTCCCTCGCTTCATGCCTTTACATGTTTATAAATGTGGACGTGAAAATATTACGCGTCATAATATTGAACAGATTAAATCTGGTTTTAACAATTGAGGAATTCTCTGTATTTGATTTTGCGGTTGAAGAATAAGAATTAAAATGTGTCTATATATGAGGCACGTAAAATGAACTTTCTTTTTCTGGAAACAAATACTATCGTTGGACAAAACAAAGGTTGGGCCGCCCGTGGATGGCAATCACGTCCACACTGCAGGAGCCATGGGAGCTGACGCACGGCCCGATCGAGCCTGGACTGACGAACCACACACATACAGTATATAGTATCAGGGATCGAGCTGCAGAGGCTGCAGGCAGTCAACAGTTCTAACGATTTTTCGCGGCGGCTGCGGAGGAGTTCGTTCGTTCGGCGGTGGCGCCGCCCCGCCCGTGACGCGATCGATCGATCATCGTCGTTCTCTCATTCTCGTCGCTCGAAGCCGGCGAACCAATGGAGGAGGATCCTGCTCACGATCGAGGGATGATCCCTCGGCTGTTCTGCTTGACGAAGCTAGGCCAACTCCTCCAACTGGATGCTTCAACCTGCACCATGCCTTTCTGCGCGGTAAGATTCACGTCGATGAGTTTTAGCCATGAGCCGGTTGTTAATTATCATGTGTGTAGTGATTATCGGGTGGTTCACCGTTCAAGATGTTAATTAACTACCGAATATATATGCATCATTGATTTATGATGGCCGTGTTTTGGACGGGTATGTATCTTGTGATTCATTTTTAGACTTTTTTTATGGCACACTGTTTTATGTGGAATTAAACTATTACATAGGGTGTGTTTAGTTCATGTTGAAATTGAAAATTTGGTTGAAATTGAAACGATGTGATGGAAAAAATGGAAGTTTATGTGTGTAGGAAAGTTTTGATGGGATAGAAAAGTTAAAAGTTTAAAGAAAAAGTTTGGAACTAAATAAGGCCATATAACTGGAGTAGATAGATATATGGACCGGCTTCAAATGAAGAGCTGTTATAGATAGACAATCATCTGTGATGGCTCTTGATCCTAATATATCTCTAACGGTAGATTTAAGCACCCGTCACAGGTATAATTATTTGTAACAACTCTCTAAGAGAGCCATAATTGATAACTCTCTCTCTCTTTTTTTCATTTTTTTTACCATCAAATAAGTTGATCATGCATAATATCCAAAGCAACCCGTTATGAAATGTATCTTACCTTATCATTTTTTATGCAGTTTGCACTTTGCAGGCATAAATGGCATCCTCTATTATACTCCTGAAATACTTGAGCAAGTTGGTGTTGGAGGTTTTTTCTCGAAGTTTGATATTAGTTCTTCTTCTACATCTATACTTTTAAGTGCCATCACAACCTTAGTGATGATTCCTTGTATTGGTGTTGCTGTGCGGCTCGTAGATACGAAAGGAAGAAAGTTAGTATTCTAATATTTATAATTACTACTTATTGTCATTATTTAATTAAAAAGGTTAAAGAAAGTACAAAATGCTCCCCGCAAAAAAAAAGGGTACAAAATACTAATTTTTCTCCCTCGCTTCATGCATGCAGGCATATTCTCCTTGGCACAATACCCATTCTGCTATTATCCATGGCTATTTTGGTTGTTGCTAATATTATGAATATGAGCACTGATTTACATCCTTTCACCTCAGCATTAGGCGTAATCGTTTATCAATGTGTTTTTGTTATGGGATTTGGCCCTATTCCAAATATTTTGTGTGCTGAAATTTTCCCTACAAGAGTGCGTGCCACATGTTTGGTAATATGTAGCCTAGCATTTTGGATATTTGTGATACCATCGTCACATACACTTTTCTTGTGTTGATGGATGCGATTGGTCTTGCGGATGTTTTTGGGATCTTTGCTACTGTTTATGCACTAGCCTTACTATTTGTATATTTCAAGGAGTCAGAAACTAAAGGTATACTCCCTCCGTCAAAAAAAAAACCCCAATCCTTGTGTCCAGATTTAAACCTAGGATTGGATTTTTTTTGGACGGAGGGAGTACCTCTTGAGGTCCTGTCATCTCATCCAAAGATGATTCGAAAGAAGATAAGTAATAGTCCCTCCGTTCCATGATATAAGGGATTTTGAGTTTTTCTTACAATGTTTGACCACTCGTCTTATTCAAAAAATTTATACAAATATAAAAAACGAAAAGTTGTGCACAAATAAAATAAATAATAATTCTATTTTTTTTAATAAGACGAATGGTCAAACCGTGTAAGCAAAAACTCAAAATCCCTTATATTATGGGACGGAGGGAGTAGCGAATTGGTTGGCTCCATGAGTCCATGTAGGATGGATTTTATTGCAATGCCATATAATGATGTATTTTTTGCTACATTATTATGTATTGAATTTATGAAACTGTCATATGTTTTGTGTGGTGGCATCTGTACATGTATCTGTACTTGCCTGTACACGTATCTGTACTTGTTGTCTACTATATTCTAATCTACTTTACATACAACCCTTTGCATGCTATCCAAATTATTGATATACATCTAAATTACATTATTTATGCCCAGTTAGTATTTTTTTTCTGTTTTGACATGTGTTAACTATAATCAATCATATGGTAACCTTTCGTATTGTGCATTAGAAACTACTCCCTTCATCCTAAAAAAACGAATCTAGGATTGGATTTTTCAAAACAGAGGTATGTCCAGATTCGTAGTACTAAAATACATCACATCTAATTCTAGATTTATTTTTTATGGGACGGAGGAAGTAGACTCCGGTAATTAGCATGCATCTAGAGAGCATTGGCAGCGTGAGTAAAGCAGCTCCCTGACTTTGCTTCCACCATGTACCGAGAGCTGAACACGCAAAATCACATAAACCACATATAATCAGGGTGCAATTGATAATGCCTCTTTTAGGCCGAGTTTTTCCAAATTTTTTCTTTAAACTTTTAACTTTTCCATCACATCGTTCATATTTCAACCAAACTTTCAATTTTAGCGTGACTAAGCACACCCTTAGCTGTGAACATATTTTTTTTTACGCAAACTGGCCTCAATTTAGGCTGAGTTTAGATCCCAACTTTTTCTTCAAGTTTCAAACTTTTCCATCACATCAAAACCTTTCTATACACATAAACTTTTAACTTTTTTCTTCAAACTTCTAATTTTAATTAAACTTCTAATTCTAGTGATATGGTTTGCAATTTGTCATGGCTTGGAGCTGACTGACGAACGGTTGACATGTCACGCTCAAAGCCTATCCCTCCATAATTGTCCCATCCGATGCAAACACATTCACACAAACAGGGAGAGCCGCTTGCTGCATTCATTGGCGTGCGGACAGATCGCCGCCCCAGCAATCAGCGGCAGGCCACCATATAGACAGCCACAACACCTATCAACTTTACTATGGGAGAATTCAGCCATGGGAGAAGCCGGCAGCAGCAGCAGCAGTAGTAGGTCGATTTGGTTTGAAGAGCCAAACAATGCCCACGAGATATGGCTCTGCTGATGAGCTGCTGAGGCAGTGAGGTGTAGACTGTAGATCCTATTTAAAAGAGTTTAAGATTGTAAAAATAGTTGGTTGGTAGTCATTTTTTTTAAAAATCCGACTGCTATTTTTTTTTCCATTTTGGAACTATAGCTATTAAAAGATTAAAAAAATAGACTAATTTAAAAGAATTTTAATTTTGATAGAAGTTGTAGAAGCTCCCAAACAGTCGAAGTAACTATGGTGATAATACTCCCTTCTCCCATTTTAAGCGGTGAATTTCTATGTTCAACTTTAATCATCTATCTTATTTAATTTTCTTTTATGATTAGTATTTGTATTGTTGTTAGATGATAAAACATGAGTAATACGTTATGTATGGCTTATTTTTTTAACTTTTTTATAAAATTTTTAAATAGGATAAATGATCAAACGAATTATGAAAACTCGTGACTGCATTTAAAATAGGCCGAGCGAACAAAGCATTGGCGTTTGCTTCCGTTGGCGGCTGGGACCCAACTGTCCCGCGCGGGGAGCACACACGTATAAAGGGTAGTAGGAGGGGAGGCCTCGCCGGGCTCGCAGCTCGCATCGCGCTGTTCCCTCCTCGGCTCCTCGCGCAGGAGCACTGGCACGGACAGTGACATCGTCTTCCCTTCTCTCCACTCATCTCTCCTCCTTCTCCCCCTCTCGTGGCATCGCATCGTGTTCTCTGCGAGAGTGCGTGTGTTTGTGTGTGCAGCGCGCGCTCGTCGAGACAGACAGCAGCAGCAGTTGCTCTTTAATGCCAGTGCCTTGCTGAACAGAGCAAGGTCTCTCCAATGGCCTTGAGGCATTCAATGCGCCCGTAATCCATCTCTTGAACGGCCGTGTGTGTGTGTGTGTTCTTGGCGTGTTGGTGTGCGTGGATTGGGTGGGTGAGGAGGATGAACTATCTCAGGAGCCGGAGCCTCAAGCGGCTCCTGTCTCTCGGTCGCCGGAGCAACAACTCCGATGAGTCCAATGACGAGTGTGTCGTCGTCGTCGACGTCGTCGACCAGCCGCCGCCGCCGTCGAACAAGCCTACTTGGAGGTGCTTCTCGTATGAGGAGGTCAACAAGGCCACCAATGGCTTCCACCGAGGTACAGTAGATATATATTCTTGTTGGTTTCTTTGGGGGATTTGGCATTGACAACATGGCGCCATGGCAGACAACATGGTGGGGAGGGGCGGGTACGGCGAGGTGTACCGCGGCGTGCTGGAGGACGGGAGCGCCGTCGCGGTGAAGCGGCTGTCGCCGGCGGCGGCGGCGGACGAGAAGAAGGAGAAGGACTTCTTGACGGAGCTCGGCACGGTGGGGCATGTCCGGCACCCCAACGTCACGGCGCTGCTCGGCTGCTGCGTCGACCGGGGCCTCCACCTCATCTTCGAGTTCTCCGCCCGCGGCTCCGTCTCCGCCAACCTCCACGACGAGAGGCTGCCGGTGATGCCGTGGCGGCGACGCCACGGGATCGCCGTCGGCACCGCGAGGGGGCTCCGGTACCTCCACAAGGGTTGCGCGCGCCGGATCATCCACCGCGACATCAAGGCGTCCAACGTCCTCCTCACCGCCGACTACGAGCCCCAGGTTCTTCCTCCTCCTCTACCTCTCCTCTGCTCGCTATCTGTGATCCTCTGTTCGTCCCTGCAGCCCGTCGCGATGCGCGCCGGGTGTTTGGCTCATTCAGCTTACGAGAGAACATGTAAAGCTGCGAATTTCGCACTCTAAAAATTTCACTGACTTTCGAGTCCAGTCGTCAATGCACTCGCGTTGGCTGACCCTCTGTCGAGGAGTGGACGCACACCACGCCATCGCGCCCATCGAGGGCACCTTCGGGTGAGCACTTACATACGTTTCTCCATGGACCGCATGGCAGTAAAAGCAGGGGAGACGAGACGACGGCTGAGCCGACGACATTGATGTGCAGGTGCTTGGCGCCGGGAGTACTTCACGCACACGCATCGTGGGACGAGAAGACCGACGTGTTCGCCTTCGGCGTCTTCCTCCTCGAGCTCATCTCCGGGAGGAAAGCCGGTGGACGGCTCCCACAAGAGCCTCCTCGCCTGGGTACGTAAGACGTAGCACATTCATACGCCATCGCCGCCGTCGCCGGCCGCCTCGCCGTCCGCGTCGCGCACGACCGGCGTGCGTGTGGCGGCCAGGTGTTCGGCCAGGGACATTGACATTGGTGCCGTGGCGCGTGCATATGCAGGCGAAGCCGTACCTGAACGACGGCGTGGCGCAGGGGCTCGTGGACCCGCGCCTCGGCGACGGGCGCGGCTACGACGGCGCGCAGCTCAGGCGGCTCATGTTCGTCGCGTCGCCTCTGCGTCCGGCCCGCCGCGGCGTGGCGGCCTACCATGACACACGGTAAGAAGAAAAGGAAAAAGAAAGCAACATTTTTTTTCTGGCAACTGCACTTGCTGTTCCATCTAGGAGTAGACTAAATTGACAACAATTTTGAATCCAAAATAAATGTGAGAGAAAAAGCATCCGGATTGAACATGTCCATGCTAACAAGGTACAGTAAAATTGACACTGAACAATAATTGAATTTCATTATTTTCCTACGCAAGGTACTGCCCACTCTAGTACTAGTACTAGCAAGATATGGCCATTCATCACTGTGAAGGGGCTTTCTTTGCTGACATCAGCTCCGAAATGGCATGGTAGCTTGGGATTAGTTGGCGACCTAATCGTTCTAGAGTGTGCCAAAACACATTAGCTTAGGAATGTTAGAGTAGGTTCTGACTCTGATCTGACAGTCTGTGTAGCATGTGCAATGCATGGGCACCAAACAAAATCTTCTCAACATCACCCAAAGAGGACAAGAGCTAGGAAAGCTTTAATTCCTGTGTGGTGTGTGGTGTGCTAATTGGGTTGCTGCTTGACCCAGCAACTCAGATCAATATGGCATTGCAATTGGCAACCACTGCAATCTTCTTTCAGTAGATTGTTAATTACATAGGGGAAACTTGATACTAGTTTCTTATGGGTGGCAGAGTCTAGTTGATTTTTCGTTGGAGTTTGCGTATCCACAACATCACATTGGTTGTCAATCTTGTTCAGGTAGGTTTGTTAATTATATAGAGGAAACTTGATAATTCTTTTGGGGCATAGTCTGGTTTGATTTTCGTTGGAGTTTGCATATCCCACATACACAATTCGCTATAAACGATTTGGTATTGGCATTATGGTAGGTTCAACAGCTCTATCAAACACATACAACGACATGAAAAATCTCAACAGAAATCAGGAGAACCGGTATACAGGAATAATTGTTAACGGCTGGTGGATAAATTGATGAGGGGATCTAGTTAAGGGACACTTCACTGTATTATATGGATTATCAAGCAAGTTCTCTAATAACACTTGGTCTAAAAAAAGTTCACTAATAGTATTCAAGTCATACTCTGTAGATGACTCATTACTTTTTCATGGCTGTGCGTAGTAGTCCTATCTCACTCAAGTATAATTCTCCTATCTGAAGTTATTTTTTATATCAGCATAATCTGTATATTCTTGGTCTGATCAGAATTCCGGGTGCCCCTAATGCAATGGCAATGTATGATGCTAATTGTGATTGTCCCTACTTGCTACTTAGTCTATCCATATCATCCACTTGCCTCCTATGGTTGTTAATATACTGGCCACAATTGTGTTTTTGTGTCAGTTGTGACAGCCACTCCTTGGTTTTTATTTTATCTTGCTAAGCATCTATAGCAAGCAGTTGGCGAGTAACATTGCACCAAACTTGATTGCGTATACTTGTCTTGGTCTGTCATAGTGTGGGTGAGATCCCTTTTTAATGTGAAACTAATTGAATATCTCTTTCGTAGGATTTCAGTGGTGTGGGATGAAAATGTTTGTCTTTATGTACTACAATACAGAAACAGAGGTAGTCATTAAAGAGGATATCATACATGAAAGAATAAGTTGAACCTAAGGAAGGTAGCCTTGAACACATCAATGCATATCATCAATATTGACTTCTTTGTTTTTTTCCCCCAAACAGACCCTAAGCTTGAATTTACTCTTCACACTTTTCGTTTCGTTTTACTACGGAAGGCCACATATTGTTGTGTTTCCAATACTTGAAAGTGTTCAATAAAATTTCTTGGGTATTTTTCAAAAGGTACACACTATAAAATTATTTCAAAAACTCAAGCAACAAAACCGAATTTTTAGACAGTAAATAAAAGATGGTAAGTATCTTGTAGTTCTCAAGTTCTTAGTAATTCAAAGTGCAATTTTACTTTTTCCAGACCAAAGGATAGTCTGAATGAAGCAAGGGGAAAAGAACTCTAAATATTGTTTTTTTAGATGGAAAATATAACAGCCATTATCATTTCAAAGAATGTATAACTTCTTTTATGGGACATATTGTATTCGCAAATCTTTCGTAATAGATGGTATTATTACAAGTCACCAAACAGTTGCAACCAGAATTACTCTTTTAGTTTGAGACCTTCAAGACTTAAAGCGAAACAGGGGAAAGCTTACCATTCTTATTAGACCAAGTAGTTGCACAAAGCCACAGAAGTAATCTTACAAATTTTACTTGACTTGAGAAGAAGACAAGAGTTTGGCCTCATTCTAAAATGTGGCCGGTTTTCTTTGATTTTAGAAGGGACATTGGATGCTCTGTAGCCTCCTACCTTCTCCATTATCCTTTTTCTTCCCCCATTGATTCACGAGAAGCCCAGAGCCAGGTGAAGTGGGGGACCACAGGACAAGCTCAAAGAACATAAAATCTTGGGACAAAACGTAACAAAACATGCCACCCCAATGTGCACATAGAAAACTGGTCACCTCTAATCAAGATTTAATCATGCACTAGTTTTTTTAGTATTGCATTGCACCATACTACCATTGGCACATCAAGCTTACCTAACTGTGAACAGTTTACTTTGGCTTTGAATCCCAAATACCTTGGAAGGTGGACAATATACATACATTCAGTGTCAATACCATGTTTTCAGAAATACAACCTAAATTTCGCACTTTCAGCAAATAGGTTAGCAAGCAGGGTTATGCAAGTTTGTTAACAGCTTATTGCTTACAACTGCCGACGATATCTAGTTGAATTTGTTAATGAGAAAATCTGGAATTTTCTGAGCAATAAAGCTGGATTTTTCAATGCATTGCGTTGGGCTTTCTTGTTTCTCTTAAACTGCAAAAGTTCAGTGCATTTTTTTGTCAATCGTGTATCTGGTATCTTGTCAAAAAAAAAAAAAGAATCCAACACTACTGGAACATCCTGGAATTAGGTGTTTAGGTTAATCAAAATCTGCAGATTAAGCTTATCTTTTACCAGGTAACAACCTGTCAATTGATAAAGAGGCGATATCTGCAGCTCTCAAACTGTGGTGTTCGTACTGGGCACACCTTATATAAATTTGCAACTGTGTTGTACTTAACTGACTCGGTTCACAATGGGGAAATGGCAGGTTCCTGGAGTTATTGGAGTCCGGCGAGATAATCTCATGATTCAATGGCTGATGCCCGAGGAGGAGGAGGAAGACGAGTTTTGGGATTTCGACGATCTCGACGACTTCGAGGACGACGACGACGACGATGATGACAACTATGATAACGACGATGAATCGGATTCCCCCTCGATATCGTCGTCAGCGTGCAGCATCCACGCAATAGATTAGCCCCAAATATTTGCGTCTGTCAGTCTTGACAGAGTGCCCCAATTGGTTTTGGTTTTTTAGGGATACACTATGATCGATGAGATTATATTAGTGTAAATAAACCACCTAGACAATAGTAAATTCAGAAAAGAGAAAAAAAAAAAACTGTTCAGGCCCATGGTTTTGATACATCATTTCATGTCTCCGCATTAGCAAGAATCTCCTTGTTAAACCCCATACTACTAACTCCATGCGCTGATCTGTTCATCTGACAGTGATGGTTCAGACGGTTTCTGTAAACCGTGCTAGATGAACAGACTGACAACAAGTTTGCATGATGCCCATGCCCTTGGCTTAGCTTTCTCCAACCCAACTGGAACTGTTTGTTGGTTTTCAGTTTCCTGTGGATTGGATTGGAGACGAGCTGATTAGGGACATAGATAGTCTTTTCAGTTGATTGTTTATAGCTAGCACCAGCACATGCCAGGCACCGGCAGGTGGGCTTCGGTTTGGAATCCGTTGGTTAGCTCGATCAGGTCTCAAGTGGAGTTGGGCGACCCTGCTTAGCTGCTTCTGCTTTATTTGTGTCGTCCTTGCTGTTCAGCTATATGTCGATCGATCGATGAAGTAACCAAGAAGTCATTGAGGCAAAGTTCCAGAATTGGATGCATGCAGTCCTGTCAACGCAAGAAGTCAGTCACATATTCATTGGACTGCACTAAAAATGGCTACAAATCAAAATAAAAATATGGAATGTTAGTCTGAATGTCTGAAGCTCAAACTGGAAAAGGAGTTGAAGAATTGAACTGTATCATCTACTGCCGATTAAGCTGAATCAACTGTGCTTGGCAGAGATCAACAGTAGTACCGCATGGACATTCATGGACCTGAAGAAATGGTCGCCGATCCATCGATCGAATCGATCTACAGTGGCGTATTTGTACGTGGACGACCACCGTCCATGCAAGATGCAGCCACAATGCATGATAGATGCAAACCTCTGACCACCACTCATCGATACATGGTTGGTTCGTTGTCATCTCCTGCTTGCCAGATCTACAAAATTGCTGCTACAACTCGTCCTACTTGGAACTGTAAGCTACGAGCCTAACGAGGATGGACGAGATTGCTTGGTGCCATTGGCTCACTCACTCATACAGGTCCAGCTAGCTACTAGAGCTGTAGTTAAGCTCAATGGCCCAATGTCATTAGTGCTACTGAGATGTGGCCTGCAACAATCTGTAATTAGCAGGACCAGCTTATCCCAACAGTAGCAAATGCAGTGTCACACAGTATTGATTCCTGTGAGCACTGTGTAACATTCATAGGGCTTGTGGTACCACTTGTGCTAGCGTAGTAATGCACTGACAAATCCTATGATTTTCCATGCGAGTTGAACCCAGCACATGGAGCATTTTGTCGTGTTTTTGCCGGATTGACGGAGCAGCTAAGACCTCGAGCATTATGAGGATCGATGAGCATAGCAATCGATCCCGTGATCAACATGCAGATGAATGCAGTGGCGTGCGTGACACTATAGGTACGTTGTTGCTGAAGCCGAACATGCGATGCTGCGTGCCCGTGGCGCAATGATCCAAAAAGATTACAGGGCACTTTGCACGATCAACCAACTGTTTTTCATGCAAGATGTTCAGAGAGACAGATTAGTGATATGTGTGTTGTTGTGTATATGCTGGGCCTCGCTAGAATGTGCTATTTCAATACGCTACCTGCGTAGCTACCACGTGAGAGCTATCGATCGAATGCTAGTTTGTAGATAGGGGTTTGAGAAATGATTTGTCATTGCAATTTGGTAGGGGACAGGTGCCAGATAAGTGATGGTTGTTGATTCAGCTTAGTGTCCGTCAGAAAAGATATGTGGGTTTTCGATCTTCAGTTTTTTTAATGAATTAACGACTATAGAACTTTTCTACAAGACTACAAATTAAATATGTCTTTTATGTTCTTCTGGATACAAAAAGCAAACAAATATTTTTCAAGGGATAGGGAAGAAACTAGCACGTTCTGTTCGTTTTTTTATCTGAACCTGAATGCATGGCGACGAACTGAACAATTAAGCTCAGAGTGACCGGCCGACCATGTTAACTGTTAAGCACAGTCAAGGTCCAGTGGCTGATAAACCACATGAGAGATAGATTCTCAGATCCCACTAGTCAACACAATTCCATTCACAGCAGATTTCGATGTTAAGATTTTTTTGGGCAGACGTGCTGCTCGCGCAAGCGTGCAGCGAATCAGGGGAGAGATTAAACTAGTTGGCAGTTGCAGATAACCTGCACTGCAGAAACGACAAAAAGACCGGATTGACCATACTAATGTACCATATCAAGTTATGCGATTCTGTCGGTAATTAGCATGCATCAGAGATTCTTCAAGATAAGGCCAATTCGGTATTAAATCCGACCGATGGTCGGTATAGTTACAATACACTTGCTCCTCACCTACTAGGTGCAGTCCAGGAATTGCTGTAAACACATGGGCACTTCACACCCAGCGAAGCAGAAATGCATAAACCAAGTGTTTGTTGTTTTCGGGACTACCTATACTTTGTCAGCCAATTTGTTTTCCCCAAAAAATTTTGACAGATTGTAATATAGTACAATCGTAGTGTAATATTACACTGTAACTTATATGTAATTACACTGTAACTTGCCATGTAACTACGTGTAACTTATATAGTTAAGTTTCAACATAATTTTGAATCGTTAGATCTATTACAAGAATTTGCTTTTTGGTGAGGTTAAGAAAAATCAAATCATTCTATAGCACAACAACACTATGTGAAAGAATTTGTTCCACGACCTCCTATTTTTACCAGAAAATACATTTTACAAAGGCGAAGATTTTCTGAATAGTTACGCACTCATAAGATTACCAGCTATAGTTACAGTGGTAATTGACAGCAGTTTCAGTGTAATTACCTACGATTGTACTGTATTCCACTTACATCTGTCAAATTTTTGAAGAAAAAATTTTGTCGACAAATATATAGCAAAATCGTTGTTCTTTTTTATTTATTTGAAAAGGCCAAGGCCCCAGCTTATATTGAAGCACACGGGGTATAAACCAAGTGCTAGTAACATGAAGCAAAATGCAAAAAATACGCAGGGTTTCAGGAGCCAAGATTGTAAGGCTTTGATTAGTGATTGAGATTGAGTCGCGTTGCGTCGGTGCACACGCAGTGGCTGAGCTGTTTTATGTGTGGTAGCCATTTCTTAGTGGAATTATCAGTGCATAGCGGTATCACCAATTCTTAACTATATGCCCAAATGCCTGGGATCGGCAGGACACATTCTCCGTGACGCAACATTCAAATACTTGACCATAATGACTCAAGAGCTCATGGAGTTTCTAGCTGGTTGGACATAAGGAGTAGTCCTCTGTCTCTGGTTGACATAAAGCCCAATGCTTTTTTTATTATAATTCTGGCTTATAATTTATCACCATGTTACTGCACACTTCGCTAATTTCTCAGTTTGCACCAAACCTTGGATTGTTTTCAAATGTCTGTACCCGCCCTGGCTCTTAATTTCCCCCAGCAAGACCGTTGTATACGTGATAATTTTCTACAGGGCAAGATTCATTGGCTTCGGAAAGGAATGCCGGGGCGGGGTAGGTCGTCAGGAGTTTCCAGCGTTCAGCTGCTGTAGATTTCCCTTCGCCTTCAATCTTGTCCGATAAACCATATGCTAGAACCTAACCACTGGGTAATTACTATATATATATAAATTGGGTACCACTTCCTGACGGGCGGGCGCGAATGGATGAGCAAAAAAGAGTGCAACAAGTTGGGGATACTGAAGTCTAAAGTGTCCATTTTTATTAACCTATTTGTTTTTGTTTCCTCTGCTCTATAAAGTAAAAAAAGATCCATTTTAACTATTTTTCTCTCTCGATGGACAATGGTAATTTTCTCATATTGTGCGCCTTTTACTTACGCGTTTCCGCTTAT
>CM020181.1:29733341-29751398 GCA_009805545.1 Oryza longistaminata
TCCGATCTTATCTACCGTACTTTAAGTACAACTTTTCGTTTTTTATATTTGTAAAAAAAATTTGAATAAGACGAGTGGTCAAACGTTGCAAGCAAAAACTGAAAATCCCTTATATTGTGGTAAGGAGAGAGTACTACAAGATATGGACCATTCATCACTGTGAAGGGTTTCTTTGCTGACATCAGCTCCGAAATGGCATGGTAGCTTGGGATTAGTTGGCGACCTAATCGTTCTAGAGTGTGCAAAACACTTAGCTTAGGAATGTTAGAGTAGGTCTGACTCGGATCTGACAGTCTGTGTAGCATTGCAATGCATGGGCCACCAAACAAAATCTCTCAACATCACCCAAAGAGGACAAGAGCTAGGAAAGCTTTAATTCCTGTGTGGTGTGGTGTGCTAATTGGGCTGCTGCTTGACCCAGCAACTCAGATCAATATGGCATTGCAATTGGCAACCACTGCAATCTTCTTCAGTAGATTGTTAATTACATAGGGGAAACTTGATACTAGTTTCTTATGGTGGCAGAGTCTAGTTGATTTTCGTTGGAGTTTGCGTATCCACATACACATTGGTTGTCAATCTTGTTCAGGTAGGTTGTTAATTATATAGAGGAAACTTGATAATTTCTTTTGGGGCATAGTCTGGTTGATTTTCGTTGGAGTTTGCATATCCACATACACATTCGCTATAAACGATTTGTATATGGCATTATGGTAGGTTCAACAGCTCTATCAAACCATACAACGACATGAAAAATCTCAACAGAAATCAGGAGAACCGGTATACAGGAATAATTGTTAACGGCTGGTGGATAAATTGATGAGGGGATCTAGTCTAAGGGACATCACTGTATTATATGGATTATCAAGCAAGTTCTCTAATAACACTGGTCTAAAAGAAGTTCACTAATAGTATTCAAGTCATACTCTGTAGATGACCTCATTACTTTTTTCATGGCTGGTGCTAGGTAGCTATCTCACTCAAGTATAATTCTCCTATCTGAAGTTATATTTTATACAGCATAATCTGTATATGCTTGGTCTAATCAGACATCCGGGTGCCCTAATGCAATGGCAATGTATGATGCTAATGTGATTGTCCTACTGCTACTAGTCTAATCCATATCATCCACTTGCCTCCTATGGTTGTTAAATACTGCCACATTGTGTTGTGTCAGTTGTGACAGCCACTCCTTTGGTTTTTATTTTATCTTTCTAGCATCTAGCAAGCCAGTTGGCGAGTAACATTGCACCAAACTTGATTGCGTATACCTTGTCTTGGTCTGTCATAGTGTGGTGAGATCCCATTTTTAATGTGAAACTAATTGAATCTCTTTCAGTAGGATTCCACAGTGTGTGGGATGATAATGTTTGTTTATGTACTACAATACAGAAACAGAGGTATCAGTTATGTATGAGGATATCATACATGAAAGAATAAGTTGAACCTAAGGAAGGTAGCTTGAACACATCAATGCATATCATCAATATTGACTTCTTTGTTTTTTTTCCCCCAAACAGACCCTAAAGCTTGATTTACTCTTCACCTTTTCGTTTCGTTTTTACTACGGAAGGCCCACATATTGTTGTGTTCCAATACTTGAAAGTTTCAATAATTCTTGGGTATTTTCCAAAAGGTACACACTATAAAATTATTTCAAAAACTCAAGCAACAAAACCGAATTTTTAGACAGTAAATAAAAGATGGTAAGTATCTTGTAGTTCTCAAGTTCTTAGTATTCAAAGTGCAATTTTACTTTTTCCAGACCAAAGGATAGTCTGATGAAGCAAGGGGAAAAAGAACTCTAAATATTGTTTTTTAGATGGAAAATATAACACCATTATCATTTCAAAGAATGTATAACTTCTTTTATGGACATATTGTATTCGCAATCTTTCGTAATAGATGGTATTTACAAGTCACCAACAGTTGCAACCAGAATTACTCTTTTAGTTTAGACCTTCAAGACTTAAAGCAAACAAGGGGAAAGCTTACCCATTCTTACTAGACCAAGTAGTTGCACAAAGCCACAGAGTAATCTTACAATTTTACTTGACTTGAGAAGAAGACAAGAGTTTGGCCTCATCTAAAATGTGGCCGGTTTCTTGATTTTAGAAGGGACATTGGATGCTCTGTAGCCTCCTACCTTCTCCATTATCCTTTTCTTCCCCCCATTGATTCACGAGAAGCCCAGAGCCAGGTGAAGTGGGGGACACAGGACAGCTCAAGAACATAAATCTTGGGACAAACGTACAAAACATGCCACCCCAATGTGCACATAGAAAACTTGGTCACCTCTAATCAAGATTTAATCATGCACTAGTTTTTTAGTATTGCATTGCACCATACTACCATTGGCACACAAGCTACCTACTGTGAACAGTTACTTTGCTTTGAACTCCCAAATACCTTGGAAGGTGGACATATACATACATTCAGTGTCAATACCATGTTTTCAGAAATCACAACTAAATTTCGCACTTTCAGCAAATAGGTTAGCAAGCAGGGTTATGCAGTTTGTTAACAAGCTATTGCTTACAACTGACCGACGATATCTAGTTGAATTTGTTATGAGAACAATCTGGATTTTCTGAGCAATAAACTGGATTTTTCAATGCATTGCGTTTGGCTTTCTTGTTTCTCTAACTGCAAAATTCAGTGCATTTTGTCATCGTGTATCTGGTATCTTGTCAAAAAAAAAAAAAAAGAATCCAACTACTGGGAACATCCCTGGAAAGTTTAGGCTGTGTTTAGTTGGATCCAAAGTTTAGATTTTGGTTAAAATTGAAGATGATGTAACTGAAAAGTTGTGTGTGTATGACAGGTTGATGTGATGGAAAAGGACTGAAGTTTGGATCCAAACTTTGGATCTAAACACAGCCTTAGAATCATTTATCCAGTAGTTACTAGTACCAACAACCGGTCAATTGTAGAGCGTACTGCAGCTCAACTGTGTTTCGTACTGCCACTTAATAAATTTGCAACTGTGTTGTACTTAACTGACTCGGTTCACATGGGGAAATGGCAGGTCCTGGAGTTATTGGAGTCCGGCGAGATATCTCAAGATCAATGGCTGATGCCCGAGGAGGAGGAGGAAGACGAGTTTTGGGATTTCGACGATCTCGACGACTTCGAGGACGACGACGACGACGATGATGACAACTATGATAACGACGATGAATCGGATTCCCCCTCGATATCGTCGTCAGCGTGCAGCATCCACGCCAATGATTAGCCCCAAAATATTTGCGTCTGTCAGTCTTGACAGAGTGCCCCAATTGGTTTTGGTTTTTAGGGGATACTATGATCGATGAGATTATATTAGTGTACATAAACCACCTAGACAATAGTAAATTCAGAAAAGAGAAAAAAAACTGTTCAGGCCCATGGTTTTGATCATCATTTCATGTCTCCATTAGCAAGAATCTCCTTGTTAAAACCCATACTACTAACTCCATCGGCTGATCTGTTCATCTGACAGTGATGGTTCAGACGGTTTCTGTCAAACCGTGCTAGATGAACAGACTGACACAAGTTTGTCATGATGCCATGCCCTTGGCTTAGCTTTCTCCCAACCAACTGGAACTGTTGTTGGTTTACAGTTTCCTGTGGATTGGATTGGAGACGAGCTGATTAGGGACATGATAGTCCTTTCAGTTGATTGTTTAGCTAGCAACCAGCACATGCCAGGCACCGGCAGGTGGGCTTCGGTTTGGAATCCGTTGGTTAGCTCGATCAGGTCTCAAGTGCAGTTGGGCGACCCTGCTTAGCTGCTGCTGCTTTATTTGTTCGTCCTTGCTGTTCAGCTATATGTCGATCGATCGATGAAGTAACCAAGAAGTCATTGAGCAAAGTTCAGATTGGATCATGCAGTCCTGTCAACGCAAGAAGTCAGTCACATTTCATTGGACTGCACTAAAAATGGCTACAAATCAAAATAAAAATATGGAATGTTAGTCTGAATGTCTGAAGCTCAAACTGGAAA
The DNA here is from genome assembly GCA_009805545.1 of Oryza longistaminata. Classification (NCBI taxonomy): domain Eukaryota; kingdom Viridiplantae; phylum Streptophyta; class Magnoliopsida; order Poales; family Poaceae; genus Oryza; species Oryza longistaminata. The sequence goes on from CM020181.1 coordinate 29,737,327, forward strand.
AGGAGTTGAAGAATTGAACTGTATCATCTACTGCCGATTAAGCTGAATCACTGTGCTTGGCAGAGATCAACAGTATACGCATTGACATTCATGGACCTGAAGAAATGTCGCCGATCCATCGATCGATCGATCTACCAGTGGCCGTATTTGTACGTGACCACCACCGGTCCATGCAAGATGCACCACAATGCATGATAGATGCAAACCTCTGACCACCACTCATCGATACATGGTTGGTTCGTTGTCATCTCCTGCTTGCCAGATCTACAAATTGCTGCTACAACTCGTCCTACTTTGGAACTGTAGCTACGAGCCTACGAGGATGGACGAGATGCTTGGTGCCCATTGGCTCACTCACTCATACAGGTCCAAGCTAGCTACTAGAGCTGTAGTTAAGCTCAATGGCCCAATGTCATTAGTGCTACTGACAGTGTGAGCTGCAACATCTGTAATTAGCAGGACCAGCTTATCCCAAACAGTAGCAATGCAGTGTCACACAGTATTGATTCCTGTGAGCACTGTGTAACATTCATAGGGCTTGTGGTACACTTGTGCTAGCTAGTATGCACTGACAAATCCTGATGATTTCCATGCGAGTTGAACCCAGCACATGGAGCATTTTGTTCAGGTTGCCGATTGATCGAGCAGCTAAGACCTCGAGCATTATGAGATCGATGAGCATAGCAATCGATCCCGTGATCATACATGCAGATGATGCAGTGGCGTGCGTGACACTATAGGTACGTTGTTGCTGAAGCCGAACATGCGATGCTGCGTGCCCGTGGCGCAATGATCCAAAAGATTACAGGCTTGCACGATCAACCAACTGTTTTTCATGCAAGATGTTCAGAGAGACAGATAGTGATATGTGTGTTGTTGTGTAGATGCATGGGCCTCGGCTAGAAATGCTATTTCATACCGCTACCTCGTAGCTACCACGGATCGCGCTCCCCGTCGAGGGCACCGAGACCAGGGTCAACGCCCAGGCCGACGCCTACGAGTATATGGTCGAGTACTCCACCATCAACAAGCAGGTCAGGCCCCCCAATCCTTCCCTCCTCGCTGTTTATTTTGGACCTCATGATCTGACCGCGCTTTAGTGTTGCTCCAATCTAGGTCGTTATCTGCTTTCCCTGTCTGAAATTGTATAGCTAGGAACACTAAATCATAATAATAACTGGTAGTGCCACGGCGCCGTCTGCTCAAAAGTTGTGCGGGAGAAAGTATTTGTGGTAAAATTTTGCAGTGCTGCTAATTTGGTGTTCATAGTGTCACCCTTAGATTGGTTCACTGACTTCACTCCATGCTATTGATCATAATGTTTCTGAGGTCTCAGTTTTTGCTAACGCATTGATGACTGATTTGGTATGTCTGTTGTGATATTTGATCCTAGGGATACAAATATGCTACAGGGTATAATATTTGGAAGTTTTAGTTGATATTTTAGCACTTTGAACTGGTGGTATTTACTATTTGTGCACATACTGCATTGTATAATCTGTTTCATAGCATTTGTTGTAGGATTTGTTAGTCCCCATACCGTGTATCACAGCCATCTTCTTCTAGGATTTAGTCATCTTAGAGAGATTAAACTAGTTGGGTGCAGATAACCTGCACTGCAGAACGACAAAAAGGCCCGGATTGACCATACAATGTACCATATCAAGTTATGCGATTCTGTCGGTAATTAGCATGCATCAAAGATTCTTCAGATAAGCCAATTCAGGTTAATTAATCCGACCGATGGTCGGTATATACAAACATTGCTCCTCACTACTAGGTGCAGTCCAGGAATTGCTGTAAACACATGGGCACTTCGCACACCCAGCGAAGCAGAATGCATATAACCAAGTGTTGTACTGAGAAGATGCACATTTTCAGATTCCGTGAATGCAACAATGCAGGTTATTAAACTTTTTTTTTTCAGTCACACTTTGCCAAGTCATATTTTTTACCATCATAGTTTGTAAAATAGGTGGTAGTTTCCAAGGTGGGCCAACAACACAATAAATTGGGCCGGTTTAGCCCAATATTCACCTCGACCACCTCCTCGTACTCTCTCGGCCCGGCCCAAGAAGCCCAATAGGTAGCTCCTGCAGTCCTGCTTCCATGTACTGGGGAAGCAGAGAGAGAGAGAGATCCCCCAAATCAAACCCCTCTCTCCTCCTCTTCCCCTTCCTCCTGCGTTCTAGGGTTTTGCTTGCCAGCGGCGACTCGGCGAGCGAGACCCCGGGGCGAGCGCGGCGGCGATGGAGCCCACCTCGTCGGCGGCGATGGCGAGGCAGACGTGGGAGCTGGAGAACAACATCCCGGCGGCGGCCTCCGACCCGGACGCGCTGGACGCGATCTACCGCTACGACGAGGCGGCGCAGGCGCGGGTGCAGCAGGAGAAGCCCTGGGCGAACGACCCCCACCCCTTCCGCCGCGCCAAGATCTCCGCCCTCGCCCTCCTCAAGATGGTCGTCCACGCCCGCGCCGGCGGCACCATCGAGGTCATGGGCCTCATGCAGGGCAAGTGCGAGGGCGACGCCATCGTCGTCATGGACGCCTTCGCGCTCCCCGTCGAGGGCACCGAGACCAGGGTCAACGCCCAGGCCGACGCCTACGAGTATATGGTCGAGTACTCCACCATCAACAAGCAGGTCGGGCCCCCTAATCCTTCCCTCGCTGTTTATTTTGGACCTCATGATCTGACCACGCTTTAGTGTTGCTCCAATCTAGGTCGTTATCTGCTTTCCCTGCCTGAAATTGTATAGCTAGGAACACTAAATCATAATAATAATTGGTAGTGCCACGGCGCCGTCTGCTCAAAAGTTGTGCGGGAGTGTACTTGTATTGATAGGAGATTTCAAGCTGAGTACGCAGATTGATGATAGTAAAGTAAAATGCAAGATATTAATATGAAAGCCATCTGAGTGAGACTGGGAAAGTATGATCCAGATTATGTTCTGTTCAGAGTTGCAACTTGCAAAAAATGGGTTAAATCTATATTCGGGTATAATAGACTAAGATTGGACTAGTCAAACAGTTCTCTTTCTTGCAAATATATAAATCAATTTGTTCTTTGTTATTGTATATATTTGTATCATGTGTCCTCAACATTGTGATGTTTGACCCATATGTCTATAACAAACATATTTTTGGATTTCTTAAGATCTATTGCCTATTCCGCTCTCTCCAACCTATTTTGTGCCAATTACTTAATTAGTGTTATAGTGTGTCAAGTGTTTATGGCCATCTTTGAGAACTAAATGAAGCTTCCTCTTTTTTGTTCCGTTTTATGTTTTACTCAGCAAGAGGAGTCTCCACTGGCTAAGGTAACTCGGGATAGCTCAAAAATTACTGCTGAACAGGTCCATGGTCTCATGTCACAGGTAAAGCCATAAGCAAGCCTGACTGTTGACTAGATTTGATTCTCCTGGTATATATATTTGCTTTGCATTATGCTAACTTTTGCAACATGATGTTTCAAGGTCATTAAGGATATCCTCTTCAACTCTGTGCACCCATCAAACAAGGCAAGCACAAGCGCACCAGATTCATCCGGGCCTGAGCCTATGGTTGAAGCATGAGTGTTCTACAGAATTCGTTCATTAGTTAGCCTTTTGTTGATGCTGGATTCACATACACTGGGTGCCTAGTTGTTTCATGACTAAAAGCTGTGTCCAGCATAACGACCCGATTCAAAATGCGTTAGCTGCGTTTTATTGGCAAATCATAACTGATATGTAATTATGAGTTGCCTTCTGAATCTTTCGGCTGCCATTGTGAAGGTGCGTGATCTACGTTAAGATAACCAATTACCTTGGCCCAACTTACCATGTTCTCTCACCAATGAATGGTGCCAACGTCGCTAGGCACAGTGTATGTTGATTTGGACGATATTTCTGGTATTTATCCTCCGATTTTGGTTTCTATATTTCCAGTTCATTTCAATGTATGTCAGGTGCTACGGGTACAGCCGTACAGCATTGTTGCTTTCAATTAACGTCAGAAAGGTTTGAGTAGGTAATAGCTTGGTTGTCTGGTTCAGAATCTGTCTTATGATTATTTTAGGGCCTCGTTAACTTGGTCGGTCAAATAATTCGTTCCCACTTCGAAGAAGAAACCAAAGACATTATCAATTAAGGACAAGTATATTACTTTCAAGTCACGACTTCGTGGGATCTTCCTGGTTTATTTGGACTTTGACATGAATATCTTCAAGTGGAGAAATATAAACATTTCATTTTGACACGTTATCCGCAATACCAGAAATGCTACTTTGATTAACAATATCTATAAAAATAAGATGTTTTAAATAAAAAGAGTTACATATTAGATAAGTTTGTTTAATGATAAATTCTATTAACATCAATTTGGGTGGGTCTAGTCGTCGAATGTTCGCATTCCACGAACGTTTAATAGGTTTCGTAGTTATTTGTTCTAATGACTCATTTAAGCTCGTATATGGTAGTTAGAGACCAACCAATCACTTTTCCCTATTATCAAATTGATTAAATTGGATTTTATTTCTTGAAAAAAAAATCCGGTGATGCTTAATTTTTTTATTTGTACTTAAATTTATACGTGCAAAATATAATTCATAATATGAAGTTTCCATTAAAAAAGCTATAAAAATGACTATAAAGAAAAAAAAAGTAAATTAAAAAAGGCAGAATGCAAAAACAAAAAATTGGTACATATCACTTCGGGAGAATCAACGTAAAAAAATAACGGGAAATTGAAAAAAATCACGTAAAAAGGAAAAAAAGGAAATTAAGAACGGAAAAATGTAGCGACACAACCTCTCGTGCATCGCCACGTATCTTCGATCCTCCCAGCCTAACCCGTTCACGAGGATGAGCGGAAGCGAACATTCGTCCATTAGTCATCCTTCATCAATTTCACATAATTGATCTTTTTTATTTTTTTTGTTATTAATAGTCAAAGTTGAAAATGTTTGGCTTGTCACTATGCTAAAAATGCTTATATTTCAGGACGGAGTGAGTAATCATTAGACTCAAAGGAAATTTTTTTAAAAAGGTTAAACGTAATATAAAAAATCCTTCGAAACTCACTCTAAGAAATTTCAAAAGAATTTAACAGACTCATCCCTTCGTTCCAAAGGAACACATGAATTCTTTCCATGTAATCTAATCATTCAATATTCCCCCAAAATTTGGTACTTTTAAAGAAGCTCTACATGCATAAATTTTGGTACTTTTAAAGAAGCTCTACATGCATAGCCTTACTGGTGGCTATAGCCTTGAACGATCAATACGGTGGTATGTATCATCAACATACAATAAGACCTAACATAGCATTATTGTGAGTTTTAGACGGGTTCCACTAAAGTGTATTAGCTTGTCCAATATGTATATGGCTAGAGGGCTATTACGGTGGACCATGAACCTCATAGGATTAGCTAGTGGGAGAGTGAGAGAGTACCACCATCATGGGAAAGAAGAATTTTATAGTCCTTAAGAAAATATCCTAAGTATCTAAATTTTGCCAAAGTTTACACTACAAAATATGGTTAAATTGCCCATTTCCGAATAAGTATAATGTGCATGGCCTAACAAGAACAACAATTCAAGTCTTCAACACGGCAGACGCAATTGATGCCCCCAACGTCGTCAACGAGACTCACTACTGCTGCATTTGCTGCTAGCTCATGCGTGGCGTAGAGATGATGTTCTGTCGTCCAACGAGATGAGCTTATGAACAACCGTGCTCATGCTCGGCCGCCTGCTAGGCTCACCCTCCACGCACGAAACCGCCAGCTCCAGCAACCCGGCTGCCTGCACATGGTTGAAGTCACCGCGCAGCCGCGCGTCCACGAGCTCCTCCAGCCACGCCGGCAGCTCGCCGTCGTCGCACTTCAGCTTCTCCCTGAGCAACGCGGCCAGTCGCTGGAGATCACACGCCCCGTCCGCCGCCGCCACCCAGTCGGACACCCTCTGCCCCCTGAGCAGCTCGAGGAGCACGACGCCGAAGCTGTACACGTCGGCCTTGCCGGTGATCGGGCGGCCCACCGTCCAGCACTCCGGCGCAATGTAGCCCCTGGTCCCCTGCACGCGGGACAGCGCCATGTGGCTGCCGGCGTCGCGGCTCAGCAGCTTGACGAGGCCGAAGTCCGTCACCTTGGGCTCGAAGTCGCCGTCGAGCAGGATGTTCTCCGGCTTCACGTCGCAGTGCACGATCCACTCCAGGCACTCGTGGTGGAGGTACGCCAGCGCCTTCGCAACGCCCACGGCGATCTTGTACCTCGACCTCCATGGTAACACCACCACACCGGAGTTCTCGCCGTCGAAGAAGAGGGCCCTGTCGAGCGAGCCGTTCTCCACGAACTCGGAGACGAGGAGGCGATGCGGGTGCTCCGAGCAGAAGCCCCATATCCTGACGAGGTTCATGTGGTTGATCCGCCCGATGACGCTCAGCTCCGACCGGAACCCCTCGTCGGCCTGCGTCAGCTCTCCCAGCCGCTTCACGGCGATGCTCCGGCCATCGTCAAGAACGCCCTTGTACACGGATCCCGTCCCGCCCTTGGCAATCTCGTCTCTGAACCCGCACGTCGCGTCTGATAGCTCGTCGTAGGTGAACCTCCTGAAATGGCTGAACACCAAGCTGTAGCCATCATCACCGACCCGTCCTGCCGCCACGGAGTCAGCTCGAAAGACAAACAGGTAACCCACAACGACGAAAATGGCCTCCACGACGAACACAACCGCGAGGAAGCTGTAGAAGTAGATGAAGTTTATCTCGTTGCTCCTGCCATGCAGGTACGAGCTGCCGACGCTAGCGTCCCGTTCGTCCACGGTGCAGGCGTGTCCATCGAAGTGCAGAAATGACGACGACGACTGGTTGATCATCTGGTTCTTGACACTCCTAGCGACTTTGAGGTAGATGGTTTGGTCGGGCTTGATCGGAATCCGGCCGTTCCAGAGAGCGATCTTGGGGTAGCACCTGCCGGTGCCCGGCCTGTACCCGAACGCCTTGCAGTTGCAGTCGTCGAGGCAGAGCCGCCGGCACGCGTCGAACGTGACGCCGGCGGTGTAGTTGACGTCGAAGCCCCAGAAGTCGGTGTGCGGCATCTCCACGAAGTCGACGACGTCGTCGCCGCCGCATCGGACGTCGGGCGAGCTCCGGCAACCCTTGCTCCAGTCGCTCGCGTCGTTGGGCACGTAGCCGACGGGGCAGGAGCAGGTCGGCCCGGGACGGAACGAGCAGATGCCGTTGCTGCCGCACAGCCCGTGCACGTAGCACTGCCTCCCGACGGCGACCCACGTGACGCGCCATCGCCGCGTCGGTGGCGTCGAGGCTGTAGAGGCGGAGGTTGCCGTCGTAGTCGAGCGTGAGCCGCCTCATGACGCCCTCGTCGCCCATGTCGGAGGCGTTGAACTGCAGCTGGTCGCTCGCCGTGAAGACGCCGCGGCGGTCGAAGCTGCCGCGGCGGCTGCTGTTGAACGCCGTCCGGTTGTTGTCCCACCACTTCTTGAAGGGGTCCGGCCAGTAGTTGCTGCTGATCTCCGGCCCGTCGTACATCAGGTTGAGGATGTTGTTGCTGTCGAAGTAGAACTTGTAGTAGCCGGAGTACGGCGAGCCTCTCGCCGCGGCGGACACGAGCTGCCTGTACCGCGTGACGGGCTGCTCCGGCAGGAGCGTGTCCGTGGGCCAGTCGAAGCTCTGCCACAGCCGGTTGCCGGCGGCGTCGGCCACGACGAGGTTGCCGGTGTCGAGGAGCTGGGCGCGGTCGGCCGGCGTGCCGCTGGTGTTGGTGCTCCACACGACGCGGCCGTCTAGTCCTGCAGCACCAGCGAGCCGTCCTTGCGGAGCTCGGCGCGCGAGCCGACGCCGTTCACGGGGGAGTCGCGGTTGGCCGTCCACGCGACGGTGGCGTCGGCGGACGCGGTGAACCAGACGGCGAACGTGTAGGCGTTGGTCCGCCCCTTGTAGAAGCCGCACGAGAAGTTGCCGCTCGGCGACACGAGGACGTGGCCGGCGGCGTCCTCCACGGCGATGGAGCCGCCGGCCACAGAACGCTCCGGCGATCGCGATCGCCCTGCGCCCGCCGCCGAAATAGCAACACAACACAGGGAGGTGGTGACTAGGATCAAGTGCAAGCCATGGACTCGGTTCATCGTGTGGATCCTAGCCCCAGACGGCTGGAGGCGTGAGTTTCAACTTAAAAACTGGTTTAAAGGGGGAAAGAACGTGGCTAGCCTGCTGACAGTGACATTTCCCAATTGAGATAGTGTCTACCGTCATTTATTTTACCATTAATCTTCACTGTCGCTGCCGGCAAGTGAACATGCTTCTTGGTACTCCCACTGGATGGAGGTAGTAGCTCCTTGGTACTTGACCGGTGGATTAGTGCAGTTGGCAGCCTCAGACCACATATGGGACTAAAACTTTTAAACCCCTATCACATCTAATTTTTGGACACTAATTATAAATATTAAACGTAGACTATTAGTAAAACCCATCCATAATCTTGGACTAATTCGCGAGACAAATCTATTGAGCCTAATTAATTCATGATTAGCCTATGTGATGCTACAGTAAACATTATCTAATTATGGATTAATTAGGCTTAAAAATTTTATCTCACAAATTAGCTTTTATTTATGTAATTAGTTTTGTAAGTAGTCTATATTTAATACTCTAAATTAGTGTCTAAATAGAGATACTAAAGTTAAGTGCCTATCCAAACACCACCTCAGCCTGCAGCCAGAAGAGTCTGGCAGACAAGCACCCCGGTGAAAGAGCTAAACATCGTTAGTAATTGACAGCCCAGAGGCCGCCGGCAACGCAAATGAGCAATCACTTGATGCTGTAGGAAATGACTATTCATCATATCACTAAAAAATATATTAAAAAAATAAAAAAATTAATAGAATAGATCAATATATTACTCTCTGTATCTAAAAAATATAAACCTAGAATCGGATGTGACATTGTCTAGATTCGTAGTAATAGATACAGTTCTAGATTCTTATAATTTCGAATGGAGGGAGTATCTATCACTCCAAAAGTTCAAATTGAATTGATCAACTTATATACAAATAACAAATTTGGTTAAATCTGTTATTTTTGTTTTTAATTGTATAAATCAAATTTGACCGTAGTTTATGAAGTGACATATCGCATATTGGTATATCTTACCATTTTTTTATTTTTTATTACTTTTAGACAGCATGTACAAAAGTGACAAAAATCCATCTGCGATGCTTTACCAAATTACTGAAATGGGCTTGCAAATGTGCAATTATAAGGGAGGGGCATATTTACAGTTAGCAAGAAGCCACTACTATTCACGGTTTGCAATATGTAAAACTTTAGTTTGTAAGATAACTCCCAAATATTTTTAAAATATCTTGATTGGACACGAGAAATAAATGCATTGATAAATTTTTCAGTTACGATATTATTGCAGTGTGAAAAGTCAACACATGTCATAAATGAAAGTATAAAATAATTATTTAAAAATGTAAACTGCACTGTGGATCCTTGCTGTGAGGTTATGTCACGACAATTTTCATTCTATTTCTTCCACACCTGAACTTGACTAAGCGGCACATATTCAGTTTTTGTCTCCATTTCTCAAATCTCGATAGCATGCAGGTTAGTGAGAATGCATTTATGCGGCCATGCGGGTGAAGGGAACGTACAGGAAAAATCTTACTACTACCATTCAATTTATGTCTAGGCTGTGTTTAGTTCACACTAAAATTAGAAGTTTGGTTGAAACTAGAACGATGTGATGAAAAAGTTGGAAGTTTATGTGTATAGGAAAGTTTTGATGTGATGGAAAAGTTAAAAGTTTGAAGAAAAACTTTGAAACTAAACACGGCCCTAATGTTGTAGAATTATGTGATAATTAATTTTGGTGATGAACAATTGTCAAAAGTAAATGTTTATTGAAAATATGTTGAATAGTGTTTCCGGATTATGAATGGTGATGTTGGCTCTGAGAGGCTGGTCAGACCGTCAAACTTCGGGAGGGAGTCGATTTTGGGTTGTGTACATATAAGAAGAGGAATCAAATATGGATTGGAAATCAAGTTTAGTATAATTGGAGTGTGGAGTTGTATGGGGGCGTTGTTTCCCTGGTTTGGTAAGTTCCCTATGTGATTAGGAATCCTAGTTCTAGTTGAATTCATGGCTAGGAGAAGCCATATTTCAGGTATAAATAGAAGAGGGGTTGAGGCTAAAAAGATACCAATTTTTTAGGAGAGAAAAGTTAGGGTTTGCTTTGCAACTCTAATTCTAATTTGTGAGTTGAGAGAGGAGTACTTTATAAACACATTGTTGTAATAAAGTTAATCTAATTTCAAAAGTTTTATTAGTTTGTATTTTTCTGGATCCCGACGGTCTAATCGGAGTATATTGGGTGGTTAGATCGGTGGTGGCGACGGCGGCAATAGCATCGGCATTAAGTAGGAAGCTTTCCCCACTTTAAATGGTTTTCGAACAATTTTCATGAAAACTGACAAAACCGCTCAAGTGAAGTTTTCGATCAGTGAACAGATTTGTAAACCCTGACTGCAACCCATCTGATTAGGAACATAGTTCAACTTTTTACTCACTCCATTAGAAGGAAATAACTCATAATTCTATTATATACACATGCATTTATATGAAAAGCATATAATTTTAATAAGTGAAAATAAGTCAACCCTAAAGAGACGTAGTTTGAATACCACTATGGGTGTATTATACTGTGTATTTTCTCTAGCCATAAAACCATATCATCCTAGAACTAAATGTTGCAACTTGCAATAGACTTATCCAAATCTTTTCTTAATTCCTAACTTATCTAGATTTTTACTCAATTCTACCTGCAGAATCAACTTATCTAGATCATTGGCGTTGACAACTACAACTCACACTGAACGGGTTACTGACCGATAATAATTGTCAATTTTTAGACCATAGTTGGGAATCGGAGAGGGAAGAATTAAAGAGTCGGTACCAATCCTCTATTTTTTTTTTCTGTGGACCAAGCAGAAATGGGCTCAACAGGAAGAATAAGATGAATATGACAGCGATCCTGTGGCCAATGTAAGAATAAGAATGAAATTTTGCAAAGACATGAAAATTAATGAAAGTACTAAAGGGAATGGTGAAAAGGAAACGCAAAATCAGAGAATTACAATAAGGAAACGATAATTAAAAAATCACTTATTTTATTCGTCACGCGACGTCAAGGCATATATATTCCCACTATCCTCCACGCACGTTATAGGGAAATGGAGACAAAAACATAACGTGTCAGTATGCAAACGCAGTCAGGTTTAGATGCGCCAAGAAAAAAAGAAGATCAAATTTTGGTGACACATCCTTACAATTTCAAAATATGCCTTCGTATACGATGGCATTGACTTTTCACATTACAATAATACCCTAGTTGAATAATTTATTAATGCATTTTTCTCATGTCTAATAATATATTTTTAACATCTTGGTAGTTACTCAGAAAGCGAAGCTTGCCGCAATGTAAATTAAGAGGGCTGCTATATAATGCAATCCCGTTTTTGAATGGGATGGTACTGGTTAGGTATCAGGTCCGGTATCGGATGATAATATCAGGTATCAGACGATTCTACCACGTTTTCAGGTGATACTCGCGACGTATCAGGTGATACCTATCAGGTATCACGTGATACCTCCACGTTTTCAGGTGATACTCGCGACGTATCAGGTGATACCTATCAGGTATCATGTGATTCTTGCCACATATAAGATGATACTTGTGAGGTATCAGGTGATACCTATCAGGTATGTATCACACGATACCTATTAGATGATACTTGTGATGTATCAGATGATACCTATCAGGAATCACGCGATACCAGCCAGGTATCACGTGATACCTACCAGGTATCACGCGATACACACCCCGACATCGACGCCGACGACCACTGCCGCCCCAGCGTCCCTTCCTCCCTAGCTCCGGCCACCGCCGCCGCTCCCTCCTCCGGCTCCGGCTCCGGCTCCGGCACCGCACCACCGCCACCCCCCTCCCATCCCCTAGATCCGGCTACCACCACCGTCGCCCCTCCCTTCCCTGGCTCCAGCCACCATCGCTGTCCCCTCCCCCGCCGGCTCCGGCCACCGCCGCCACCCCCTCCTCGGCTCTCTGGCTCCGGCCATCGCCACCGCCCCATCCCTCCGCTCTCTGGCTCTAGCCGCCGGCGCCCCGGCTCCGGCCACCGCCGTCGCTCTCTCCCTCGGCTCTGGCCACCACCGCCGCCCCTCCCCCGGCTCTTTAGCTCCGCCACCGCCGCCGCTCTCCCCCGCAGCTGGCTCGGCCCTTGTGCCTTGTGCTCTTGTGGCTAATGGAGGTGGAGGGGAAGCTATCCCGTTGGGCAATGGTATCCCGTCCCCTAGCATTCCTGTAAATTAATCGTCAATATTAGTGCTTTGTTTGTAATAAATAAAAAAATTCCCCTTTTAACTGTGACGCCACTCCAGGAGTCCGATACACCATACATATTAATAAAAAATATTAATCATAAAAAATTTCAAATAAAAAGAATGGTCAAATGTTGTGTATAGAAACCCATATATGAACTTTTTTTGTGGGAATAAATGAATTTATTTTGGGACCTTTTCTGTGGAGTAATGGCTTTCACCGCGAGGTTTGGGGGTGTGGCTGCTAAGAAAATTGACATATATATGCAGTGCTTCTATTTTGTTTTCTTGTTTATGCTGGGAGTTGAGAAAATCTTAGTCCATAATCAACTGGTCAAGTGCCGAGGAATTGCCTGGGTCTCATTGACTCTGTTAACTTTTCCATTGGCGGCTGTAAGCCTGGGACGACAGTGAGAATCAGTAAAAGAAATGACTGTTTAATTTGCAGCTAAACAGTATCTCAATTTCGAAATGTCATTGTCAACAACCATGTTATTTTTCCTTAAATCGTTCGGAGCTCACGCATCTAAATCCTAAACCACCTGGGTTCAAGTTCAAAAAAAATAGCTACTCCCAAAAAAAAAAAAAAAACCTAGTTCCATGATGAGTCGTCGAATCCATGGCATGTGCTTACTCGTCCTAGCCACCTTCCTCTCTTGCATTGCACTTTCGGCGGGGATCACCGCGAGCGTTCTGTGGCGCGGGCGGCTCAATCGCCGTGGAGGACGCCGCCGACGCGTCCTTCGTGTCGCGCGAGCGGCAACTTCTCGTGCGGCTTCTACAAGGTGGCGACCAACGCCTACACGTTCGCCGTCTGGTTCACCGCGTCCGCCGACCCACCGTCGCGTGGACGGCCAACCGCGACTCCCCCGTGAACGGCGTCGGCTCGCGGGCCGAGCTCCGCAGGGACGGCTCGCTGGTGCTGCAGGACTACGACGGCCGCGTCGTGTGGAGCACCAACACCAGCGGCACGCCGGCCGACCGCGCGCAGCTCCTCGACACCGGCAACCTCGTCGTGGCCGACGCCGCCGGCAACCGGCTGTGGCAGAGCTTCGACTGGCCCACGGACACGCTCCTTGCCGGCAGCCCGTCACGCGGTACAAGCAGCTGGTGTCGGCGTCGGCGAGGGGCTTGCCGTACTCCGGCTACTACAAGTTCTACTTCGACAGCAGCAACATCCTCAACCTGATGTACGACGGCCGGAGATCAGCAGCAACTACTGGCCGTCGCCGTTCAACAAGTGGTGGGACAACAACCGGACGGCGTACAACAGCAGCCGGTACGGCAGCTTCGACCGCCGCGGCGTTTCACGGCGAGCGACCAGCTGCAGTTCAACGCCTCCGACATGGGCGACGAGGGCGTCATGCGGCGGCTCACGCTCGACTACGACGGCAACCTCCGCCTCTACAGCCTCCGCGCCGCCGCCGGCGCTGGCCCGTCACTGGGTCGCCTCGGGAGGCAGGCTACGTGCACGGGCTGTGCGGCAGCAACGGCATCTGCTCGTTCCGTCCCGGGCCGACTGCTCCTGCCCCGTCGGCTACGTGGCCAACGACGGAGCGACTGGAGCAAGGGTTGCCGGAGCTCGCCCGACGTCCGGTGCGGCGGCGACGACGTCGTCGACTTCGTGGAGATGCCGCACAACCGGACTTTCTGGCTTTTAATTCTTGAAAAAA
>CM020181.1:29751423-29770170 GCA_009805545.1 Oryza longistaminata
AATAGCAAGATAGATTAATATGAAATATACCACTCTAAAAACATGCAAGTTAAAATTCAACATCTACAAGTTGTAACAAAAAAAAACAAATATATAAGCGGATATACGATAACTATTTTCATTTTAATTTGTTCCTTTTTTGCAACTTGTGGAAGTCGAATTTAGTTTTGCATGATATTTCATATTAATCTATGTTGTCAATTTTTTTCATATTTTTTTATAACTATTTAGATGACATGCAAATAACGAGACGATATCTCCTCGAGGGATGAAAATTCATTTCCCGGCACGATGTTTATTTCTGTGGAGTAATGACTTTCACGCTTGGTTTGGGGTGTGGCTGCTAAGAAAATTGGCATATATGATATAATCAATGCAGGTGCTTCCATTTTGTTTTCTTGTTTATGCTGGGAGTTGAGAAAATCTTAGTCCATAATCAACTGGTCAAGTGCCGAGGAATTGCCTGGGTCTCATTGACTCTGTTAACTTTTCCATTGGCGGCTGTAAGCCTGGGACGACAGTGAGAATCAGTAAAAGAAATGACTGTTTAATTTGCAGCTAAACAGTATCTCAATTTCGAAACGTCATTGTCAACAACCATGCTATTTTCCCTTTAAATCGTTCGGAGCTTACGCATCATCTAAATTCTAAACCACCTGGGTTCCATGATGAGTCGTCGAATCCATGGCATGTGCTTACTCGTCCTAGCCACCTTCCTCTCTTGCATTGCTCTTTCGGCGGGTGATCACCGGAGCGTTCTGTGGCGCGGCGGCTCAATCGCCGTGGAGGACGCCGCCGACAGCGTCCTCGTGTCGCCGAGCGGCAACTTCTCGTGCGGCTTCTACAAGGTGGCGACCAACGCCTACACGCTCGCCGTCTGGTTCACCGCGTCCGCCGACGCCACCGTCGCGTGGACGGCCAACCGCGACTCCCCCGTGAACGGCGTCGGCTCGCGCGCCGAGGTCCGCAGGGACGGCTCGCTGGGGCTGCAGGACTACGACGGCCGCGTCGTGTGGAGCACCAACACCAGCGGCACGCCGGCCGACCGCGCGCAGCTCCTCGACACCGGCAACCTCGTCGTGGCCGACGCCGCCGGCAACCGGCTGTGGCAGAGCTTCGACTGGCCCACGGACACGCTCCTTGCCGGGCAGCCCGTCACGCGGTACAAGCAGCTGGTGTCGGCGTCGGCGAGGGGCTTGCCGTACTCCGGCTACTACAAGTTCTACTTCGACAGCAGCAACATCCTCAACCTGATGTACGACGGGCCGGAGATCAGCAGCAACTACTGGCCGTCGCCGTTCAACAAGTGGTGGGACAACAACCGGACGGCGTACAACAGCAGCCGGTACGGCAGCTTCGACCGCCGCGGCGTGTTCACGGCGAGCGACCAGCTGCAGTTCAACGCCTCCGACATGGGCGACGAGGGCGTCATGCGGCGGCTCACGCTCGACTACGACGGCAACCTCCGCCTCTACAGCCTCGACGTCGCCGCCGGGCGCTGGCGCGTCACGTGGGTCGCCGTCGGGAGGCAGTGCTACGTGCACGGGCTGTGCGGCAGCAACGGCATCTGCTCGTTCCGTCCCGGGCCGACCTGCTCCTGCCCCGTCGGCTACGTGCCCAACGACGCGAGCGACTGGAGCAAGGGTTGCCGGAGCTCGCCCGACGTCCGGTGCGGCGGCGACGACGTCGTCGACTTCGTGGAGATGCCGCACACCGACTTCTGGGGCTTCGACGTCAACTACACCGCCGGCGTCACGTTCGACGCGTGCCGGCGGCTCTGCCTCGACGACTGCAACTGCAAGGCGTTCGGGTACAGGCCGGGCACCGGCAGGTGCTACCCCAAGATCGCTCTCTGGAACGGCCGGATTCCGATCAAGCCCGACCAAACCATCTACCTCAAAGTCGCTAGGAGTGTCAAGAACCAGATGATCAACCAGTCGTCGTCGTCATTTCTGCACTTCGATGGACACGCCTGCACCGTGGACGAACGGGACGCTAGCGTCGGCAGCTCGTACCTGCATGGCAGGAGCAACGAGATAAACTTCATCTACTTCTACTGTTTCCTCGCGGCCGTGTTCGTCGTGGAGGCCATTTTCGTCGTCGTGGGTTACCTGTTTGTCTTCCGAGCTATCAGACGCGACGTGCGAGTTCAGAGACGAGATTGCCAAGGGCGGGAGGGGATCCGTGTACAAGGGCGTTCTTGAGGATGGCCGGAGCATCGCCGTGAAGCGGCTGGGAGAGCTGACGCAGGCCGACGAGGGGTTCCGGTCGGAGCTGAGCGTCATCGGGCGGATCAACCACATGAACCTCGTCAGGATATGGGGCTTCTGCTCCGAACACCCACACCGCCTCCTCGTCTCCGAGTACGTCGAGAACAGCTCGCTCGACAAGGCCCTCTTCTGCGACGACGGCGACGACGGCGAGAGCTCCGGTGTGGTGGTGTTACCATGGCGGTCGAGGTACAAGATCGCCGCGGGCGTCGCGAGGGCGCTGGCGTACCTCCACCACGAGTGCCTGGAGTGGATCGTGCACTGCGACGTGAAGCCGGAGAACATCCTGCTCGACGGCGACTTCGAGCCCAAGGTGACGGACTTCGGCCTCGTCAAGCTGCTGAGCCGCGACGCCGGCAGCCACATGGCGCTGTCCCGCGTGCAGGGGACCAGGGGCTACATTGCGCCGGAGTGCTGGACGGTGGGCCGCCCGATCACCGGCAAGGCCGACGTGTACAGCTTCGGCGTCGTCCTCCTCGAGCTGCTCAGGGGGCAGAGGGTGTGCGACTGGGTAGCATCGGCGGCGGACGGGGCCTGGGATCTCCAGCGGCTGGCCGCGTGGCTCAAGGAGAAGCTGAAGCTCGACGACGACGACGACGACGAGGTGTCAACGTGGCTGGAGGAGCTCGTGGATGCACGGCTGCGCGGTGATTTCAACCATGTGCAGGCGGCCGCGATGCTGGAGCTGGCAGTTTGTTGCGTGGACGGTGAACCGAACAGGAGGCCGAGCATGAACGCCGTTGCGCAGAAGCTCATCTCGCTGCATGATACTCGCTAGAGCATCAGTGCATCATCATCAACCATCTGCACCATGCATGAGCCCAGCATGCATCGATCACCTTTCCTGGAAGGCTGGAACCCCAATGCATGGGACTGTGTGTGTCATACCAAAATGAAAAAAAAAAATCGCTTAGTTAGACTGTTCAGGGTGTGAAACTGTGAGTGTAGTAGTGTACATTGTCCCACAATTTATTTATTTATCAATATTCACTAATTATTCTCAAAATAAATTAAAAATATTGGTGTACTTCTTTATACGACCTAGTGGATGGTTTAGCGGATAAAATATATAAAAGCAAGTCCTACTTTTGTGGATTAACGGATACGGAGTATGCAACAATCAGGCTGATGGAGTGTTTCGTGGGGAAATAGGATAATGTACTGATGTGGAAGCACATGGCCCCATTTCGCTGAAGGGAATTCAATTTTTAAAATACTGTATGCATCTGCTTGTGTGTTATGTAAAGAGAGGAAACGAAGAACGGAAAAATAATATAGAGTAAGAATTTTTTTTTTTCATTTTTAGTGGTCTAATAGAGGCTGAGGGACGAAAGCGACTATAAAGCCCTCAAAATCAATCTAAAAAGTAAAATTGGTTGTATCTTATAATTCGCGCGCCTTCCACGGAAATTATTGGATTAATTCCAAAACGGATGCAACTTGATGGCAGAAATATTGGCACTAAGTTGACATTAGCACACTAAAACCAATCGTCGACGGTTCCATTTCTTTTCTCCAACGAATTAGCGGTGTTAACTATTATATGATTGCGATTGCGATGCATCCAGCTGGCTGGAATAATGCAATGCAAAAATTGACAAAACAATTATGACAGGATCTAATCAGAATTACTCCCTCCGTCCCACAATAACTTCATTTTTGGATTTTTTATGTCCAACGTTTAAATTAACCGTTCATCCCATATGAAAAATTTATGAAATTTAATTTGAAAACATAGTCACGCATAAAGTACTATTCCTGTTTTATTATCTAATAACAATAAAAATATTAATCATATAAAACTTTCAAATAAGACAAAGAGTCAAGCGTTGTATCCAAAATCTGAAAAATAAAGCGCATTTGTTTAATACGCAACCTAGTTTAGTACTAGGTCGCACTATCTTCAGGTTGATCTACTAGTACATGGATGATCTATGCTAAAAAAACGACTTTGGTTAATCGTGTTTGTCAACACGAAGAATTGATGCACATATGTCCAATTAGATGGCCACAGCGTCCAACTTAACGAGTCACTTTCGAGTATGAATTAATCATTGCCGCATGCGGCTGAGCATGCACATTTGAGCATGTTGGTCAGCTCCTCAGCTCCACATGAATAATCCACGCTTATATTATATGATTTGTACGGACTGCTGGATACCTGCGTATAGTGTTCACAGTTTAGTGGACTGGGTTTTGCCGAGTTCATGTAATACATGAAAACTAGCTAGAAAGTATCAGGATGGTGAATATAATGCCTGCATTTGATGAAATCCGAATCTACTTGCGTCAAAAAAAAAAAAAATCCGAATCTACTCTAGCTAGGAGGTGACATGCATATCCATATATATACTCCTTCAAAAAGAGGGTAGCAGGTTAATAAAAATGACTAATGATATATGTTAATGATAATTTTCTTTAATTAAAATCTCATTACAACGCACAGACAATATGCTAGTCTTACAATTTACTGAAGGGAAGAGCTAGCCCTGTCAAAGTAAGCAGTGACGACCGAGTTAGATGAAACATGAAACCCTCCCGTTCAACCCATTTGAATAGGACCAGAGTTTGTTGGAGTTCAATTAACTTAATTACTTAAGTCATAATCACCTTCAGATAATGCAGAAATTTGATTTAACTGACTTCGTTGTGAATGGATGAATCACCTCACGAACCCCTTTCAGCGTCGAGTCAACAACTTTCCGTACTTCATTCGGAAGAGAATATTTTGTAAAATCCTACTTTGCATAAGTTTAGACAAATCCTATAATATAAAGAGATGGCTAAAAAATGCACTACCCTCTAGGGTTTTTAGAAATTTTCACATCAATAAAAAAAGGAGAAAATGATGGGTTCAAACTTAATGATATAGACCGAAAGCACAATCTATCTATCTATCTATTATATACTAAAAGTCCATTAAACTTCCTACAAACGCTCCTACGCCGCCACGTAGCATCCTACAAACGCTCCTAAGCCGCCATGTGGTGCTCTAATAAATTATAGAAAAATCTGTAAAAAAGAAAAACATCTGACCGTCAGTTTTCATTTAAAACAGTGGACCCGATAATATTAACCATTAGATCAAAACTAAATCCCCTTCACCCTTCTCTCCTGGCCGGCCCCACACGTGTGTACGTACGTACAAATCCCTCCATGTGCACGATCTATCCATTTCCTCCCCCTCATTCTCTTATTTTCTTTCCTAATTAAAGCAATTAAAAGATATACACCATAATTTGTTACCATAAATGATTAGATCTGTTTTTCCAAGGAGTTTTAGCGGGTAGTGAACGTGCAATCACTAGCTGTTCATGTACAAGAGCGGTCTCGATGCTACTATACATAAACAATTGTTTTTAGTCCATTAAACTTCCTATAAACGCTCCTACGCCGCTACGTAGCATTCTACAAACGCTCCTAAGCCGCCATGTGGCGCTCTAATAAATTATAGAAAAATCTGTAAAAAAGAAAAACATCTGACCGTCAGTTTTCATTTAAAACGGTGGGCCCGATAATATTAACCATTAGATCAAAACTAAATCCCCTTCACCCTTCTCTCCTGGCTGGCCCCACACGTGTGTACGTACGTACAAATCCCTCCATGTGCACGATCTATCCATTTCCTCCCCCTCATTCTCTTATTTTCTTTCCTAATTAAAGCAATTAAAAGATATACACCATAATTTGTTACCATAAATTTTTCCAAGGAGTTTTAGCGGGTAGTGAACGTGCAATCACTAGCTGTTCATGTACAGGAGCGGTCTCGATGCTACTATACATAAACAATTGTTTTTAGTCCATTAAACTTCCTATAAACGCTCCTACGCCGCCACGTAGCATCCTACGAATGCTTCTAAGCCGCCAAGTGGCACTCTAATAAATTAGAGGAATTCCTAAAAATTCTAAGAAAATAAAAACATCTAATCATTGATTTTCACTCAATTTGGTGGACCCAGTATTTTCAACTATTAGATCAAATCTTTTAAAAAATAAATCCCATCCACTAACAACTCCCTACGTATGTACGACCATCCCCACCTCCCTCCCTCCTGTACGTATGAAAGTGGTCATGTACTAAACAAAATCTCCAGTTTTTAATTTTTAAAACTGTTATTTAATTTGTAATTAAACAAATAAATTGAGATCAATATTACTCATATTTTGCTATATAGGAAAATATGTGGTTTGGGCATAGACCCCTTTTTTCATTTAGAAGATAGACCTGTTTGTACTTCAGGTACGTAGATCAAAGCTTTTGATCTGATCAGCTTTCAGAAGTCCCATTCTATTTTTACTTTTAAATCTCTTGACTCCACTAATTCATCAATAAAATCCACCACTGAATTACAGTTTTTTATCAACCTATTCAGCTTTGACAATGTTTTACTCCAGTTCATAAGTGTCTTCCTCAAAATCTTAAATTTAACTGTAATACTTTTTTCTTGACAAATTTTGCTACAGAACATCGTGACTTCTTAGTTTTAGTTGTAGGATACCACACGAACTCAATCTTGAGGGAAAACACTATCTAAACGTGGTTACTTGCTAGCAGACACCGCGTCCATTAAAATAATGCATTCGTGTTGACGAGGCGATAGGGGGCCCATATTTATATGTAGAGTGACCAAATTGTCCATCCTTTGTCTTCCTCATCCTCTAGATCTTCTTCCTTATCTCATCCTCTATCTCCCTCCTTTCTCTCTTCTCCGGTGAACACTGCGAGCCGTGAGCAGTGGCGCGACCAGCGGGTAGAGTGTGCGACGATAACGGAGGAACGGGGGCAGTCAGGACAGCAGCGGAGCGGGGACACCGTGCGACGACGCCCACGACAGTTACGGTGTAGATCAAGTGAGGCGCGGGAGGAGGATGCGGGGAGCACCATCGGCGGCATGTGGTGCACGGGTTGGCAATGGCAGTAATGGCACCAGTTCGCGGGGGTTGATAGGGTGCACAACGTCTAAGGTGGAGCAGGACTACACAGTGCGGCGGCAACACATGAAGGACATCACTAGCTCAAAAAATCCCTCAAGCTCCACCCAAAAGTTTTCAAATATGAAAATAGAGGTCTTAAGAATTGAGATACCAATCTGTACCAAACACTGGGTGTGATCTGAAATACACATCTAGCTAGAGGGTTTGACTATAGTGTTTGGGAAATTCTCTGTTGTGTGTTCTTTAATTAGTGCCCTAAATAAGTAAAAGAAATAATTATTGACGAAAACAGGTTTAGAACAATGATAATGAATATTTCAACAAAAACAATCAACCACACACAAGCTTCGACGATAAAAATTCAAGTTGCCCGCGCATGTGCGCGGGCTACCTTCCTAGTTAATTTAACAGTTGTATACATCAAATGTAATTCTACTTTAACTGTTTAGCTCCGTATAAAATTGTGGATAATCTCCTAGTGATTGTGTGTTAACAAAGCACGCTCACCATGGAACGTGTTGCGTATATATGTGTAGCGGTGTGCAGTGTACATATAATGTGGAAATAAAACCGCTAGGATTCTAGGAAGTTTGATCGAAATATCGTGCAGATTGTAACGCTTTACTTAGTTACGTACGGCAGCTAGGTCGCCGTCGTACGTCCACCGGACCACGCCAAACCACGACGAAATACACACCAACGGATCGTACTAGAGCATGCCAAACTGCCCAACGCCAAGTCGGATTCAGATCGGGTGACATAGGGGTAGGCATGTCAAGAGATGACATAGCGTAGATCTCAGTCCTCCAAAATAAATCCAACGGCTGAGATTCGTCCACGTCATCACGAGTTTCCGAATTTCTTAAACCCCTCGGAGCCCTTCTTCAACAACCATATGTGACCTTCTTTTCCCCGAGTTTCGAACCCCTCGGGTTGAATAGGTAGATCTCATCTAGAGATGGCAACGGGGACCCATAACCCGAGACCCGATGGGTTTTTACTCCATTAGAAGTCAAATGTGTTCTAAATATTGTACCCATGAATCTCTTATCGGGCAAAAACCTCACCCATCGGGTGAGCCGGGTCGTGGAACGTTTTATTCCCACCCGAACCCATTAACCCGCGGGTGAAAATTACCCATAGGCCTCAAGCCTCAGCCCAGAAAAAAATGTGTGCAGCCCAAGGCCCAACAACTAATCTAAACCTAGGTATAAAAACCTCCCACCCATTTCCTCTCCCTCCCTCTCTCTCCTGTAGTCTGTAGGGTGGCCCGCCTGCCGCCGCCCACACCACTAGCGGCGCCACACGCCACCCCCGCGCTCGGCCGCGCCACCTGCGCCGCCGCACGCCACCACGACGCCTCACCCCCGCCACCTGCGCCACCGCACGACCAGCGCCACGCTTGCCGCATGCCACCACTGTGCTCGCTCGCGCCACTTGTGCTGCCGGCCTGCCGCACATTAGCCCCACGCTCGCCGCACGCCGGCCCCGCGCCGCCGCATGCAGTACAAGCTGAGCTAGGGTTAGGTATTAGGGATTTTTGCCAGGGTCAATCAGGCGCCGAGCTGCTGAGGCCGCGGCCGCGTCGTCATCTCTCACCCCCTTGGCCACTTCAGCATCCATATCCAGACATCTTCCTATTCCCATCTAAACAGCGGCATGACGGCGGTCTTCGACTCCGGCAGCAAGAAACTGATTTGTTGATTGTGCAATGTGGGCATGTGTGCCGTGCAATGGGGCTGCATGGTTTGTAAAAATCTCTGCTATGGTGATGCACTGCTATCTGAGTTTCTGACTGGATGGATTGGTGTGCAGTGTGTTCAATTTGATAGCTCCGATGGGTATGGGTACCCAACGGGGGTATGGGTACCCAACGGGTACCCGTCACCCATGTGGGTGTGGGTATGGGGGAATTTTTCACCCTCAAGCGGGTGTGGGTAATGGAGCGGGCGCATTTCATTTCAATGGGTGTGGGTACAGGATAGGTGAACCCGATGGGTACGCACCCGTTGCCATCTCTATCTATAATCTCATCCTCCTCGTTGTTGCTGTGGAGAAAGACCGTATTCACGTCTAGTTGAAATAGATGCAAGTCCCTTCGGCCGCTACTATATAGAGAATCTTTCGGATGGTTTTAAGCTTGACTGCTTTTACCTGAAAGCACGCGGCACTCAATTGCCGCACGCAACGCAGCGCAATTCACTCACCCGACCCACCCTTGTGGGCGAACATGTTGTGCCGCGCGACGCGATAGCGATATTTTTCGACGGCGTGAGACGTGAAGGCACTACGGCCGTTCGCGCGTAAAAATGCCGAGTGAGATGTGGCGGCTCCCGGCTCGGACGGCGCATGCGCAGCATCCACTACCATCCGCGACGGCCCGCCGCCCCGCGAGAGCGAACAACCACGGGTTGCGCGGCCCACGCTATAAGGCTACGTACAAGGCCGCGTGCAGGGCTTGGGGTTGGGGGACGGAATTTTGGGCCTTTTGGTGGAATGAGGGGGCCGATACGTTGCGTTGCGTCTCTTGGAGCATGGGGAAGCCCATCCTATCTGAGAGAGTTGGAGTTTACACCCATTGGGTCTTAGGCCTGCCTATTAGATCGGCCCAAATACGCCCATTTCAACTCGTAATTCGATAGCTAGAGAGACTTCCTTTCCCTCTAAAAAAAAAGTGAGTTCCGTTAAGATTTGAGCACTTTTTTTTAGAACAAAGATTTGAGCCCTGAATCAATAATTAAGTAGTACTACTCCCTCAATGGCGGAGGTAGGTGTATTAGCTGGCCGGCTCGCTCCCAGCACGCAATGCAACTCTCCTCGACCACTGTCATGTCATCTCATCTAGTACGCCGGATCGCCGGCTAACGAACAGGTTGCCGTCCCTTGTTTAAATAAACAAACAAATACTTCTCCCTCGTTTCAAAATATAAGAAACTGAATGTGATTTACTATAATAAACAGGTTGCCGTCCCTTGTTTAAATAAATAAACTATGATATTTTTTAATACTATAAATCTAAACAGATTAACCTAAAATCGGAGGGGATATTTTCTAGAACTATGCAGATTCTTAATAGTAGGCAATGGCTTATCCGTTTTCGGTTTAGTCCCTCCTTCCCAGTACCAAATGCGGCCTCTGCTGTGCATCGGTGCATGTGCCTTATCGAGTTCTTCGGGAACTTCTGTGTGTTGCGAGTTACTACTTGTTTCAAAATAGCACTATTTTAGAAAGAGAAAGTAAAGTCTAACACATTCACGGCTAAGGCTGTGTTTAGTTGGATCCAAAGTTTAGATTTTGGTTGAAATTGGAGATGATGTGACTGAAAAGTTGTGTGTATGACAGGTTTGATGTGATGGAAAAGGACTGAAGTTTGAATCCAAACTTTAGATCTAAACACAGCTTAAGCCGGCAAAATTCTCAATTCATGTTAAGGACCTCTCAATGATTGAGATATTTTGAATAGGCATTTCATTTGGCTTCTACTCCACCTCTTATCTGATTCAGGCAGAAATCCCCGAAAAAAAATATATGATTCAGGCAGCACACAACGATTTAGACAATACGCATTCCAAATCATATTTATATATTTTCACGATGTAATCATGCATTACAAATAATCGTGCGAATAATAAACAAGTAAGAGCAAATAGTTGAGAAGCTGACAGCCTGCCTAACCACTATAGTAACCAAATACGAACACGATCAGATAAACAACAAACTCGTCACGCGTCACCGCCGCACCCGCCGCCGCACCCGCCGCCACCGCAGCCGCCGCCGCCGCACCCGCATCCGCCGGAGGCAACGGCCGAGGCGAGATGATGGCGCGGTGGCGAGCCCCGCGGCGGCGCCGACGGCGAGCCCGCGCCGGGGCCGAACCCGCTGCGGCCAGGCCTCCGGCGTTCGCCGCCGGGTACGCGTACCCCGCGGGCGGCGGCGGCTGCGCCGGGTAGCCGTACGCGCCGGCGGGAGGCGGCGGCGGGTACCCCTGGCCGTAAGTAGTAGACGTCGTTCCTGTTCTTCCGCCGCTGCCTCTTGGCCCGTCCGCCGCAGTCGAACGCGGCGACGGCTGCCACGGCCACCGCCGCGACGACGGCCAAGATCACCACCGCGCCCGGGCTGAGGGAGGCAGCGGCGGCGGCGGCGCCTCTTCCAACGCCGGCGTGAAGGGCATGGAGAGCCACTTCCGCTCTCACCATGGCTTGCGCGCCCGATAAGAAAGAGATGGAGCGAATGAATATGAATGAATGCGTGTTTAAAAGAGAGATGGGGTCCACGGATTTGGCATGAATGCTTGATTGGCTCATTTTGGTCAAAGTCTACGATATTTGATTATTGAGGAGTACAATTTGCTTTATTTTACTACGTAAGATTTTCTATCATTGCTCATATTTATTTAGATGTTTATAAATCTAGACATATATATGTGTTTAGATTCATTAACATGTATATGTATGTGGTCAATGCTAGAAAGTCTTACGTTATGAAACGGATGGAGTACTACTGTTTTTTTTTTTAAGGGGAGAGTAGTATACTATAACTAATATCCTCAGATATGTACGCGAATATTTAAGTATTCAAATGAGGAATCTAAGTAAAATGACTCATACAAGTTGAGAGCATCGTGCCTCTCAACGTCAGGAAATTTCTGAGCCTGATGAACGTCTCTCCCACGCAATTGCAGCTAAGCCCAAGCGGTTGATATAATTATATTAGGGACGCGTTAGGGAGGGAGCTCATAACAAAGTCAATTGCTTCAAGCAGTTGTTGGGATAGAGTCATGGAGATTAATTTTCTCGGACAATTCCAG
The DNA here is from genome assembly GCA_009805545.1 of Oryza longistaminata. Taxonomy (NCBI): domain Eukaryota; kingdom Viridiplantae; phylum Streptophyta; class Magnoliopsida; order Poales; family Poaceae; genus Oryza; species Oryza longistaminata. The sequence goes on from CM020181.1 coordinate 29,763,436, forward strand.
TTGCTCATAGCTAGGTTCGTTCGTTGACTTTGTGAAAATTTTACCTTCTTCCTGTGCACTTTAACTTTTCGATTTCAAAGTAAAAACCACTCCACACATGTTTACCGAAATCCGGTGGAAAATCAGTAAAAACCGACAACTTTCAATTAATCAATACCATACGAACTAATACCGATCTTTTTCATAGAACGAATCCTAGCGGTTTCACGAAAGTCGACCGGTTTTCACGAAATTCCATCCGTATTGCGAACCCTGCTAGTGAGAGGCAATGGAGCCGCCATTGCAGACGAAGATGGAGCAGGCAAGCAAGATACAAGGGAAAACAAAAAGATTATTCTCTCCATGCTTTCCGAGCACCAAATTCCACCCTACTTACTCCCAATTCTGCACACATCAACCATGTTACTCTCCATGCTTTGGCATAATATGCTCCCGGCCGGCCTTCTTTCCATGTTACATCGACGTCATACTCACTCCAACGATGTCGACACTGGCTCTTGGAGAAAGGAACGACATATCACATAGGAGTATGTCTATGATAGTCTATCCCTTCATCAAACCAACAGGTATACAAGATTATCACTAGCTAGCACTGCACCATGGCTAGAGCCCAATTTCGCTCTCAGCTAGCTTGGATTGTCTGATGGCGACGGAAGATATTTTTTTGTCATGCTGATCAAGAGATCTAGTCGGCCGATGATCAAAACGATGAAAGCCACACCAAGGCACAAACTCGATCATCATGGCTGTCAAAATATGCCTGACGCACTCGCTGGCATATGCATCTCATCCAGGACTAGATAGTTGTTTCAGATATGATTGCACAATATCCTTTTAATCCAGTCAATATGTAATAGCGATTCTGAATTACCTCTACCGTACTTGTTGTGCATGTACTGAAAGAACTGAAACTAAAATATGCAAGCATGAAAAAATCGCAATCATGAAAGGATCAAGCATGCATCAAGTCACACAAATCTGAAACTGAAACTAATTTTGAAGCGAGAGAGATTGAGGGAGAGAAAAGAGAAGCTGGAGAAGCCATAGAATGGAAAAATTCCACTTCACATCTTTCAACTATAAGTGGAGTTTCATTTGCATCCCTAGACCGCAAAGCCGGATATAGAGCATCCTCTAGCTATCAAAACCAGTATAAATCAAATTCCTCAGCGGTTTGAATAACTGTTTTATCTTACGTGGCGAGTTAATCGGGTCAATCAATTCTGACATGGCATCTATATGACCCTATATACAAAAATAAAAATAAAAACCCTTTTGAGGCCCACCTGCAAGTGGTATATGGCTTCTCCAGCTTCTCTTTTCTCTCCCTCAATCTCTCTCGCTTCAAAATTAGTTTCAGTTTCAGATTTGTGTGACTTGATGCTTGATCCTTTCATGATTGCGATTTTTTCATGCTTGCATGATTTAGTTTCAGTTCTTTTCAGTACATGCACAACAAGTACGGTAGAGGTCATTCAGAATCGCTATTACATATTGACTGGATTTAAAGGATATTATGCAATCATATCTGAAACAACTATCTAGTCCTGGATGAGATGCATATGCCAGCGAGTGCGTCAGGCATATTTTGACAGCCATGATGATCGAGTTTTGTGCCTTGGTGGCTTTCATCGTTTTGATCATCGGCCGACTAGATCTCTTGATCAGCATGACAAAAAAATATCTTCCGTCGCCATCAGACAATCCAAGCTAATATCTGAGAGCGAAATTGGGCTCTAGCCATGGTGCAGTGCTAGCTAGTGATAATCTTGTATACCTGTTGGTTTGATGAAGGGATAGACTATATCATAGACATATGTGATATGTCGTTCCTTTCTCCAAGAGCCAGTGTCGACATCGTTGGAGTGAGTATGACGTCGATGTAACATGGAAAGATGGCCGGCCGGGAGCATTATGCCAAAGCATGGAGAGTAACATGGTTGATGTGTGCAGAATTGGGAGTAAGTAGGGTGGAATTTGGTGCTCGGAAAGCATGGAGAGAATAATCTTTTTGTTTTCCCTTGTATCTTGCTTGCCTGCTCCATCTTCGTCTGCAATGGCGGCTCCATTGCCTCTCACTAGCAGTGTTCGCAATACCGATGGAATTTCGCGAAAACCGGTCGACTTTCGTGAAACCGCTAGGATTCGGTCCATGAAAAGGATCTGTATTAGTTCGTATGGTATTGATTGAAAGTCGTCGGTATTTACCGATTTTCGACCGGATTTCGGTAAACATGTGTGGAGTGATTTTTACTTTGAAATCGAAAAGTTAAAGTGCACAGGAAGAAGGTAAAATTTTCACAAAGTCAACGAACGAACCTAGCTATGAGCAACTGGAATTGTCCGAGAAAATTAATCTCCATGACTCTATCCCAACAACTGCTTGAAGCAATTGACTTTGTTATGAGCTCCCTCCCTAACGCGTTCCTTATATATAATTATCAACCGCTTGGGCTTAGCTGCAATTGCGTGGGAGAGACGTTCATCAGGCTCAGAAATTTCCTGACGTTGAGAGGCACGATGTTGTCAACTTGTACGAGTCATTTTACTTAGATTCCTCATTTGAATACTAAATATTCGCGTACATATCTGAGGATATTAATCACAGTATACTACTCCCCTCAAAAACAAAAATAATTACAGTAGTAGTACTCCTCAATAAAAAAAAAAGGCTCCAAAACAAAGCAGAGTTGTTAGTTGTTCCTTTCTTTTCTATGAGGAAATCAAAAGCAAACTAACTGTGCTCAGCTCAGATTAATTATGAATTAATCAAACTAATGGTGGAACTGGTGAAATGTGAATAGTACAAACTATCAACGTTACCTTACAATCAAGATTACTGCTAATTAAAATGTGCAATAAATATTTCTGATTTTTTATGCTTGTCTGATCTATGCAATAACGTACTAGTACGCAAACTCCAGAGTCAAGACAAGCTCAATTAGAGAACGAATGTGAGCATGTCTACTGCTGTTGCCATAAGTAAGTACCAAGATTAATTAGTACTATCACCATGGCAAAATAAAAGACACATCTTTCAACTATAAGTGGAGTTTCATTTGCATCCCTAGACCGCAAAGCCGGATATAGAGCATCCTCTAGCTATCAAAACCAGTATAAATCAAATTCCTCAGCGGTTTGAATAACTGTTTTATCTTACGTGGCGAGTTAATCGGGTCAATCAATTCTGACATGGCATCTATGTGACCCCATGTACAAAAATTAAAATAAAAACCCTTTTGAGACCCACCTGCAAGTGGTATATCAGTGTTGGGCCAGTTATTGGGTTTTAAAGAAGGCCTTAGAAATTGTTTCAGACGAAAAAGGCTACCCTATTCGGTCAACCTTAAAAAAACTGCAACTCCGGTTCTCTATGGCATTTGCTTTCCAAAGATTGACAAAGCCCATCACAATAGGACAACCTATCGGCCTGTTTCAGAGAAGCTATTCGCACGAGATTCGAGAAACAGAAGAAGTCAGCTGAAAAACAACAGTTGAGTTGGACCAGTCCAGCAGAGCAGGTGATGCTGATACCGTGCTGTGACTGTGACTGTAATATCGTCGTCTCATAAAAACCGAATATAATACTAGAATAGAACATAATTTAATATAAAAAATCTAAATAGACTTCTGTTCAGATTTGTTTCACTGGATTATGTTTCATCTTAATTTTAGATTGTATTTTTTTTTTTTTGAAACGGACGGAGTAAACCTGAAGATTCAACGGATTCACAGAGGATGTTCCAATCACAGCTTTCTAGTCTCGACGTTCGAGCAGACGCCGCCTGACGGAAGCATCCGTAGGCGATTTGGTGATTGGCGAGAGGTCCGACTTTCGCCAAAGATTCAGCGTTTGTTATTGTTAGTCAAGAACGGCTGCGCGGTGCGCGCGTACTGTACGTGTGCTTTTCCTGATCCACTAATTCTCAGGCCATAGCTGAAGACAGTCAGACATCCTCTGATCCTCTCCATCCAGAGAGGCAAAAAGGGGCCTCTTATCATTTTGGATCCTGCATGAGATGAGCTCAATGATTTAGCTGCGAAAAAACAGCTCGTCGACATGCAGTAAGAATGAAGAACATCAAGCTCAAGGAAGTTATCTAGATTCTACTAGACAAGTAAGCCTTTTTTTTTTCTCTGTGCTCAGTTGATCTCTTCTTCACTTGGTTTTCATAGTTCAGTTGTGTTGTGATCTTCTTCTGTGTTCCTCAGCTGCAAACCAAGTTCTACTGGTTGTTCTTCTCCTTTTCAGTGGAATCAGACCAAGCCTTTTGCGTGTTCTTGAAAAACATCGCTCTGAGTCTTGTAGACACCATAAACAAACACAGTTGACATGTGTTCCTATCATGCAGGCCACAAGTGATTCTTTTGAGTTCTGAGATGATTTTGTTCATGCATGAAGTCCTTTCTGAAGTTTATTACGGTGAACTAAATATATTTTCTGTAATCCTTAAATTTAAGCACGTGGTGTAGTTCCATCTGTTGGCACATTTGTAAATTTAATTCGTATTTTTTTTCTTCACGGGGCAGCTCGTTCTGGAGGCCCTCGATGAAGCGGCTCATGCTGCCCATCTCGACGACGTCCGCGTCCGGCGGGCGGCGGCGCGCCCCGGCTGCTGCTGCTGCCGCCGCCGTTGGCGATGCACATTTTCATGGCGATCTCGGCGCAGTGGCAAATGAAAACTATGGCAACGATTGATACTATACCAGCCGAGATCAACCCAACTGCAAGATGTTAATCAAAATTCTCAAGCGTTAATACCTGTACTTACTATGAGCGATATTGATCTAGATGATAGCGATGCATATGAGTGCATCATACTTACTGATTGCTAAAGCAAGACTTCCACCCGTCAGCGACATGTTGATGAACTACTAGGAGTGGTAGCTACTGTGCATGGCTTGTTGTCTTATTAAGTGCCTTCGTGTCTTGTGAGGATATTTTATTGGTTCATTTTGTTCGCAGCTAGCTGATTTGACGAGGACAAAATTAACAATTGTGTTGTGTGTGGGAGGAAACAATGTTTCTGCACTCTTCGATCACACTTACGCGTTAACACAAAGTATTTGCAAAGTCAATATAAACTCAAATTAGAAGAGGAATACCATGTATCCTGTTTGATTGGTGTTGACTAAACTTGGTACGAGAAACAGCTTTCCCCCTACAACTGATGATGCTTACATATTCCCCTTCCTTCTCACCAAGTAAACTATTTTAATAATATTTTTAAACACGGTATATAAATGCAGACGCTCACAGAGAAAAACCACAGGATCGTAACCCGGATGGGAATCAGAAAAGAAAATAAAACAGCAAGCGAAAAACACGCACATATAACTGAGAAACACCACTGAGAAATACACGGGAGCATCGCGTCCCGACTGCATGCACTCAACATCTTGCTGTTGGGGTGACACGGTTGGTAGTAGCAATGGTTGCCATAGCTGCGATTTACCATTGCGTCAAGATAGAGCCAACCGCGACATGTCAATCAGAATTAGCTGTTTTTGAAATTTTAATGATTCTTAGGTCACCAGCGAGCGTTGATGAACTGAATGGTCTGCCATGTCAATCAGATTCAGCTCTTTTGTGAATATACTATATATGAAGTAGTAGTAAAATTTTTAGCTTGGGCGTCGACATGTGTCGTGCGTTCTACTACACTGATACTACTGGCTTTCTGGTTTTCATGACCGGAATGTTGACGTTAGTCCTGGCTTGCTTCAGAAGTTTGGCTCGGTCGTGATGGGCGCATGGAGCGGAGCGAGATGCCAGGAGGACGCCATTTTCTTCGGATCAAATAAACAGAAATAACAGACGCAATGCAGGTTGCGAGAGTTGCGTGGAGTGCGCGGTGTGCGTGTGTGTTCCAGAGTCCTGGAGAACCGGATCGTGGGATGGGCGATTTTTGGGCATAGGATTCGTTTTTTTTCTGTTGGTATATTTAGGAGAGTAGCTCCAGTTTCCGTTTTGTAAGTTTACAGTTCAGTTCAATGAAAGAAACCAGAAATTGCCCCCAATTCCTCTCTCACTTTCGCTACTCTTGAAACTCTGCTTTTCTTTGTTCTGAATCCCTTCTGAATTTCTTGGCTTCTCTGTCTGTTGCCGTGCCGGACGTGCACAGTTTGCACGCGAGGTGTTCGATCCAGTGTATTGTCGCTAACAAGTGGTATCAGAGCTTCTCAGGTTGAGGGCGGATCTGGCACTATGGCGTTGGTTCCGGCGACGGCGGACCCGGCGAGGGGGAGCTCAGGAAGTGCTTTCCTTTACCCACAGCTCACGTCAACCAACTACACTAGTTGGGTAATACGTGTGCAGGCTATGATGGAGGATCAAGGCGTATGGGAAGCAATCGAGCCGGCGGCGGGGCGGCCGTCGACCCGAGGAAGGACAAGAAGGCGAAGTCTCATCTTCTCCAATCGTTGCCGGAGAATCTCTTGATGCAGGTTGCAAAGAAACGCTCGGCAAAGGAGGGGTCCTCAAGACGAGATTCGTCGGGGCGGATCGGGTGCGCGAGGCGCGCCTGCAGACACTCAAGGAGAGGTCACCAACATGGTGATGGAGACCGGGAGAACGCTGGACCAGTACGCCGGCCGGATCACCACGATGGGGTCCGGCACTCTGCTCTCGGGCCGACGTTGAACGACGCGCCATGGTGAGAAAGCTGTTTGACACTGTCCCGGAGAAGTTCGTCAGCCTCGTTGCAGGGATCGAGCAATTTATGAACGTCGACA
>CM020181.1:29770195-29792075 GCA_009805545.1 Oryza longistaminata
CGACCGCCCGGCGGCTAAATCCGTACAAAGAATAATCGCCCACACCCACCCACACACACACAAAAGAAAAAAAAAGGCTCCAAAACAAAGCAGAGTTGTTAGTTGTTCCTTTCTTTTCTATGAGGAAATCAAAAGCAAACTAACTGTGCTCAGCTCAGATTAATTTGAATTAATCAAACTAATGGTGGAACTGGTGAAATGTGAATAGTACAAACTATCAACGTTACCTTACACATCAAGATTACTGCTAATTAAAATGTGCAATAAATATTTCTGATTTTTATGCTGTCTGATCTATGCAATACGTACTAGTACGCAAACTCCAGAGTCAAGACAAGCTCAATTAGAGAACGAATGTGAGCATGTCTACTGCTGTTGCCATAAGTAAGTACCAAGATTAATTAGTACTATCACCATGGCAAAATAAAAGAGCAAATTTTGCTTATCTAACTGTTCGTCTCACCTCACTGGTTTCTTCAGTATCGTCAGTCTCGGCAACCGCGGCTGCAGTAGTGATGCTCGCTCTGATCAAGCGATGCCGGCGCTTCAGGAGGAAGATGAAGAAGAAGATGCTAGCTAGGATCGCCCACGAGGCGACCGAACAGCACCGCGAGATGGAAGCCCGCGACGCGGCGGACAGCGTGATGATCGAGATCGGCCCCGTGGAGAAGTTTCTCAACGAGATCCTCAGCGAGAAGCCGATGCGCTTCACCTCCGAGCAGCTGGCGGCGTGCACCGGGAACTACTCGTCGGAGCTCGGCTCCGGCGGGTTCGGCGTGGTCTACAGGGGGGAGCTGCCCAACGGCCTGCAGGTCGCCGTGAAGGTGCTCAAGGTGTCCATGAACAAGAAGGTCCAGGAGGCGTTCATGGCGGAGATCGGCACCATCGGCAGGACGTACCACGTCCACCTCGTCAGGCTCTACGGCTTTTCGCTTCGACCCGACACCAAGGCGCTGGTCTACGAGTTCTTGGGAACGGCTCGCTGGAGAAGTACCTCTACGGCGGCGGGAGACGGACGGGGAGAAAGCTGGAGTGGCGGACGCTGCACGACATCGCCGTCGGCACGGCGAAGGGGATCAGGTACCTCCACGAGGAGTGCCAGCAGCGGATCGTGCACTACGACATCAAGCCGGCGAAATCCTCCTCACCGCCGACTTCACCCGAAGGTCGCCGACTTCGGGCTGGCGAGGCTGGGCGAGCGGGGAGAACACGCACATGTCGCTGACGGGCGGGCGCGGCACGCCCGGGTACGCGCCGCCGGAGCTGTGGATGGCGCTGCCGGCGACGGAGAGTGCGACGTGTACAGCTTCGGGATGGTGCTGTTCGAGGTCTGGCGGCGGCGGAACTACGACCTCGCCGCGCAGGCGGAGACCAGGAGTGGTTCCCCAAGTGGGTGTGGGACAGGTACGAGCAGGGGACATGGGAGTGCGTCGTGTCGCCGCCGGCATCGGGGAAGAAGACAGGGCGAAGGCGGAGATGATGTGCAAGGTGGCGCTGTGGTGCGTGCAGTTCCAGCCGTCGGCGCGGCCGACGATGAGCAGCGTGGTGCGGATGCTGGAGGGGGAGATGGCCATCGTCCCGCCGGTGAACCCCTTCCACTACGTCATGAGCGGCGGCAGCGGCAGCTCGACGCTGACAAGCAGCGGCAGAGCACGAACCTGAGCAGCGGGCACCACTACAGGAAGCAGCGAGGTGGCGGTCAGCCCCCTGCCAAAAAGTCCACGGACGTATGGTTGAATAGTCTAAGTCCAAGTGAAAATGTTGACCCTTCTCCCATGTCAACAGTACAAGCTAGACAAAAAATTTCCATTTTACCGCCGTAATGTTGTTGCAATTATATTTTTAATAATGTAATATATATTTTACCCCTATTTATGAGTTTACTAGTACCGATTTGAATACTTTCCTAAAAAAGAATAAAAGAAAAGTGTGAATTTTCATAGGAAAAAGTATTTGCCTCCCTCAACTATAATAATCTTTTCCCTTCTCTATATATTTATCGATAAATTATCTTCGAAAAATTTGGCAAAATTACATTATAGTAATCTATTATATTATTAAAACTAGCTGGGTGGCCCGCGCAATTGCGCGGCTAGCACCCAAAAAAAATCATATATTTTAGTATGATTTTTTATTAAAAATTATTAAATAGCTATCTCATTGTCTTAAAACTTTGAAAGACTAAACCTTATTATCCTCGTGTTTCTAATTATATAGTTTTTAGAAGTCACACCAGCTGCCATCCCTTAGTCATCTCCTTTTTTATTTGCTTGCTTGCTTGATCTACCACTATTCCTATCATTCTTCTTCGAACTTTAAAAATTGGATTTTATAGTTTTAGAGCTTATTGTCACGTTGGGTTTCATTTTTATAATTTCTAGATGTCCCGTTAAACGTTGCCATTATACTCCTCTACGGCCTGTCCACTGTCTCTTCTCTTTATTGTCATTGAGATTTTAAAAAGTCAAACATAATTATCGTTTGAGTTCATTTTTTCTTTCTAAAAGTCCCGCCAAACCGTCAGCGGCTTTTCCACTGTACTCCTCTACAGCTCGCCCGCTGTCTCCCTTCTTTATTGTCATTGAAATTTTAGAAATTGAACTATGATTATTATTGGTTTTTTTTTTACTTTTTAAGAAGTTCCGAACCTTTAAAATATTAGACTTGTAAATTTCATTTTTTTATAATTTTTAGAAGTCCCATCAAACGATGCCACTATGCCCCTCTACAGCCCGTGTCTGCCGCTTACTCTCTATTATCATTGTGATTTTAAAAATCGAACATAAACTATCGTTGGAATTCATTTTTTGTATTCTAGAAGTCCCGTCAACCGTCGATGGCTCTGCAACTATACTCTTATACATCCCGCCCAACTGCTTATCCTTTATTATTGTCATTGAGATTTTAAAATCGAATAGAAGTCTCGGCAACCGCCTTACTTGTTGCTTCACAGCCTGCCTGACGGTCTCTCATTTTAATCGTCATTAGGATTTCTATTTGGTGTTCATTAACAAATTTTTATATGTCGTATCAACCGCCACCACTCCACTCCTTTATAGCATGTTACTTAAATTATCTCGTCATTTGTTTTAGATGGTCTTTCTTTCAATAATCTTTTTTTTATCACAAATTTAGTTATTTATAAATGTAATTCTAACTGAAATCTTATTTTTCTTTTTCTAATTTAGATTTTTTTAAAAAATAGTTAATACAGTATTGTGTTCTTTTATTTATTATTTATTTTTTATTTTCAATTTCAGTTGTTTCAAATTGTATTCCTACTTGAACTCTCTTTTATTTTTCTAATTTTGGATATTATTTTATTTTTATTCTAAATTTTTAATTAATCTCGTATTGGGTTCTTATATGGATTCTTTTTTCAATATTGCTTATTTTTAATTCCTAATTTCAACTAATTTTAAATTGTATTCCTACTGAACTCTTCTTTTACTTTATTTCTAATTTTGGATTTATTTTTTTTATTCTGAATTTTAATTAATCTCATATTGGGTTCTTATATAGGACTCTTCTTTTAATATTCCTTATTTTTAATTCTTAATTCAACTATTTTTAAATTGCTAACTCCTACTTGGACCTCTCATTTCCTTTTCTAATTTGGATTTTATTTTATTTTTATTTCGAATTTTGATTTAATCTCGTATTGGTTCTTATATGGAAACTTCTTTCAATATTGTTTATTTTTAATTCCGAATTTCAGCTATTTTAAAATTGTATTTCTACTTGGACTCTCCTTTTCTTTTTAATTTTGGATTTATTGGGTTCCTATATGGACTCCTCTTTCCATATTGCTTTTGGACTCTCCTTCCTTTTCTAATTTTGGATTTTATTTTATTTTATTTCGAATTTTGATTAATTGTCGTATTGGCTTCCTATAGGACTACTCTTTCCATATTGCTTATTTTTAATTCCGAATTTCAGCAATTTTTAGATTGTACTTCAACTTGGACTCTCCTTTTCTTTTTTTCTTTTTCTCCGATTAATGTGGAATTTCTAGCCCCCACAGCGAAAGTGGTGCCTCCTTTCAAAGCTGTTTTAATAATATAATAGATAGCCTTGAAAGGAGGCACCACGTTCACCGTGGAGGCTAGAAATTTCCACATTAATCGGAGAAAAGAGAAAATATCAACACCGTTAGATCGTGGTGGGTCCAAATTATAACGGTGTAGATCAATTGATAACTCCTATAATTATTAAAATAGAATTTGTATTCAACTGGAAAAGGATATTCTATCTCTCCATATTGGGGTAGCAGCACATGCATATACGTATATTAGAGTCCTGATGTATTTGGATGTGGTGTCCGATTTAGAAAAGAAAAAAAAATAAATGATGTTGCATGCACAGCCGAACTGACAGATACATGCGTGCATAACTACACATGTATGATCACATATTAGTACGAGTAACATAGCAATATGTTGCCAAGTGTTTTTCTTCTACCTACATATTTGTGCAGCTATTCACTTTAAGATTATTTAATGTTAGATATGTATTAAATAAGACATTATGTTCGTTCATAAATTCTCACAATAGTAATCGGAAGAAAAAAATATCTTAATCGATACATCATGATGGGTTTAGATAATAACAGCATATATTGAACGATATGGCTTTGAAAGGAGGCACCACGTTTGCTGTGGAGGCTAGAAATCTTACATTAATCGGAAGAAAAAGAAAAAAAAATCTTAACCGTTTGATTATAGTGAGTCTATACTGTAATGGCTAAGATTGATCGGATACTTATAAGAAAAGAAAAAAAAGTACTACGCAGTACACATATCCTACTTAGATTTTGTAAAAGTGCTAGATAATCATGTCCGGAGTCGGACTCCCAGCCGAACAAAGCCGGATGGCAAACAGGACAAGTTTTTTTTTGGAACACTAGCTGAGAAGTCAGCAACCGACATGAAAAGTCCTACTGATACCGGATTCAATCTAAAAGTGACTAGCAGTAATCCTATTCATTCACTAATATAATTACAAAAAGTTTTTATTGACTAGCACATGCTACTTTTCAAATATATGTGTGGTTTAATAAGATGGTTCACTTTTGCTTTCAAGTTCTAACATAAATGCTACAAAGCCTATATTTGTCATTTTTTGTTTTAAAGAAATACTTCCATTTTTATTTTTGTACATGATATTGGTTAGTTAAAAAGCGAAGAGTGTTAATAAATAACACGTCCTAACCCAAAGAAATAATCCATGAACCATACATTTTGAAGACATGCATTTTGAAGACATGCAGTTCAAAAATAACTCGAAAATAAGATACCATGGTCATTTAGAGGCTTAGAAATAATCAATTTAAAAAATATAATTAAGGAGTATTGAAAGAAGAGATCATTTAAGAACATAACACGAGTATTAAATTTCAGAATTAAAAAATAAATTAAATTCTAAAATGGTAAAATAAAAATGAGAGTTAATAGGAATACAATTTTAGAAATAATAAAAAGTTCGGAATAAAGTATAAGGAATTTTGGAAAGAAGATTCCACAAAGAACCCAACACAAGATTAATTAAAATTCATAATTAAAAATTATAAAAAATATTATTATCTAACTCCAAATAAAAATTAAAACATCACTAAAATTAGGAAAAAAATAACATAAAAATTCAAAAAAAGTAAAGCCACATATGAAGAATTGTACATAGTATAATGCAATATATAAATATCCAAAACTAAGAGTAACTAAAATTCTGAATAAAAATAAAATAAATTCTGAAATTTGGTTTCAAAACTAATTATAAATAAAGTTAAAAAAATTGAAATTTAAACTAATAATATAATCTAGAAATAATTGAAATTCTAAATAAAAATATTTAAGCAAACGAATGGGCTGTTGTGATGGGAATATAGGACCTAAAACAAAATACCAATGTTCACTTTGGTTAATTGAAAATGATGAAACTAGATTTTAAGATTGTAAGATTAGAAAACAATAAATGAAGAGTTCCTTAAGAATTACATTTCTATTTTATATCTACTAGATTTAGAGACTGTAGATTAAGGAAAAACAGATAAATGAATAGTTCCGTAAGAATTACAGTACTTATGTGTTCGATTTTGATTACCAAAATGACAAAATTGAAGATTGACAATTAAAAATACACATTGGCTAAGTCCTGCTAGGGTTGGTGAGAGGGCGAGCTGCTAAAATGATGAATATTAGGAGCTACAAAAGGGTGATTCGATAGGTGCAAAACGAGTAAGATAGGGAAGGGAGGTATATCAACATAGTTGGCGGGATATCTAACGTAATCACGTTGACAATAAATTTTAATTTGTTAGGTAGCGACAACAACGAAGAAGAGAGACGACACGGGCTAACAAGTCGATAGGCGACAAAGGAGTATGGAGATAGTGGTTGGCATGGGAGGCGAGCAAAGGGGCAGCAAATGACAATAAAGTGGGGGCGGCGGGTGAGCCATATTGGAGTAGAGTGACATGTTGATGGGACATCTAAAAAAACTATAAATAGAATCCCAATAACGATTTTAGAACCCCAATAATGATAAAGGGAGGCGAGGCAACAAGTAGATCGTAAAGTAGTAGGGTCGCAAACGGACTTTAGAAAGTAAAAAATGAACCCCGACAATGATTAGGTTTCATTTTTAAAATCCCAACGAAAAAAAAGGCAAGGGATAGCGGGCGAGGGGCGACGAGCAGATCGTAAAGTAGTAAGGTCACAAACGAGACTTTTAGAAAGTAAAAAATGAACCCCGGCAATGATCAAGTTTAATTTGAAAATAAAAAAGGCAAGGATAGTTGGCGAGGGTCGACGAGCATATCGTAAAGTAGTAGGGTCACAAACAGGACATTTAGGAAAATAAAAAAAAAAGAACCCCGACAATGATCATGTTTAATTTTTTAAATTCCCAATGAAAATAATAAAAGCAGGATAGCAGGCGGCCGTAAAGGAGTAGGGTGACCGTGTTTTTTTAAGACTTTAAAATACTATAAATGGAACCCGATGAGAAAATGATAGGCCTAATTTTTTTAAGATCCCAATGAGGATGAATAAAAGCCGTGACGGAGCGGCAAAGGGGCAAGGGCGATAGTTTGTGTAACTTTATAAGTTGAAAAAAAAACTCAATGAAGATAAGGTTGGTTCTTTAAAACTCCAAAACAACGCTATGACTATTGATAATTTAAAGAAAATTCCCATGCCGTTCGAAGAAGCGGTAGGTCGCCTCAAGGCGTATGAAGAGCGGATGCGGAAGAAGAAGGCGACCACCGGCGGAGTGACCGCTGACGGGCAAGTTCTGCTCACTCAGGCCGAGTGGGAGGCGCGCTTCAAGAAAGGCGGGGGAGAAACCTCATCGCCACAAAAGAACAAGTCCTCTGGTGAGGGGGCGAACTGCGGCCAGGCCGGGCGCGGTCGTGGCAGGGGTCGCGGACGCGGCGGAACGCAGAGCAGCGGTGGCGGCTCCGGCGGCAGTGGCCGCGACAAGAGCCACATCAAATGTTTCAACTGCGAAGAGTTCGGCCACTACTCAATGCAGTGCCCACATCCGAAGAAGAAGAAAGCCGAAGCCCATCTTGTGCAGACGGACGATGCCGGTCCAGCTCTGCTCCTCGCGGTGACGGAGGCGGTGCAGAACGCGCCGGGGCAGGGCATGGACTGTGGGCTGGTCGTGCACGAGGAGCGTGTATGGCCTCGCCTGATGCTGGCAGAGAAGGGAGCAGCTGGTGGTGATCTGTGGTACTTGGATAATGGTGCTAGCAACCATATGACTGGGGATCGACGGAAGTTCCGGGAGCTGGACGAGACCATTACAGGGGTGGTCAGATTCGGCGACGCCTCATCAGTGCAGATTATGGGGAAGGGTTCAATCCTTTTCGCATGCAAGAATGGTGACCAGTGGCTGCTTGATGACGTCTACTACATCCCCAGCCTCTGCTGCAACATGGTGAGCTTAGGGCAACACTACAAGATAATTGAGCTATTGCCACCAAATTATTGCAACAAAAAATAATTCGTAGCAATATATCGTATTATTGCAATGATAATTTTTCTCTGGCAAATAATTATATTTTATTGCAATGATGTACAATCATTGTTTTATTTAGTACTTTTGTTGCAATAGAAAATGAGATATCGCCACAAAAAATCGTACTGTTGCAAAAAAAACATGTTATATCGCCACAATTTTAATTTTTGTGGCAATTTACATAGTACATGGTACTTTTCACTATTTTTTGTTGCCACGATCAACAAATTCGTTCCAATAAAAAAATTGTCGTCCCATAATTTAACTTAATTTTTTCATATGGATACGGATTGAGACAAATTTTATACAGAAATTATAGCTCTCGACGAGATCTACAATTTTATAGGTGATAACTTTTTCATTTGAAATCTTTTAGATATTCAAATCTATGATTCAAATCTCAGTTAGGTAGGCTCAAATGGAACGATATGCATTTTCCAACAGAATTGATGCGTTGGTGAGTTGGTAAAGGAGAGCACGCATGAATAATAGGTCTTGGGTTCGCATCCTAGCCAAGACACGATATTAAAAAAACAAATAGATAAATAGATAAATAGATAAATAGATAAATAGATAGGATGATAGATTAATATTTGAACTTTTATTTTGGTACGTAAAACTAATGCCACATATAGAGTGGTGGCAATGATTTTTATTACAACGATGTGAAGTGTTGCAATATGACTTTTTGCCACATACATTCCGTGGCAACATCTAAATTTATTACCACTAAATAAAAATAGTTGCAATAACCTATTACTACGCTATTTATTACCACGGCTAGCAACGATTTTAAAATTGTGGCAACATGTATCTATTGCCACAATTTTAGTATTGATGCCCCGATTTTTTTTGTGGCAACAAATGATTTTTCTAGTAGTGCAACTCACTGAAACTGGCCACCGAGTTGTGATGGATAATGATGACCTTGAGGTGTTCGACAAAAATCCCTGGCGCCTGGTGATGAAAGTGAGGAGAACCTCAGATTCGAGGTACTAAGTTGGTGATGAAAGTGAGGAGAACCTCGAATCGTTTGTACCGGATTGAGTTGCAACTAGTGTCCCCTGTGTGCTTGCTGGCCAGACTCGGCGATCCGGCGTGGCTGTGGCACGCGCGGCTCGGACATGTAAACTTCCAGGCGCTGAAACTCTTGGTGGACAAGGAGATGGCAGCGGGAGTTCCTCAAGTACATCATCCCAACCAGCTTTGCCAGGCTTGCCTCGTGGCGAAGCAGATCAGGCAGCCATTCCCTGCGATGGCGAATTATCGAGCAGAAGCGCCGCTCGAGCTGCTGCACATGGACCTATGTGGCCCAATCACACCGTCGACGTTTGCCGGTAATCGCTATTTTCTGTTGATTGTTGATGATTTTTCGCGCTTCCCGAGCGTGCTGTTCAGCACCTTGACGGCCACCGGCGCGCCGCTCGGGAACACGCCGCGGTACACCACGCCGAACCCGCCGGAGCCGACCTTGTGGGCGTAGTTGTTGGTGAAGGCGCGCAGCTGCTGCGCACTGAACCGCACGGGCAGCTCGTTCTGGAGGCCCTCGATGAAGCGGCTCATGCTGCCCATCTCGACGACGTCCGCGTCGGCGGCGGCGGCGCCGCCCCGGCTGCTGCTGCTGCCGCCGCCGTTGGCGATGCACATTTTCATGGCGATCTCGGCGCAGTGGCAAATGAAAACTATGGCAACGATTGATACTATACCAGCCGAGATCAACCCAACTGCAAGATGTTAATCAAAATTCTCAAGCGTTAATACCTGTACTTACTATGAGCGATATTGATCTAGATGATAGCGATGCATATGAGTGCATCATACTTACTGATTGCTAAAGCAAGACTTCCACCCGTCAGCGACATGTTGATGAACTACTAGGAGTGGTTAGCTACTGTGCATGGCTTGTTGTCTTATTAAGTGCCTTCGTGTCTTGTGAGGATATTTTTATTGGTTCATTTTGTTCGCAGCTAGCTGATTTGACGAGGACAAAATTAACAATTGTGTGTGTGTGGGAGGAAACAATGTTTCTGCACTCTTCGATCACACTTACGCGATTAACACAAAGTATTTGCAACGTCAATATAAACTCAAATTAGAAGAGGAATACCATGTATCCTGTTTGATTGGTGTTGACTAAACTTGGTACGAGAACAGCTTTCCCCCTACAACTGATGATGCTTACATATTCCCCTTCCTTTCTCACCAAGTAAACTATTTTAATAATATTTTTAAACACGGTATAAATGCAGACGCTCACAGAGAAAAACCGCAGGATCGTAACCCGGATGGGAATCAGAAAAGAAAATAAAACAGCAAGCGAAACCACGCACCTATAACTGAGAAACACCACTGAGAAATACACGGGAGCATCGCGTCCCGACTGCATGCACTCAACATCTTGCTGTTGGGGTGACACGGTTGGTATAGTAGCAATGGTTGCCATAGCTGCGATTTACCATTGCGTCAAGATAGAGCCAACCGCGACATGTCAATCAGAATTAGCTGTTCTGAAAATTTTAATGATTCTTAAATCACCAGCGATGGCGTTGATGAACTGAATGGTCTGCCATGTCAATCAGATTCAGCTCTTTTTGTGAATATACTGTAGTAAATTTTTTAGCTTGGGCGTCGACATGTCGTGTGTTCTACTACACTGATACTACTGGCTTCTGGTTTCATGACCGGAAGTGGGTTTTCATTCCTCGAGGGGATATCCCCTCGTTGTTTGCATGTCGCTTAAATTGTTATAAAAAATTAAAAAAAAGTTGAGAAGATGTATTAACATGTGATATAGCACTCCACAAACATGCAAGTTAAAATTCATCTTCTACATCTCGCAATAAAAAAAACAAATTTGACTCCGAATATACATTAACTAGCTGCGGTTTAATTTTTTTTCACGAGATGTAGAAGTTGAATTTGAACTTGCATGTTTGTGGGGTGTTATATCACATGTTAATACCCCCGCAAAAAAAATCACATGTTAATACACTTTCTCAATTTATTTTTAAATTTTTTATAACCATTTGAGTGACATGCAAAGAACGAGAGAATATCCCCTCAAGGAATTAAAATAGTTTCCCTTTCATGACTAGAGGGACAATAACATCGTGCCTACTGGTTCTGACATTTTTCTGGGCCAAATGCTAAACTAGGGGATACACTAGTTCAGCTATTGGGTTGTACTAGCTGATTGGAGGACCCGAGGACATTGAGAGTTGTTCACTTAACCTTACTAAAATTTGACATTGCTAATGTTTGATAAGGTGGATAAGTGTAGACTATGTTTAGTTTGTTTCTTTTGTTAATTCTTTGAGAGGAAGAGTCTAGAATTACTAAATTTTGATAGTGGAGACAAGTTTTTAAAAATGTTTGGACTATTAACTTCCCAAATTTTAGTAAAACTAAATCTTGGTACAATTAATTTTGGCAACAAAGTGAACAACCCCTTTATATAAATAAACATGCATGGTTAAATAGGACGATCTACGCTGCATAGTGCAAATAAAATTTGCTATTTTATTTCTTCAAGTGTAGAACGAATTTATAGTTGCGCGTTTGTGTACTAACCCTTATATTATCACATTATATTTTGGTTTTTTTTTCCATTCTCCCCCTACTTCTATACAAGCGTCATGTCAAAACTGGAGATATCTTCTATTTAAAAAATGGAGGTAGTATGACACGAAAAAAAATAACGGATTTCCTTTATACTTAGGCTTAGCTTGAAAGTGAGTTTCGAGTGAGCTTATAAGCCACATGGTAAATAAGGAATATCATTAGCGAATAATTAAGTCCTCGTCGACGATATAAATCTTTTGCTGGAAATAAAATATAATTTTCAACAGAATTAAGGTAGGAATAAAAGGTAAATGTAGAAAAAAAATCACATAATTAGGCCAATACCGTGTTATAAGAACACAATGTAAATCTAGACTCCAATACAACGTAAATCTACGAGAAACCACGCAAAACAGAAAATTAAACCTTAGTGCCGTCGGTAAACGACTTAACTCCAATACAACATAAATCTACAAGAAACAATGCAAAACAGGAAATTAAACCGACCACGCAAAACAGGAAATTAAACCATGCAGAGAGATGTTTTACGGTGTTAACGCGCACCGTTATACCTATGCGGTACCTTTTATAATTTGGGAGACAATTCTACCCTTTTCTCTCTACTAGCAAAATTATGTTTTTACCCTTAGTACCTAAGTACCTATATCAATACTTAAATACCTTTAACATGATACCTGTGATTGAGGAGCGTTAGATCTTTACCCTTTTTGGAATGCAAATACCGTAAAACCTCTCTGGTTAATAATGTAATTATTTTTCTACTCCCATTTATGAGTTTACTGGTACCGGATTTTGAATCACTTTTCTAAAAAAATAAATGAAACGTGTGAATTTTCATAGGAAAAAAGTCCTTGCCTCCCTTAGCTGTAATAATCTTTTCCCCTGCTTATATATTTATCGATAAATTATCTTCAAAAAATTTGACATATGTAAATATATAGTAAATTGTGATTAATTAAGAGGCTCCTAATACGCGTGCGTGCACCGGAAGATCAAGTCGCGAGCACGTGGAGCGGACTAGGAATCGGTGATTTGTCGTTTTCCTTTTGACGAGTTTCCCGTTCTTGTCGGCGACAAAAAAAAAGTCATCCGATTAACCTGCGTACGCTGCCCCCCTCCTGTTGATGCTAATAATGTGATTAGCGTGATTACAATGGGGATTGTCTGCAGTACTATTGATGTAGTAGTAGTGGCTAACATGTGGGACCGGACCCACATGTCAGCCTCTGCTATTGCATCTGCAGTATTGTAGAGGATCTGCATCCGCGTGATTAATGCTAATAAATACTAGCTAACATGAAGATTTAAATTGTGGATTCGGAGTTGAAACTTTTGGAATTTGGAATTAAAAGTTTTGAATTTTGGACTTGAAAGTTCAAGAATTGGAATTGATTTTTTATTAATTTTGGAGTCGAAAGATTTTAATTTTGATTTGAAAGTTTTAAATTTTGGATTTGAAAGTTTTGCAAATTTGGATGAAAGTTTGAATTTTCAATTGAAAGATTTTGAAAATTTAGGTTGAAAGTTTTAAATAATTGAGTCGAAATTTTCAAATTTGAGTTCAAATTTGGGTTGAAATTTTCAAATTCAAGTTCAAAACTAGGGGTCGTGCCCGTGCCGACCCGGCCCGACAGTCGGGCTGTGCCTGGGCTGCACCCTCAGCACGGTGGGCCGGCCCGGCACGGCCTGATCAAATAAAAAATGTAGGGATACAAAATAGACTTATATAGTGGGTTTTCATTCCTCGAGGGATATCCCTCGTTGTTTGCATGTCGCTTAAATTGTTATAAAAAATTAAAAAAAGTTGAGAAGATGTATTAACATGTGATATAGCACTCTACAAACATGCAAGTACCTTCTCCCTCTCCCTCCCACCGCCCGCCGCCGCCGCCGTCGCGCGCGCCAGCACGGCCTCCGTCTCGCCGGCCTCGAACCGGTGCCACACCCACCGCGGGTACCACTCCTGGCTGCCGCCGCCGCCGAGCTTCAGGTTCCGGCGCCTCCCCAGCATCTCGAACAGCAGCATCCCGTAGCTGTACACGTCGCACTTGTGCGTCACGGGGAGCGGCATCCACAGCTCCGGCGCCGCGTACCCCGGGGTGCCGCGCGCGCCGGTGATCGTCAGGTGGGTGTCCTCCCTGTCGCACAGCTTGGCGAGCCCGAAGTCGGACACCTTGGGCGCCATCCCGGCGCCGAGGAGCACGTTCTCCGGCTTGATGTCGTAGTGGATGATCCGCTGCGCGCACTCCTCGTGCAGGTACCGCACCGCCTTCGCCGTCCCGACGGCGATCTCGTGGAGCTTCTCGAACCCGATCCTCTCCGCCGCCGGCGACGGCGACGAGTCGAACAGGTAGCGGTCCAGCGAGCCCTTCTCCATGTACTCGTACACGAGCGCCTTCACGTCGGCGTCGAAGCAGAAGCCGTAGAGGCGGACGAGGTTGATGTGGTACGTCCTCCCGATGGTGCCGACCTCCGCCATGAACTGCTCCTCGGCGCGCTTCCCGAGCGTGCTGTTCAGCACCTTGACGGCCACCGGCGCGCCGCTCGGGAACACGCCGCGGTACACCACGCCGAACCCGCCGGAGCCGACCTTGTGGGCGTAGTTGTTGGTGAAGGCGCGCAGCTGCTGCGCACTGAACCGCACGGGCAGCTCGTTCTGGAGGCCCTCGATGAAGCGGCTCATGCTGCCCATCTCGACGACGTCCGCGTCGGCGGCGGCGGCGCCGCCCCGGCTGCTGCTGCTGCCGCCGCCGTTGGCGATGCACATTTTCATGGCGATCTCGGCGCAGTGGCAAATGAAAACTATGGCAACGATTGATACTATACCAGCCGAGATCAACCCAACTGCAAGATGTTAATCAAAATTCTCAAGCGTTAATACCTGTACTTACTATGAGCGATATTGATCTAGATGATAGCGATGCATATGAGTGCATCATACTTACTGATTGCTAAAGCAAGACTTCCACCCGTCAGCGACATGTTGATGAACTACTAGGAGTGGTTAGCTACTGTGCATGGCTTGTTGTCTTATTAAGTGCCTTCGTGTCTTGTGAGGATATTTTTATTGGTTCATTTTGTTCGCAGCTAGCTGATTTGACGAGGACAAAATTAACAATTGTGTGTGTGTGGGAGGAAACAATGTTTCTGCACTCTTCGATCACACTTACGCGATTAACACAAAGTATTTGCAAAGTCAATATAAACTCAAATTAGAAGAGGAATACCATGTATCCTGTTTGATTGGTGTTGACTAAACTTGGTACGAGAACAGCTTTCCCCCTACAACTGATGATGCTTACATATTCCCCTTCCTTTCTCACCAAGTAAACTATTTTAATAATATTTTTAAACACAGTATAAATGCAGACGCTCATAGAGAAAAACCACAGGATCGTAACCCGGATGGGAATCAGAAAAGAAAATAAAACAGCAAGCGAAACCACGCACATATAACTGAGAAACACCACTGAGAAATACACGGGAGCATCGCGTCCCGACTGCATGCACTCAACATCTTGCTGTTGGGGTGACACGGTTGGTATAGTAGCAATGGTTGCCATAGCTGCGATTTACCATTGCGTCAAGATAGAGCCAACCGCGACATGTCAATCAGAATTAGCTGTTCTGAAAATTTTAATGATTCTTAGGTCACCAGCGATGGCGTTGATGAACTGAATGGTCTGCCATGTCAATCAGATTCAGCTCTTTTTGTGAATATACTATATATGAAGTAGTAGTAAAATTTTTAGCTTGGGCGTCGACATGTCGTGCGTTCTACTACACTGATACTACTGGCTTCTGGTTTCATGACCGGATTGTTGACGTTAGTCCTGGCTTGCTTCAGAAGTTTGGCTCGGTCGTGATGGGCGCATGGAGCGGAGCGAGATGCCAGGAGGACGCCATTTTCTTCGGATCAAATAAACAGAAATAACAGACGCAATGCAGGTTGCGAGAGTTGCGTGGAGTGCGCGGTGTGCGTGTGTGTTCCAGAGTCCTGAAGAACCGGATCGTGGGATGGCGCGATTTTTGGGCATAGGATTCGTTTTTTTTCTGTTGAGTATATTTAGGAGAGTAGCTCCAGTTTCCGTTTTGTAAGTTTACAGTTCAGTTCAATGAAAGAAACCAGAAAATTGCCCCACAATTCCTCTCTCACTTTCGCTACTCTGAAACTCTGCTTTTCTCTGTTATGAATCCCGTTCTGAATTTCTTGGCTTCTCTGTCTGTTGCCGTGCCGGACGTGCACAGTTTGCACGCGAGGTGTTCGATCCAGTGTATTGTCGCTAACACGGAAGGGGGTTTTCATCCCTCGAGGGGATATCCGCTCGTTGTTTGCATGTCGCTGAAATTGTTATAAAAAATTGAAAAAAAGTTGAGAAGATGTATTAACATGTGATATATCACTCCACAAACATGCAAGTAAAAATTCAACTTCTACATCTCGCAATGAAAAAAACAAATTTGACTCCGAATATACGTTAACTAGCTGTGGTTTAATTTTTTTTTCACGAGATGTAGAAGTTGAATTTGAACTTGCTTGTTTGTGGGGTGTTATATCACATGTTAATACACTTTCTCAATTTATTTTTAAACTTTTTTATAACCATTTGAGTGACATGCAAAGAACGAGAGGATATCCCCTCGAGAAATTAAAATAGTTTCCCTTTCATGACTAGAGGGATAATAACATCGCGCCTACTGGTTCTATATTTTTCTGGGCCAAATGCTAAACTAGGGGATACACTAGTTCTGCTATTGGGTTGTACTAGCTGGTTAGAGGACCCGAGGACATTGAGAGTTGTTCACTTAATCTTACTAAATTTTGACATTGCTAATGTTTGATAAGGTCGATAAGTGTAGACTATGTTTAGTTTGTTTCTTTTGTTAATTCTTTGATAGGAAGAGTCTAGAATTACTAAATTTTGATATGATAGTGGAGACAAGTTTTTAAAAATGTTTGGACTATTAACTTCTCAAATTTTGGTAAAACTAAATCTTGGTACAATTAATTTTGGTAACAAAGTGAACAACCCCTTTATATATATACACATGCATGGTTAAATAGGACGATCTACCCTTCGTCTTGGGGAATGCATTGTATAGTGCAAATAAAATTTGCTATTTTATTTCTTCAAGTGTAGAACGAATTTATAGTTGCGCGTTTGTGTACTAACCCTTATATTATCACATTATATTTTGGTTTTTTTTTATTCTCCCCCTACTTCTGTACAAGCGTCATGTCAAAACTCGAGGTATCTTCTATTTAAAAAATGGAGGTAGTATGACAGAAAAAAAATAACGGATTTCCTTCATACTTAGGCTTAGCTTGAAAGTGAGTTTCGAGGGAGCTTATAAGCTACATGGTAAATAAGGAATATCATTAGCGAATAATTAAGTCCTCCTCGACAGCGGCCCTAGCTCTCAACTCTCAAGTCGTTGCTGATGCACACTGGTCGATGATGGCGTCCCCGGTCAATCGTCCTTCCCCGCTCATGCATTTGCCTAGGCTACACCCTTTCTTCATCTTTCTCTGCTACGCCACCTCCTTTTCTTCGGGGCTACCTGGCTTGCTGAAGCCATCCTGGCCATGAGACCACTCCGAAACCTCCATTTTTGGCATCGGGCCATCCGAGCCTAGCTGGCAGCTGAGACCATGACTTTGTGGTTCATCACGAGATGCGTGGAGGCCAAGCACGCCGAGCGCGCGAGGCGGCGGGAGGAGGAGGAAGTGTCAGTGTCGCCGCCGGCGAGCGGCACGTACAGCAGCGTGGCCACGGACGCCGCGGCGCCTCATCATTGTCGTCACCACGACGTCCGCGTCGAGATGGGGTCGGTGGACCGCTTCCTGGACGACATCCTCCGGGAGAAGCCGGCGCGGTTCACGCCAGAGAACCTCCGCGAGTTCACCGGGGGCTACGCGGATGGTGAAATAGTCTAAGGCTGTGTTTGCAACTCCCTTTTCCCAACCCTTCTCCCTCGTTTTCCGCGCGCACGTTTTTCAAACTGCTAAACGGTGCGTTTTTTCAAAAATTTTCTATACGAAAGTTGCTTAAAAAAATCAAATTAATCCATTTTTGAAAAAAAAAAATTAGCTTATACTTAATTAATCACACGCTAATGAATCGCTCCGTTTTCCGTGCGGAGGGAATATGTTCCCATCCACCTCATGCGAACACAGCCTAAGTCCACGTGAAAATGTTGACCCTTCTCCTTCTGTGCAACAGTACAAGCAAGACAAAGATTCCATACGTATTTTGTCGTCATAATGTGGTTATAATTATATTTGTTAATAGAGATGTTTTACGGTATTTGCGAGGTATCTAGAGGTACTTGGAGGTGGAACAACGTGCACCGTTGATTAAGAGAGGGGCAAGGTACGGAACAAATTTATTACTACATGATGGCATTGGTGCAATTAACTTGTAAAACAAGGCAATTATACTTTAATTGAATACTAACATCCATCGACCGGTATGCCATCAGAAAAAAGAGTAAATCTAACATCCATCGATCGGTATGCCATCAGAAAAAAGAGTAAATCACGGATATTCGATCGATCTATACCAGATCGCATCGTCTTCTTTCCCTGCTTTGTTCTTGTTCTAGGGTTTGAACGTTTCACCGGAAGGAGACAGAGGGAAAAGTGTAGGCCATGGTTGAGGGTTGAATAGGAGACTAGATCGCCTGGTCGACGATATAAATCTCTTGCTGGAAATAAAATATAATTTTCAACAGAATTAAGGAAGGAATAAAATGTAAATGTAGAAAAAAAATCACATAATTAGGCCAATAATGTGTTATAAGAACACAATGTAAATCTAGATTCCAATACAACGTAAATCTACAAGAAACCACGCAAAACAGAAAATTAAACCCTAGTGCCGTCGGAAAACGACTTAACTCCAATACAACATAAATTTACAAGAAACCACGCAAAACAGGAAATTAAACCATGCAGAGAGAGGTTTTACTGGTACCTTTTTTGGAATGCAAACACCGTAAAACCTCTCTAATATTCCCATTTATGAGTTTACTGGTACCGGATTTTGAATCACTTATCTAAAAATAAATAAATGAAACGTGTGAATTTTCATAGGAAAAAAGTCCTTGCCTCCCTTAGCTGTAATAATCTTTTCCCCTGCTTATATATTTATCGATAAATTATCTTCTAAAAATTTGACATATGTAAATATATAGTAAATTGTGATTAATTAAGAGGCTCCTAATACGCGTGCGTGCACCGGAAGATCAAGTCGCGAGCACGTGGAGTGGACTAGGAATCGGTGATTTGTCGTTTTCCTTTTGACGAGTTTCCCGTTCTTGTCGGCGACAAAAAAAAAGTCATCCGATTAACCTGCGTACGCTGCCCCCCTCCTGTTGATGCTAATAATGTGATTAGCGTGATTACAATGGGGATTGTCTGCAGTACTGTTGATGTAGTAGTAGTGGCTAACATGTGGGACCGGACCCACATGTCAGCCTCTGCTATTGCATCTGCAGTATTGTAGAGGATCTGCATCCGCGTGATTAATGCTAATAAATACTAGCTAACATGAAGATTTAAATTGTGGATTCGGAGTTGAAACTTTTGGAATTTGGAATTAAAAGTTTTGAATTTTGGACTTGAAAGTTCAAGAATTGGAATTGAAAGAACAGCGAGCAGATGCACTGACAAAAGGGTTGCCGGCGGCAAAGCTGGCGACGGCAAGGTTTCTGCTTGGAGTTCGTGATCTTGGAGAACGCCAGGCCTAAGGGGGAGATTGTTGACGTTAGTCCTGGCTTGCTTCAGAAGTTTGGCTCGGTCGTGATGGGCGCATGGAGCGGAGCGAGATGCCAGGAGGACGCCATTTTCTTCGGATCAAATAAACAGAAATAACAGACGCAATGCAGGTTGCGAGAGTTGCGTGGAGTGCGCGGTGTGCGTGTGTGTTCCAGAGTCCTGAAGAACCGGATCGTGGGATGGCGCGATTTTTGGGCATAGGATTCGTTTTTTTTCTGTTGAGTATATTTAGGAGAGTAGCTCCAGTTTCCGTTTTGTAAGTTTACAGTTCAGTTCAATGAAAGAAACCAGAAAATTGCCCCACAATTCCTCTCTCACTTTCGCTACTTTGAAACTCTGCTTTTCTCTGTTCTGAATCCCGTTCTGAATTTCTTGGCTTCTCTGTCTGTTGCCGTGCCGGACGTGCACAGTTTGCACGCGAGGTGTTCGATCCAGTGTATTGTCGCTAACACGGAAGGGGGTTTTCATCCCTCGAGGGGATATCCGCTCGTTGTTTGCATGTCGCTGAAATTGTTATAAAAAATTGAAAAAAAGTTGAGAAGATGTATTAACATGTGATATATCACTCCACAAACATGCAAGTAAAAATTCAACTTCTACATCTCGCAATGAAAAAAACAAATTTGACTCCGAATATACGTTAACTAGCTGTGGTTTAATTTTTTTTTCACGAGATGTAGAAGTTGAATTTGAACTTGCTTGTTTGTGGGGTGTTATATCACATGTTAATACACTTTCTCAATTTATTTTTAAACTTTTTTATAACCATTTGAGTGACATGCAAAGAACGAGAGGATATCCCCTCGAGAAATTAAAATAGTTTCCCTTTCATGACTAGAGGGATAATAACATCGCGCCTACTGGTTCTATATTTTTCTGGGCCAAATGCTAAACTAGGGGATACACTAGTTCTGCTATTGGGTTGTACTAGCTGGTTAGAGGACCCGAGGACATTGAGAGTTGTTCACTTAATCTTACTAAATTTTGACATTGCTAATGTTTGATAAGGTCGATAAGTGTAGACTATGTTTAGTTTGTTTCTTTTGTTAATTCTTTGATAGGAAGAGTCTAGAATTACTAAATTTTGATATGATAGTGGAGACAAGTTTTTAAAAATGTTTGGACTATTAACTTCTCAAATTTTGGTAAAACTAAATCTTGGTACAATTAATTTTGGTAACAAAGTGAACAACCCCTTTATATATATACACATGCATGGTTAAATAGGACGATCTACCCTTCGTCTTGGGGAATGCATTGTATAGTGCAAATAAAATTTGCTATTTTATTTCTTCAAGTGTAGAACGAATTTATAGTTGCGCGTTTGTGTACTAACCCTTATATTATCACATTATATTTTGGTTTTTTTTTATTCTCCCCCTACTTCTGTACAAGCGTCATGTCAAAACTCGAGGTATCTTCTATTTAAAAAATGGAGGTAGTATGACAGAAAAAAAATAACGGATTTCCTTCATACTTAGGCTTAGCTTGAAAGTGAGTTTCGAGGGAGCTTATAAGCTACATGGTAAATAAGGAATATCATTAGCGAATAATTAAGTCCTCCTCGACAGCGGCCCTAGCTCTCAACTCTCAAGTCGTTGCTGATGCACACTGGTCGATGATGGCGTCCCCGGTCAATCGTCCTTCCCCGCTCATGCATTTGCCTAGGCTACACCCTTTCTTCATCTTTCTCTGCTACGCCACCTCCTTTTCTTCGGGGCTACCTGGCTTGCTGAAGCCATCCTGGCCATGAGACCACTCCGAAACCTCCATTTTTGGCATCGGGCCATCCGAGCCTAGCTGGCAGCTGAGACCATGACTTTGTGGTTCATCACGAGATGCGTGGAGGCCAAGCACGCCGAGCGCGCGAGGCGGCGGGAGGAGGAGGAAGTGTCAGTGTCGCCGCCGGCGAGCGGCACGTACAGCAGCGTGGCCACGGACGCCGCGGCGCCTCATCATTGTCGTCACCACGACGTCCGCGTCGAGATGGGGTCGGTGGACCGCTTCCTGGACGACATCCTCCGGGAGAAGCCGGCGCGGTTCACGCCAGAGAACCTCCGCGAGTTCACCGGGGGCTACGCGGATGGTGAAATAGTCTAAGGCTGTGTTTGCAACTCCCTTTTCCCAACCCTTCTCCCTCGTTTTCCGCGCGCACGTTTTTCAAACTGCTAAACGGTGCGTTTTTTCAAAAATTTTCTATACGAAAGTTGCTTAAAAAAATCAAATTAATCCATTTTTGAAAAAAAAAAATTAGCTTATACTTAATTAATCACACGCTAATGAATCGCTCCGTTTTCCGTGCGGAGGGAATATGTTCCCATCCACCTCATGCGAACACAGCCTAAGCCTGTTTCTGTTTGGATCAGAGACTAAAACTTTAGTCCCTGTCACAATGGATGTTTGGACACTAATTAGAAGTGTTAAATGTAGATTAATAATAAAATCTATTCTATAACCCTAGACTAATTCGCGAGACGAAACTATTGAGTCTGATTAAAC
>CM020181.1:29793701-29821748 GCA_009805545.1 Oryza longistaminata
CCCGTCCGATCGAGCAATCAACCGTCGATTAGATATCACACATTATTAGTATTTTTTTTCTCTTTTGGTAGGTTTCAAGCACCAACGAAAATAATCGATTTCGCTAGAAATCTGTCGTGTGATTTTTTCTCGGTGATTTCACGGATTTGCTGACCGCATGATGGTGGAGGCTGCATGCGTGGTCAGCCGGTCGGGATGATCTTGTTCGCACTGTGCTCGTCCCTTTGGGCATGAGGAGTGGAGACGATCGCCGGACGGGACGACCTTCTCTGCACCTGAATCTTGTGCGTAAGTCTGAACTAAGCCAAAGCTTAGGATCCCACACTAGATTACACCACCATGCGGCCATGCCTAACAAATCTACTATCTCTAGAAACCTGGTCTATTCAATTTTTTTTTATATATTTGTCGATAAATTTTTTCTAGAAATTTGACAGATGTAATTACAATAAAATCATAGTATAATTACACTGTAACTTGTATATAATTACACTGTAACTTATATGTAACTAAAATTACAGACATATATAACTAAAATTACATTTGAAAATTCAGTTGATATGATATGTAAGTGCACTGCAATTTTAATAAAAATAAAGTGTAAGTAAATATGTATTTGTTATTTTCTTTAAAATATAAAATTACAGTCCTATATAACTAAAATTACATTTGTAAATTCAATTGATATGATATGTAAGTATTTAAAATATAAAATTACAGTCCTATATAACTAAAATTACATATGTAAATTTAGTTGATATGATATGTAAGTGCACTATAATTTTGATAAAAATATTGAATAAGTAAATTTGTATTAGTTATTTTATTTTTTGTAGTCCGTTGGATATAAATCTAAGTGTAAAAAAAATCTGGGTGATTTCTTGTTAAAAATCACCCGACAAATGTGTAGGCAATCCCGTTTCTTTTTGGGGGATTTGGGGGAAAAGATAGAGAGGGAGAATATGGCTCACAAGTGGGCCCTATGCTTTTTATATTTTCTCCTATCACTTACACGTGGGCCTCATCTGTATTTTGGTGACTGGGCTGACACGTCAGCATAATAGACCAAGTCAGTATGCCACGTCAGCAAAACCACCCTCTAAAACCACTTAGGGAGTCAATTTGTACCGGTTTTAGTAATTGGGGGAGTCATCCTAACCGGTTTTCTGGTTGAGGGGTACGAATTAGATTCGGTGTATATTTAAGGGAGTCAAAGTGGACTTTTTCCCCTTAAACACACCCTGTAGAGTTGAGGGACCAAAATTAGACTTTTTCTGTGAGCAAGCACAATGGACATTCGTGCCTCCGGACCGGCCCGACACAGCCCAAGTAGTATTGGGCCATGCCTGGGCCGTGTATGCCACCCGTGGGCTGGCACGGCACAGCCCGGTACGTCGGTTGGGCCGTGCCGGCCTGACAAGTCTCAACCTAGGCACGGCCGGGCTTGGGCTGTGTCGTGCCGGGCAGCCCAGATGGCCATCTATGGTCAGGGCCCACATGTCTAACCCATCTTCCTCGCTAAAGAGTACAGACTACAGAGTCGAATTGACTAGTCACACCGAAATGTTTAAAACGAAAATTAGCGGAACAAATACGACACTATAACAGCCTTGTACAAGTACTAGGTTGTAGACATGCACTTATACACATCAGTAGGCGTACGTCTTGAACACAACAGTCAACAGCACCGGTGCAAACGTGGAAGAATTCAGAAACCGGAAATTCGTTTCCGATACGTCTATCTGCCGGTACGAGCCGACGAACCATCCGATTCCGTGGTGGCGGTAGTGGTGGTCGGCGACGAGCCGGCGGCGCTGTACGCGGCGAGGTGGGCGAACGGGTTGCGCGGCGCGGCGATGTGGTCCTCCCCTTCCAGCATCCGCACGACGTTTGCCCATGGACGGCCTGTCCTCCGGCCTGTACTGCACGCACCACAGCGCCACATGCACGCCCTCTCCGCCCTTTCTCCCTCTCCCTCCCACCGCCCGCCGCCGCCGCCGTCGCGCGCGCCAGCACGGCCTCCGTCTCGCCGGCCTCGAACCGGTGCCACACCCACCGCGGGTACCACTCCTGGCTGCCGCCGCCGCCGAGCTTCAGGTTCCGGCGCCTCCCCAGCATCTCGAACAGCAGCATCCCGTAGCTGTACACGTCGCACTTGTGCGTCACGGGGAGCGGCATCCACAGCTCCGGCGCCGCGTACCCCGGGGTGCCGCGCGCGCCGGTGATCGTCAGGTGGGTGTCCTCCCTGTCGCACAGCTTGGCGAGCCCGAAGTCGGACACCTTGGGCGCCATCCCGGCGCCGAGGAGCACGTTCTCCGGCTTGATGTCGTAGTGGATGATCCGCTGCGCGCACTCCTCGTGCAGGTACCGCACCGCCTTCGCCGTCCCGACGGCGATCTCGTGGAGCTTCTCGAACCCGATCCTCTCCGCCGCCGGCGACGGCGACGAGTCGAACAGGTAGCGGTCCAGCGAGCCCTTCTCCATGTACTCGTACACGAGCGCCTTCACGTCGGCGTCGAAGCAGAAGCCGTAGAGGCGGACGAGGTTGATGTGGTACGTCCTCCCGATGGTGCCGACCTCCGCCATGAACTGCTCCTCGGCGCGCTTCCCGAGCGTGCTGTTCAGCACCTTGACGGCCACCGGCGCGCCGCTCGGGAACACGCCGCGGTACACCACGCCGAACCCGCCGGAGCCGACCTTGTGGGCGTAGCTCTTGGTGAAGGCGCGCAGCTGCCGCGCGCTGAACCGCACGGGCCGCTCGTTCTGGAGGCCCTCGATGAAGCGGCTCATGCTGCCCATCTCGACGACGTCCGCGTCGGCGGCGGCGGCGCCGCCCCGGCGGCTGCTGCTGCCGCCGCCGTTGGCGATGGGCGTGTGATGGTCACGACTGCTACCATACCACATTTTGATGGCGATCATGGCGCACTTGTAAATCGCAACTATGGTCACGACTGCTACTATGCCAGTCGTGATCACCCCAACTGCGAGATGTTAATCAAAATTGTTGTTACTATAAGCGACATAGATGTAGATAATAGGCGATGCATATGAGTACATCGATCATACTTACTGAGTGCTAAAGCAAGACTTCCATTGGCGATGGCCATGCTGATGAACTACCAGGAGTGGTTAGCTACAGTGTGCAAGGAGTGTTGGCTACTTGGCTTATGAAGTGTCTTCCTGCCTTGTGAGTTGTGAGGATATTTTTATTGGTTCATTTTGTTTGCAGCTAGCTGATTTGACTGTTTCTGTGTGCCAGTGTCAACTGTGCTAGTGTGAGAGAAAACAATGTTTCTGCACTCTTCATGCTTACGCGATGAACACAAAGATTTGATAAATTCAATAAACTAAAATTAGAAGAGGAATACTATGTATCCTGTTTGATTGGTGTTGACTAAACTAGTTCCCCTTCCTTTCTCACCAAGTAAACTATTTTAATGATTTTTTAAAAGAACCGTATAAATACCATGAGGCTTCATTTTTTTTAAACACGGTACAAACGCAGACACTTATAGAAAAAATTACAAAGTTGTAACCCTAGGAGCAGAGCCGGTTCTATGCAAGAAAAAATATTGAGACCATACATTATTACCGTGTACATATAGATGTACGAGGAAAAAAAATACCTTTTTATTATATAAAAGACACACACGCATATATCACTACAAACGTACCCCGTGAGTTCACATACGCTCAAAGTGACCGAGATCAACGGACATTAATTCATAGCCGTGATCACCCCAACTGCGAGATGTTAACCAAAGCTGCAAAAAACATTTCAAGCGTTGATACAACTGTGAGCACCATGGATAATCTAACTATCGATGAACATATGATTTGTATGAATCATACTTACTGATTGCTAAAACAAGAATTCCTGGGCTGTTGACCGCCATGTTGATCGGTTAGGACTGGATAGCTTCAGTGCAAAGAGGGAGGGATTATTGGCTTGCTGTGCCTGTGACGTTTTTTTGGCTCATTTAATTTGCTTGAACTCTGAAGCTAGCTCATATGATGTTCATGCTTGTCATTTTTTGGACATTTATTTATCACGTTTGTCAACTTTTTCATATATATACTTCTTGCAAGTGTGCAACGAACGGTTCACGTGGAGAGAAAACAAATAGTTTCTGCACCCTTCACACTCGGACGATAAACTTAAGAATTTGATCAAGTCAGTGGAACTGAAATTAAGAGAGGAACGTAGCTTGGTACGATGATAGCGTCCGCTGCGATTCATGGAACAGCGTGTATTTGTATGTCGACTTGTTTGTCAGGATGACAACTGTTGCCTCCATTTTCCCCATCTTCCCTCTCAGAATAAACAGTTTTACTGCTTCTTACATCACCGGCAATGGCGTTGATCAACTGAAAAAGTTTACCATGTCAATCGATCAGAATTCGCCCTCATTGTGAATTGAAAATTTTCAACTTGTGTCACAAGTGGTTCTGTTACATGACCAGAGAGATACCGTCATACCAAGTTACCAACTCGTATAGTGACATTTTGATGGGCCGCATTCAAAGCCTCAACCTTTTGTGGGGCCAAGAGCCCATTAATATGCTAGCAATTTCTCTAGGAAACATGTTTATTTCCAGTACCTGTAGTACAAGATGGCACGTTGAGTATTTGAGTGTCTGCACTTCATTAACGTTCCCGTTCAAACATGACATCATACATGCACTTGCTGTCATAAACTTGATAGACTCAGCCGCTTCCTTTGGATTGACTGATAAAATTTTCAACTCCTATTACTTGCTGATCCTGCTGGTGTTCTGTAAAATAATATTGCACTGCGTGTTCTGCGTACACACGTACTCTAAAGTTTGAACGACGTGTAACGGCATAAGCATATATTAATGATCCTAAGCAGTACGCATAAGCATTTTTTACTTGGCAGGTTAGGAGTATGTGCCAAGTTTCTGTAAACTCCTTTGCGATACCGACCCTGATAATCACCTTTATCCGTACAGATGCAGGGTGTACAGGTCAAACGAACTGCGAAATTGTTCCGTGAACTTAACTGATAATTCAAGTTTCAAGTTTCAAGTTTCAAGCCAAGAAATGAAGTACACCTCTCTTGCTCTAGGTAAGCATTATTCATGTGATCGTCTCGTGCTCTTGACTTGATTTTTTTTCTCGTTTTAATTTCGTTTAATTTCTAATGGAAATTAATCTGCGCACGCATATGAAGCTGGGATTATTATCGGTGGCATTGCCGCCATCTTGGTCTTGAAGTTCATCATGAGATGCGTGGAGGCCAAGCACGCCGAGCGCGCGAGGCGGCGGGAGGAGGAGGCAGTGTCAGTGTCGCCGCCGGCGAGCGGCACGTACAGCAGCGTGGCCACGGGCGGCGCGGCGCCTCATCATCGTCGTCGTCACCACGACGTCCGCGTCGAGATGGGGTCGGTGGACCGCTTCCTGGACGACATCCTCCGGGAGAAGCCGGCGCGGTTCACGCCGGAGAATCTCCGCGAGTTCACGGGCGCTGCTGCCCGTCCCTACAGTGTGTTCGTGCTTGCGGCCCCGGGCACCAAGCAGAGCTGCAGAGATAATCTGCTCCTTGTCACATCTGAGATGCATAATCAACAAAAATTTGCTAACAATTGCACTGCGAAAACTGGCAAGTAGCAAAAATTTATTATTCTTCAGAAACAAATGCATTGATAACTACCAAGCGTGCTCTTCAGAAGTGAGAACGAAGCAGAAACAAATCACATGCCGCAACTAATTGATGAGAGAACGAAGAAACAGGGGAGGAAATCAGCAAGCGGCAATTAACACATAAGATCGATGCACAATAATTTTATGAAAATCAAAGGTCGAATTCAGGCACGGAATAATTACGTACCAGCCTGCAAAATAAACTCTCCAGGCTTGCCATTTCACCTGCAGGAATAAGCAATAAAACTGAAGAAAGTATGAGCGTCACCAGCTTCGGCTATGTCGAGGTGGAAGATGCTGGTGAGAGTGTGGAGGGCGGCGCTGTCAAGGAGGTCACTCGGGAAGACGTGCAGGCGGCGTCGCTGGCGCCGGTGACGAGTGCGACAGGTGACGGGGTCGCTAGCGTTGGGGCGGACGGACGGATTGGTGACGGAGTGGCACGGAATTAAAAAGTTCACGGTCTCAGTGGTAGAATACTGAAGGTGTGCGTATTGAGTGATAAATTCTGAGAGGCTTACGAATTGCATGGCAAATAATGAAATTTCTGCGAGAGAAGAGACATTCCTTCACCCACCTGGTACTACCCAAACACGCCGCAAGCCCTGACCCAATGCGTGCGGGCCCACGCCTATCCACTGGATCAACGGGCCCACATTTCATCGGCTACCTCACATTGTACATCTGGAATCTGGAGCTTATTACCTAAAAACCTCGTGTACCCAACACGTCAGAATTGTGACCCATATGAGTCACAGACAACTGGGCCCCAAGCCTTTCCGGACCCACCGCGCAGATACAGTTAAATCATCTTCTGTTGATGAAAGATTAGCAGCGGAAAGTCGCATCGAAACTGAGGCGGCGATTGGATTGTATGTGTCACTGCAGGTAGGCCCGTGCACGCGAAGTACAAGGGGGTGGTCCCGCTTGTCATAGGATGCTGCACACGCACGCTCCCGCATAAAGCGGTGGACTTAGCAGTTACAGTAGTTATTCCCCCTTCCCAAAAATCGCCTCAGATTTTCTGGTTCGAAATCCTCTACCCCCCTCCCATGGCGTCCCTCTTCAGGGCTCGCCGCCGGCGATCGCCGGAGGACGACGGCGAGGGGGAGGACGGATCCGCGTCCGGGCGGGTCACCCGCCGCCGCCTGTCGCCGGAGGAGGGCGCGCTGTCACTGGCCGAGGCGTCGGCGTCGGTGGCCGCGGCGGGGGCGGGGGCGGAGAGTAGCCCCGGGTGGCTCTCCAGCATCGTGTCCGGAGCGAGGAGGGGGATCTCCTCGGTGTTGTTCTCCTCTCCCGAGGAGGCAGCCTCAGGGGAGGAGGACGACGAGGAAGGTACGCCTTGAGCGCCGTGGAGTAGCCACGCTGTTCCTCATTTCAGATTTCTGTTTGCCACTCTCTTCTCGCTTGTTTCACTGAGCTCCTTCGTCTGCTTGACCGCCTGAGTTGTTACGCTGCGGTTACTTGCGCTGTTGGGTGCTAATTACGTCTTCGCTGCAAAGCTAGGGTTTCGGCTTGCTTGCTCTAATTAGAGTAGAAGTAGTGGAATTTTGTTAATTCGGGGTCAGTAGCAGAGAGAGAGTGTGCGCTGGCGGTTTTTTCCCTTAGTAGACTCTGGTTGGGTAAGAATTTTGCGGTTTTGCCACATTAGGTGGAATTGGGGATAAGCTTGGTTTGACTCCAACTACACAGTCCTAGTGTTGTGGAATTAGAATTTGAAGTTTACATTGTGGAGTGCTTATTCATCAATCGATGCTTCAACAGCATCACACTTCCATTTGGTACGCGTGCGAAGATACCATCATCGATTCATCAACACAAAATTAAAGGCATGTATTTGGTTAGCTGCCACCATCCTAAGGTTTATAATCATTTTCTAAAAAAAAAATCCTAAGGTTTATAATGTCCTGAAAATTATGATACGAGGTGCAGAGGTCTTAATTTAGATCTGGCATGGTTGTTTTCAGAATCAACCTCATTTGGGAACCACAGTTACTTGCATGAACATCGAGTTAGGATGACATGGTGCATATTATTGGAATTCAGAAAATAATTGAGCCATCTTTTGTTACATATGCTAGATATTTCCAGAATGTAGAATAGTTGAGCTATTTGTTATTGACCTGTTAGTTCTATTGTGGTTTGAGAAGGTGCTCGATCTTTAGCTTTGTAATGGTGGACAGCATTTTTAATTGACCTTAGACCATTTTAGAGGGATGCACTGCAGATTAATCAGTGTTTTGTACTTTTGCATATGAAGAAACAGTGTTTCCAATTCTGTTGAGCCATTTTACCTTTCGTAAACTGTTCGCTCACACAACTACATTGTGCTGCCCACATTCAGATGAACTATTTTTGGGATGGTTTATGAGTGCGTTCATTTGTAATACCTGTGCAGATGAAACAGAAGACAATCATGGAGCAATAGTTTCATACAATGAGTCAAAGCTTGCCATTGAGGAAATGGTTATGAAGGAGACATTCTCAAGGTAACTGTAATGCTATTGTTCGTTACATGTGTGCTTAGATGTATATTTTTTTTCCCTGGACAACTGCTAACAATTAAATTTAACAGTAAAGAAATCTAGTTTATTTCTCATTTACAAAACAGTTCTGATAATACAATCATAGGTGCATATGGCCTAAGTTGGAGCTACTCTTCTTTTGATTTTTTGTATTATGAATTCTATATGGTACTATGAATTAAAAGGGTAAAACTATTTAAATTTGAGTTGGAGAAGGAATCAAAGTCATGATATTATTGCAACTGGATAAGATAGACACTCTGTAGCAGTAGGATGAGGAAAATTGCACTCCAAAGTACTAAGCATGCAATTCTGCCTGTGGTGTGTGCTGCCGAGATACTGAGAATTTTATGTTGAATAGATCCATACATATTCTACGTTTTCTTAAACAGAGTAAATTTCACAAAGCAATTATACCAAACAACTTTATCACAAAGCAGCAACACCCTTATGTGTGCATGACATTTGGGCCTGACTTACCAGCATGAATATTGCATGTGTGTGACAGGTGGGCCAAAAACTTGTCGGACAAATAAAGTTGCAGCTTTCTGATAAAATCCTTTATTATAGTTGCAGTTCTCTGAAATGCCTAGCTAAAGGTGCACATGGTTGCATGAGTATTGCATGTTACAGTAAACTGATAATTTTGGCAAAATAGTTGTAGTTATCTGAAATTTACTCTAAATAAAATCCTTATAACCTATTACTTTCCTTCTCAATTATTCATGTTTATTTTTACAGGGATGAATGTGATAAAATGGTAAAGCTCATACAGTCACGAGTTACAGATGCTGCACTTCCTGAAGCACCTGAGTATGGAACGCCGAAAGAAATTCCAACCAGGAATACTGCTGTTGGAAATGATTTCACGGGAGCTTGGCGTTCCTTGAGTCGCCACAGAAATGGCACTGAATCAGTTCCATTCTCTAGTATTGGATCTGGTAGCTTTTCTCCTGGTTCTCCTCTCCATGCATCGCCCGAGCTATTAAGCGCAGCAGTTATGGAAGCAAAGAAATGGTTAGAAGAGAAAAGGCAGGGATTAGGTTCAAAGCCTGAAGACCATGGACCTTGCACATTAAACACTGATATGCTTAACTCTGTTAGTATTAATGTGTTTTCATTCTCATCTTTATAGCCATCAATCTTTATGTGCTTGTCACAGCAATATTTGGTTCCTTTGTTGACTTACCTTTATGAGTTTTCATTTTTGCAGGGGTTCGAATCTGACATGGGTTCTCCAGTTGATTTAGCAAAATCATACATGCAGTCATTGCCTCCTTGGCAATCTCCATTCTTAGGTAGCCAGAAGTTTAAAACACCACCCTCTGCTGGGTTACATATGTATGATTATGAAGGGAAGTCCAAATATTCTCTCCCCTCATCAAAGGTAATGCAAAGGTTAAAAAGCATTGGCAATTTAATTCTAGGTCCTTGATGTAAATGTGGGATTCATGATTGTCTTTGATTATATGTTGATTGATGCTTAGTTTCAGGTAATGTCATTTGCTTTGGAGCTTGATGACCTTCAGTTTTTTTTGGTTTTGGATATACCCCTTTTAGGTTTTTAGGAAATACTGTAAATATTGCTACATTGGCTGTCTTGATTCATATTCTGGAGTCTTGAGCTACTGTAGAATACGAGGTATTGAGAAAATGCTACTGGTCATGTATCATATATACTGCAGATATTTATAAAATTTCGGAACGGAATAAAATTAACTGAAAGTTAGTGAATTTGTGGGGTTGCATGCAGCAGGCTTTTCTTTTATTAGTTAGTACCTACATGGTTATGTCAACTAAAATTGCATTTTCACTTCGTAATTATATGCTTTACCTTTTGAAGGTCACCACCAAGGAAGAATATCTTTCCAATTTTTGGGAAAATTTGGAGGAATCTCGTAGGTCTCGCCTGGGATCATCTGGAAGTTCTCCAGATGCTTCTAAAGTCAGGCAGTATGGTTCTACTTCCAGATTGTTTGAGAATGATACATCTATATTCTCACCGGGTACTGATAAGAAAGTTGACAAACCTGAGGAAAATAATAAAGGTGAGACTAATTTACTCACCTGAACTTTCCTTGACATGAGTATTATGAATCATTACTAATTCTTAGAAATTTTTGGCTTTGAAAAATTAATTTATTTCATATATTTTAGGTTCTGATAAGGTTGCAGGAGCAGAACCGGCTAATGGGCACTCCTCACCTATCACAGATAAAAATCATGTGAGTCATGGTAGTTTTTGTATTTATACGTTTGGACTAAGTTTGATATTGCTTATTGCTTCTGTTGTATGTTTTGC
This sequence comes from Oryza longistaminata, assembly GCA_009805545.1. NCBI lineage: Eukaryota > Viridiplantae > Streptophyta > Magnoliopsida > Poales > Poaceae > Oryza > Oryza longistaminata. Next base: position 29,804,191 of record CM020181.1, read on the forward strand.
GAAAATTACTTTCACTTTCACTAGTTTGTGATATAAAATTGTTTGGCTGCCCTTCACGATGATGGGTCATTTACTCACCTGAACTTTGTAGAACTTCAAATATCTATGGAAGTAATATAGATATATTGGAAAGAATGCTGCTATACGTACAAAAGGTTCTTACGAAACTCACAAACATAGTTCTCAACCATTTGATTTAGCTAGATGGAAGTTATAGGAAAACTAGATATATTCACAGCATGCCATGTCAGCGTTTGTAAGAGTTTGGTAAGAAAAAAAGTATGTATAGCATTTTCTTATTGGACATTCTTATCTGTTTGTAAATACGAGTTCAAAATATTGCTCTATAGTATGTTTTACATATCACAAGTATCATTTCTTTATTTACCGGTGCAATTTTTCATCAATCTTAAGGTGTTTGTTGATCCTGTGGACCCTGCAAATGACATCGGGAATGTTGTCAAAGAATGCAATGCTGCATCCAAAGTTCATATAGGTAGACTCTCCTTTTCCTTCACTATTTGTTTGTGTTCTTTGATGAGAAAAAAATATTGTGATCAGCTATTTGACTTGTATAATTTTTGTATATGACTTAAATCAAAATTTACGCATATCCTGGACTAATTTACATTGGGTTGTTGTTTATGGTGCAGAGGAGATATCACAGGGGAACCAAATGTCTTCCACAAGGTCAGCTTTTGCATTGAAAATGACTACTTACATTTGCTGCACTTGCAACATCTAGTTGTAAGCTTTGTGATTACATCACCAACACAAATTGCTCTCAATATGTGCTGCGTTTCATTCTTAGTCCTTATGTAGCCTGAACATCTTTATTTTATTTTTTTTTATATTGAACTGTTTATTTTGGGTCCTATGGAGATATTTTCTGTATGTTCATTTTGTCATTGAACACATTTATCATTCAAATAGCCGATTCCTCAAAGGAGATATTTGCTGTCTTGTCTCAGTGTTACAAAGGATGCTGACCATGATGGGGATGTTAAAGCTCCTGTTGCAGAACCGGAAATTCACATGGAGTCAGATATAAACTCAGCGTCAGGTTTGTGTGTTGTCCCTTTTCTGACATTAATTTTGCCATGGTTTGTGTGTTATTTCACTCATGTGCTTATGCATTTTATTCTTTTTGTTGAATCAGCTTGATTTTTCTTGACTCTGAACTTCCAATAAAATCTCTGTTGTTGCATGATCTGATGTAGTTGGAGAAGTTCCTTTTACTCTTGTTACTCCTTTGTTGTTTGAATCATGTTCGTCTGCTCCAGTGCAATAATTTTGTAACTTAGAGACCAAGCTGATATTGTGTAATTTGTTTTATGCCCTAAAAATGATCACAACCCATGATTTTATTAGGTTTTGGAACTCCAAGGTGTTGGATACTAATGGCAACTGTATTTCCTAGTCAGTCACTACATTTTATAAACCACCTGTCGTGGGTATAATTTCAGATTCAAATAACTTTTGTGGCAGCAAGGAGCTGGCAATGTAGCGTCCTGGTTTGTAACCTGTAGCTGTCATTTGCCAGTGTGTTCCTGTGTGGTCCGGTTGCATGGGATCGTACCGGTTGGCTTTCGTTGCAACATGTAGCCTATAACTCTTTTCCCAAGCTTAATAAAATTCGACCGGCATACGCTGGCCCGGCGAGATGCAATTAAATTTTGGTCATCACTTATCAAGTAGGCGACGTATGACCACTGCTCCTACCTAAGGTCCGGAAGCTAACAGCTTCCTTTTTAAGGAATAAGGAAGACAAATATTGTAGCTAACTAGTAAACAACGGTTTGGGAAGGACTGGATTTTGCCTAATTAGAGAGAAATTCTACCTAATCAAACAGGCTTGTCTGCAATTATGGTTGATTTGCATAAAAGAAAAGCAGAAAAAAGTGCTATTTGTGGTTAGTACTTTGGTCAATTTCGATTGCACAAATGGTTTTGTTCTTCAAGGCTTCCATCTGAGTTAAACTATGGCATAGGTTAGAAAAATAAAATTGCCTGAATAGGTCCAGCAACTGGGCCAGAATGACTTACAAGAGCATAGCTATGCTTTTTCTGAAGCTTCAAGGGCGAGTTGGATGACAGTATAAACTATTGAGCATACCCAAGGGTGTAATCATTCAGGTCATATAACGCCAAACACTCAGAACTACTGTAAATATGAATGAATTTTGTAACATCTCTTCTTGTTTTTGTTAGTTGAAGGCTTGAAATGTCTTATCTGATTCTATCACTTGAGCTAAAGCAGAAATTGTGCATGTGATTCCTTTGTTTCTGACTTGTTCTTAGTTTTGATGTTTTTCTCTCTAAGTTGAATGTAGTACCAACTATGCATGCTTATCGTGGTTTATTTTCAAACTTTCTTCAGAGTTGAGAACAAAGGATACAGGTCCCCACATCCATGCGAGCTTAAATGGGTCGACCAAAAAAACTTCTGCCAATGGGTAACATAATGTGCACAAGCCACTTATATTTCAAGTGCAGAAGCTTTTTGTTGTTGTTGTTTTGGACTGACATGTTTGGCATTCGTCTGTTTCCTCTACTGCAGCCTTCGGGATCAATCAAATGCCAACTCGGGGGTAGAATCTTCGGGCAATGATAATCCCAGTTGCACCAACTCGAGCAGCGGTGTGCCTCCCACCAATAACGAGGTTAATGATCCTAAAGCTGATGCCGCAGATGGTGATTCTGTTGAGAATGGCACACGATTGAATTCAGAAGAACCTGCGCAGGTAGACCCAAAACCAGCCTACGTTCGGCGAGGACGGAAAAGGGTGGTCCGAGGCACGAGAGGAAGAGCAAAGTAGAAGAGCATCTGCTGCACCCACAATTGTTTGTATACCACTAATATTAACGGCCCAAATGGGTGGTATGATAATGATACCTAGGTTAACTAGAGTTAGCATTAATCGGTGGATTTTATCGTGCACCCACTCTTTGTATCCATGTTGTATTATTGTAGGCGTCATACTGACTACGTTTCACGATTTGGATGTGATTACTAGGACTTGTAGATGCCTCTCTTTTTTTTCAGTGTAAAACTTATGAGTAGTTTGTGCAGATGGAAGAACAAATGGTTTGTTTGTAGTATTGTTGTAGCAGTAAATGGCTAGCCATCTAGGTGACTAGAGATGTACTACTTCAGTATCATGCAGCGCTGGACGCTGAGGATTCTCGACATGTAACCAGTATTTCGTACTACGGATATTCTATTCATTGTGTGGTTAATGAACTGCGGCTACGGTTTGCATTTTGTAACGTTAATGTTTGTTGGTTCAAGGTCAGGCAGCACGACCATGGTTCACCTTTTCGAGTGAGCGCCGGATCCCAACCTTAGGCAGCATGACAGTTTTTGCTGAATTTTGATAAAAATCTCTGTGTCACATTTACTGTTTCGAATCTGAATTCTAGAAAACCATTTGAAAATTATCTTGAAATCTACTATCGGTTATCATTGAAAACGTGAACCTCCGGGCACGACCAACACCATCACGGGCACTGTTTGCCCATACTAAATCATCTCCTTATAGATGTGTCTAACCGCTGACGCGAGCCATGTTGATAGGAGAGAGGCCTCACCCGTCGCGTTCGTTTGCTATCTTGTTCTGTACATGGCCACTTGTATGGCTCAAAAGCTCCGCTACGTTTTGTGCCTAGCCATTCCCTCTTTAACTCCGTTCATGGCATTTTGCAATCCCCCATATATTGACATCTCGAAATGGAGCAGACAGTGGAAACGACGGCTCGTCGACGTACCGGGCTCTAGCACAAAAGATATGCATGCATCGGATCCATCCCATTGCGTCGCGTCGTCACATCTCATCATCCATCTCTCTGGGCGCCGTACCAGAAATTGTAGCCTGGTGACTGAAGGAGTGCTACTAGTACTACTATCCAAAGAAGCTAGAAGACGAGAGCCCGACCCAACTTCACATCATGAACCAAATCAGGAGGCCTTATCCTGAAAGATTCTTGGTCCCCTTCCCCTGTTTGCAAGCACATCGCGATCCCAGGGAGATGTCCTGGCTTGGCTAGCTGCATGCACACTCTGCAATGCTCGTCCATTACCTTGTTCCATTGACACCTACTAATTGCCAACGCAATGTGCCTAACGAGACGGCACAGAAGTAGCTAGCACAAGGTTTTTTTTATACTATACGTCTAATACTCTAGTAATTAAGTTTTAAGTTACACTGCGGTTGTTGGCAGATCAGGGCTGGACGATCTCTATGGAGCCGTAGAACGTGAGCTCCTGGATCATCTCCTCGACGTACTCGTCGCCGTCGTCGACGCCCATCGCCGCCGCCGCAGCAGCATCGTCGTTGTCGTCCTGGCCAGCGACGGCGCCCTGTTGCGCCTGCGCTGATGACCCCGCGCCGCAGCATTTCTCCAGCCTCGCGCGCAGGGTCGGGGAGAGGCAGCTGCGGGCGTTGTTGCCGCCGCCGCCGCTGCTGAGAGGGAAGTTGGTGCGCGCCGCTGGGCCGCTCATCAGCCTCGCCGCCTCGTCGTACGCCCTCGCCGCGTCCTCCGCCGTCCCGTACGTCCCCAGCCATATCCTCGTCTTCCTGCACACACACACACAAACGTCGTACAAACACACGGTACATGCATATGTACCAGTCAGAACACACATCGTCAGCGTACACGTACATCGTCTCCGTATGATGCATGTTAGTGATCATGGCAGAAAAAGGGAGATTGAATGATTAATTGATCGTACAGGAGAGGGTGGCGGATCTCGGCGACCCAGGAGCCCCAGTGCCTCTGCCTGACGCCTTTGTACTTCGTCATCCTTTGGCACACGCACGCACAATGCCGGCCTCGATCGATCGATCACTTTGCAGGTACGCTTTATATACTGTGCCAGAGGACGGGAGGGCTGCAAGAGATAGCAAGGTTTTGGACGGGTGGTGGATGGGATGGATGCTGCCGCTATACTTCTCGGGATAGATGATGCACCAACACCATGGCCACGTGAGACTCATCTCACGTACAAACAGTCAAACATCAACGAGGAGGATTACTTGGTTATTGCAGATAGGAGAGTATTAAGGAGGTAGCACTCACCGGACACCGAGGGATAATTGGGGTTGCCCCCACGCGCGCGCGCACGCAATCTATAGATAGATTTTGGTGCGTGCGCGCTTGAGAAAGCGGGTAGTGGTGCTGTTGGACGATGATATGCATGGTCCGCGTGGATGGGTGGAGAGGTACGTGTCGGTGGGGGATGGAGGCCACGTTGCGTCTGTGCAGCAGTTCAATTAACCTGTGTGCATAGGCGTAGGCGTAGCTACGGAAGGGCGATGGGATTGACCGTTTTGTTTAGAGGAACGTGTCGGCGGGGAATGGAGGCCACGTTGCGTCTGCAGCAGTTTAACCTGTGTGCGTAGGCAGCGTAGCTTCGCAAGGGCGATGGGATTGACCGTTTTGTTTCACTGTCGAACGGGGTAACGACCTGAAATTTGATTTGGGATCTGTTTAGAAAGTTCAAATGCTAAAAAGTAGCTGATTAGTAGCTAATTTTTCCCGGCTTCGGATTTTCAGTATATTTTCTACATTCTATAGCTATAGATTCTTAGAAACCAAGTAAGAGCCTTAACTGTTTTGGGGAGTTGGAGATTCTAGTAAAAATTGCAGCCGCTAGAAACTCTCCTAAATAGGATCTCGGTGGTGCTACATGCCTCCTGTTTTAGTGAAGTGCATGTAAAGTGGCTCTTTTTTTTTACATAAATCATGATGTATAGCGCATATGTGTTTTTATAATCTAAGCATTGTACCCTATATTTTTTTAACCATTTGATCCAACAGAATTACTAAAAAAACATCGGCTAGTTTTTCCCTCTAAACCATTTGAATTTCTGACCGTCGGATTACCTCGAGATTTGTGCGGGTAAAGAATAAAAAACATTCGCTAGCACATGTGGGATCAAGGAGTCAAGCCTGTGACATGCTTCGTGAACACCGGTCCTTCTAGCCTAGGCCACACACGTGTTTTTACCTAGTAGTTATATGTTAGTTATCTATAATTACACTTCAATTATATTATAGTTATATTTGAAAAGGTTTCACCCAAATAATTGTCGAATGTTATATAGCTACTCCCTTAATCCAATATGGTCCTAGTACTTCCATCCCTTTATAAACCTTAAGGACTCCGCTCCCCCTCTGTCCCTTGCCCGCCCTCTCATACATAATCTATGTACCACTACCAACATTCATGGCCTAATTTTGCCGACACCCTCTCAAGAGTAAAGACCCACTGACTACCGTGCTTCCCTACCTGCTCCCCTCCTGCGATCATCCATTGCGTTCCTCATTCAATTGGCTACCGCCACTTGATTTGCCACTGTCGACTTTCTCTTTATTGGCAAACCTCTCTCATGTTGTTGTCTTCTCCCTTCCCAACAGCCACCACGGGCTTTCCCCTCCCTAGCAAACCTCATGCACCATTGTCATCCCTTTCTCCAATGCCTACCATTTGAGATCCACCACCACAATCTTCCACTTATGTGGGAGGGAAGTTGGTGCGCGCCGCTGGGCCGCTCATCAGCCTCGCCGCCTCGTCGTACGCCCTCGCCGCGTCCTCCGCCGTCCCGTACGTCCCCAGCCATATCCTCGTCTTCCTGCACACACACACACACACACACACACACACAAACGTCGTACAAACACACGGTACATGCATATGTACCAGTCAGAACACACATCGTCAGCGTACACGTACATCGTCTCCGTATGATGCATGTTAGTGATCATGGCAGAAAAAGGGAGATTGAATGATTGATCGTACAGGAGAGGGTGGCGGATCTCGGCGACCCAGGAGCCCCAGTGCCTCTGCCTGACGCCTTTGTACTTCGTCATCCTTTGGCACACGCACGCACAATGCCGGCCTCGAACGATCGATCACTTTGCAGGTATCAGGTGCTGCACCTGCAGGTACGCTTTATATACTGTGCCAGAGCACGGGAGGGCTGCAAGAGATAGCAAGGTTTTGGACGGCTGGTGGATGGGATGGATGCTGCCGCTATACTTCTCGGGATAGATGATGCACCAACACCATGGCCACGTGAGACTCATCTCACGTACAAACAGTCAAACATCAACGAGGAGGATTAGCTAGCAGCTGGGGTTATTGCAGATAGGAGAGTATTAAGGAGGTAGCACTCACCGGACACCGAGGGATAATTGGGGTTGCCCCCACGCGCGCGCGTACGCAATCTATAGATAGATTTTGGTGCGTGCGCGCTTGAGAAAGCGGGTAGTGGTGCTGTTGGACGATGATATGCATGGTCCGCGTGGATGGGTGGAGAGGTACGTGTCGGTGGGGGATGGAGGCCACGTTGCGTCTGTGCAGCAGTTCAATTAACCTGTGTGCATAGGCGTAGGCGTAGCTACGGAAGGGCGATGGGATTGACCGTTTTGTTTCACTGTCGAACGGGGTAACGACCTGAAACCTATTTTGGGCTCTGTTTAGGAAGTTCAAATGCTAAAAAGTAGCTGGTTTTTTAGATAATGAAAATTTTTGTTAAACTCAGTTAATTACATCAAGTTGATACAATTATTCTGATAATATTTTCGGCCTAAAAAGTAGCTGGTTAGTAGCTAATTTTTTTAAGCTTCAGATTTTTAGTATATTTCCTACATTCTATAGCATATTCTTAAAAATTAAGTAAGAATCTCAACTGTTTGGGGAGTTGGAGATTCTGGTAAAAATTGCAGCCACTAGAAGCTCTCCTAAATAGGATCTTGGTGGTGCTATGTGCCTCCTATTTTAGTGGAGTGCGTGTAAAGCGGGTCTCTTTTATTTTTAACATAAATCATGCTATATGGCACATATGTGTTTTTTATAATCTAATCGTTGTACCCTATATTTTTTTTAACCATTTGATCCAACAGAATTATAAAAAAACATTCACTAGTTTTTCCCTCTAAAACATTTGAATTTTTGACTGTCAGGTTACCTCGAGATTTGTGCGGGCAAAGAATAAAAAAAATCGCTAGCACGTGCGGGATCAAGGAGTCGAGCCTGCGATATGCTTCGTGAACACCAGTCCTTCAAGCCCAGGCCACACACGTGTTTTTACCTAGTTATATGCTACTTGTCTATAATTACACTTCAATTATATTATAGTTACATTTGAAAAAGTTTCACCCAAATAATTGTCGAATGTTTTATAGCTACTCCCTTGATCCAATATGGTCCTAGTACTTCCATCCCTTTATAAACCTTAAGGACTCCGCTCCCCCTTTGTCCCTCGCCCGCCCTCTCATACATACTCTGTACCACTACCAATATTCATGGCCTGATTTTGCCGACACTCTCTCAAGAGTAAAGACCCACTGACTACCATGCTTCCCTACCTGCTCCCCTCCTGCGATCGTCCATTGTGTTCCCCATTCAATTGGCTACCGCCACTTGATTTGACACTATCGACTTCCTCTTTATTGGCAAACCTCTCTCATGTTGATGTCCTCTCCCTTCCCAACAGCCACCACGGGCTTTCCCCTCTCCCTAGCAAACCTCATGCACCATTGTCTTCCCTTTCTCCAATGCCTACCATTTGAGATCCACTTATGTCACACACCTTGAGCACCATCGTCTTACCCCTTAGCGAATGCCTACCATTGCCAAATCCGCCACCACCGTCTTCCATTTCCCTTGGAAAACCTCCTAACCCCCCCTCTTAAGTGCCTATCATGAACATATTGCCACCATCGGCTTTCCTCAGGAACCATCGCATTCCTTTGCCAACGCATCAGTGTTATATTTGCCACGACCTTCTATATTTCTACTTTCTTAGCAAACATCCTTGTGCATTTCCTTCTTCTCATGTGGTTGTGGGTTCTAGATCCGCCACCGTCATCTTCTACTTTCTCATCAAACCTCCGACACATAACCGTCTTCCACCTCTCCAGCAACTATACTGTTGTCAAATTTGTCTAACCACTAAGAATTCCCTAACGCTGAATCCCCTCCCCCTCCCCATCTCCACCATAACCTATTTTCTCATGATGTCCCTCAAAAGCAAGGAAATACCACTAATCCTCCTTGCAGCCTCACCATACTAGCTTGAAACAAATCGAGTATCGTTGCGGATGCAACCACCATGTTACGAGAGAAGATGAAAATGTTATCGATGCACAAATCTTTATGTGGATCTAATAGATAGGAGTAGTTGCATGTGGTTGATGAAGAAAGATGACGCCTACAAGTTCGTGATTTCCTTTTATAGAAAACTATCATATATGGAAATGGATTTCAAGTTCTAAAGGGCATGCGATTTTATTTCTTATGAAATATTGTAGGACAGTTCCCTTCAGGGGACGACATACTTAAATTAAGACCCACGTCCAATGCACTCTCTGCCTACGCCACACATCCACTACCCTCCTCCTCCTCGGGTCTTCCCCATCCTCCTCCTATTCCTAGCCCATATGCCAAACAAAAATGGCTCGCCACTCCTCCTCTTGCCACTCGTTGGCTCTAGCTCATCCTCCTACTCTCTACTTCCCGTTGTGGCTCCATGTTCCTGTCGTAGTCCCCCACTTCCTATCGACGAGGTACCTGGTACCTAGGTACGGACACGACGAGAGAGGGGGTGTGGTTTTGTGGATTTGGTCGAGGATCTGGAGGTGGAGGTACTATCAACCCCACCGTCGTATGGATGTGGAGATGGTGGTGGTGGAAGTTGGAGTTCCTGATGGCCATGTGCGGCGATCAAGTTCTCGGTGCCCATGGAGACGGGATATGGTGTTCTCCCCACGATGATGATGGACAAGGGTCCTCACCCTTCCTTCTTCCTACTACATCAACGGAGCATGAGGTCGAAATGACCATATCTGGAGCTTTGATTGGCTGTCAACGTGGTGGTATAGCCATCATACTCCTTGCCAACCTGTTTTGCTGCTTGTTAGCGTTGTGTGCAGGTATGTCGTATGACACATTATTCTTGGTTAGCACCCATGAGTATCAAGTATGATACCCACATGTATCGGGCTTAGCACCAGTGGGTTTGGTACCTGCATGTATGAGGTATGGAACCTAGGTACTACCCGGTCCCCAAAGGTGCTAGGTACGATGCCTACAGGTATCAGATTTGCTACCTCAGGTATTCAGTATAAAGGTGTAAAGAACTGGGCACACTATCCCCCACCTAACTAGCTGGCGAGCCACCTGCCAGTGGCGCCTCCTCTCGCTTCTCCCTTTCTTTCCTCAATTCATTCCTCCTATTGACAGCGTTGCCCAGGTGCTGCCGCGGCCAGCGATGGTGGCTTTTCTCAAGGCATCGGGCTGGGATTGATTGGATGGCGCTAGACTTGTGAGGAGAAAGTAGAAGCGCAGGACGATGTCAACACCATAAGCAATCCCATTCCATAAACGACATCCTATCACAAAACTTAGTATGTTACACATCCTTTATAAAATTGCAATGACTCGCACATAGAGTAGCATAAACAAGGTATAGATTTGCCATTATGAAAGGAGTTGTCGTGAGAAGGATTAAACATATAATGTAAAGAGTGGTAAAAGTTAAATCCCCCTAAAAAAAACTCCAAGTGTCCATAAATATAAGCATTCCAATCGTTTTAAATTTATCGATAAATATAAGCATTCCAAGTATTAATGTCGTCTTATTAAATTTCTTCCAATATTACCCTAACCAATAGAAATTCTACAATATAACTTGCCAGGATTCTAGTACAATTTCCTCGCAAAAAGAAAAAAAGAAGTCCTCATGCTATCCACCTGTCGATCAGTTTGACTGTATGTGCCGTTTCCGTAAAGCAGTTGTGGCTTAAGGAGTAACACGCGTGAATGCCGTAGTACGGTGGAATTAAATTCGAAAATATACTATTCATTCGATTTTTTTCTCACGAATATTCGGGATGCAAAATTTTTTACAGAAATAAACCGTCGGTCTCGCACAACCGTTACGCGAAAGTGACATGGAAATGACGTCGCGGGTGGTATCGCGCGCGGAAAGCGCGACAGCGGCGCGAGATCGCGCGGTCTCGCGGATTAGAATAGCGAGACTGAGCAGATTGCAAAGGACGTCTCGCGGTCTCGCTCATTGCATGAGCGATAGCGGTTCAATGCCGATGCAATTAGCGGTTAATTATCCTAATTAGTGATTAATTAATAATTAACTATTCACTAATTATGATAATTAACCGCTAATTATTATTAGTTTATTGTAAATTAAGTAATTAATCACTAATCAAATCAAGCCGTCGGATAGTATTGCTGTTTGATTTTGTGAGACCGTTCGGTCTCGCTCTTCCATTCCGCGAGACCGCACGGTCTCTGGTGTACGTCGCGCGGTTCGTCCGTCTCCGGTCTCCACGCCTATGTTGTCCGGCATTCGGGGGAGGAGCCACGTTCATCTTGTTGTTAGGCCTGGTTTAGTTCCTAACATTTTTTTCAAACTTTCAACTTTTTTATCACATTAAAATTTTTCTACACACAGACTTCTAACTTTTCCATCACATCGTTCCAATTTTAATCGGACTTTCAATTTTAGCGTGAACCGAACACGCCCTTAGTTTTCTCATCTCGATCGCGGCTCCGCGATCTGTAGTACGTTCTACCGATCGATGTCAAATTGTCAATCATGGTGCATTGCGGTGCAGTGCATCGCGCGTCCGCGTCAGGATTCTGCAGTGCTGGGTCCGCAGCAGAGATACGCTCCGGCGGCCGTGCTCGATCGGTCGGCTCCCTAACCCACCACCGCGTCCTACTATGGCCACAGAATGCAATGTCTGTTGTTTGTTTGCTGCTTCCATGTCAAATGCAGTACGCGGTGCAGGAAGAAACGGACAGCAAAAACCGTCGATCGATGGAAGAAGGCTACTTGTGTTTGGAAACTCCCAACACCATGATCGATCGCCGAGCAGCGAGAGATTGCAATTGAAATTGAAATTGACCGACTGATCGGTATTCGGTCAGGTTCGGTGAGGCCAAATTAAAGGCGGACGTACATGGGACTGCGGGGCGGCAACACTCGTATCATATATGGGGTGTGTTTAGTTCACGTTAAAATTAAAAGTTTGATTGAAATTGAAACGATATGACAGAAAAGTTAGAAGTTTATATGTGTAGAAAAATTTTGATGTAATAGAAAATTTGGAAGTTTAAAGAAAAAATTGGAACTAAACCAGGCCATGGAGTATGCCGCTTTCCACGTACACTTTCGAGGAATAGCGACACACGACGGGCTGCTGCTGCCGCTGCGATTTTCTGTACGTGCCCATATGTTGTATCGGTCGGTCGGCTGGTCTGACATTTTCTTTCTCATCTCACAAAGTCAAGAGTCTCAGGTCATCCTCCTGCGTCAGGGAGCGTCCTCCCCCGATTGTTGTGTAGCCAACTGCATTTGTACACATCGATCGATATCCTAGCATCTGCCGAGCTGCAGCCATGCAATCGTCAACATCACTGATCTTATCATGATACTAGTATTATCTATCCCTAAGCTAGCGGTGTGTGCGACATCATCGTCCATTATCTGACCAGGTTGGCATGCAGGTTCCCATTTCCAAACCATCTTACCGTCTGTTACTAGATTTTACTACCAGACAGAATTTTTTTTCCTTTGAAAAATAGTAGATTTACAGTTTGTGCCCAGAATGTTTTGTTAGCATGGTAAAAGAGATAGGAGTACCAGTGAGCAGCAAGCAGGTCGCCAGTTAAAGCGGTACTCCCTCCGTCCCAAATATAAATATTTTTAGCATAATGACAAGTTAAACATTATTAACTTTAACTATTAATAAAAAAAATAAAAAAATCAATCATGTAAAATTAATGTTACTAGATTTATCATTGAACAAACTATCATAATATGCAATTCTTTTTATTTAAAGCATCTTGCTTTTATAGATATTGTTAGTCAAAGTAGCATCTCGGAGACCGCGTCAGAGTCCAAAAATTCTTATATTTTGGGATGGATGTAGTACCTCTTTTCAACTTACTCTCTCCCTCTTTTTTTCTTAAGCACGTTTTTTGAATTACTATACTCTGTGTGGGTTTTAAAAAATATATATAGAAAAATTGATTTTAAAAATCATATTAATCTATCTTTTAAGTTTATTTTAGCTAATGCTTAATTAATCATGTACTAATAATTTTTTTTACATGTCGGAAGGTAAAGTTTTCAATCTCCACTTTCGAACGCAGCCTTATAGATGTACCGAAAATGCAGCGGAAACCATGGGAATACAATTGTTAGAGGGTACTTTCGTCTTCGGGTTCATGTACGGTGGGAAACGGTCGGAAATGATATCATGTTTATCAAACGATTCACGGCTGAGTTGAAATTTTCATATTTATCAATTTAATTAATAGTGGTGATTTGATGCTTAAATTTCAAATTTTATATACTATTTGAATTGGAACAGTCCAGAAAAGGACATCACCTTTACAGAAAGGGGCCCTTACAGAAACAATATATGCTCCGCTGATGGGAATTTTAGTCACCATTTTCATTTGCGTGCAGCAAAGGGAAATTGCTATGTATATGATCCAACGGTTCGACTTATGTGCGATTGAATTTAATCAACAGTTACAAACGACTGCAATACACATGAACATACTCTTTTTGAATGATCTATGGTCGTATGCCTCTAGTTGTATAACTGAGTCATATGTACATGAGTTAGGAACAGACGTGGCTTCGTGGCCCAGCTCGAAGAGGCCCGTTGGTGAAATGGCCTCTTCCATGATCTTCACAAAATTTCGGCCTTTCAGTCGTCAGCCGAAGCCAGCAAGGCCGCAGAGCCTGTTCCGCGAAAACCGCAGAATTTTCGGGCCCAGCCTGTTGAAAGCGATCCACGGTCCGTCGGTCCCGGTTGGAGGCCTGGAAGTGGGTTACTGGGCTTGTGATGAGGCCTGGAAGTGCTCCAACTGGGCTTGCTGGGCTTGGCGCTCAGTAATGAGGCCGTGGCCCACAGAGAGACGAGGCCACCACTACTATTTTGATTTTCCATGGGTTTTAATACTTTCAGCAAATTACTGTTCTTTTCCTCTAAACAAAAATGAAACTATACGTGTTTTCTTCTTCTTGATGGAAATATATATATTATAGTATACAAACTGATATTTGTTTGGTTACTTGTTGCATTCCATCATATCATAGTCATCAAGATATGCTTCCGCTTCTGTGCACGCGACGACGTCTATTCCACGGCGGTCAACAATGTCGTCAATTCATCAGGTCTTCTGCACCTTTTGCTCTCTGCATCTCTTTTTGATATGTTGGTAGGTCAAGGGTAGCAAGTCTGATCTACTGTTGTTAGTGTTGTTTTCAGTTCAAGAATGGTAGGCTCGAGACCCACCATTGGATGCTGCTGCTTCCACCTTTCTGAACCTGCAACAGTAAAAATGATTCAAAGCCGGGGACATTATTGCCAATCGTTTCAAAGCAAGGAAAAGAAAGAAAAACAGCAGAAGCAGCGTCAGTCGCACTGACAAATTGTCTACTTATCAATCATCGCAATTGTTTATCCACGTACCAATGCAGGCATTTCCTTGAAAAAATTCAACCGTGGCCGAGGAATTCCTGACATCGTTGAGCATGATTTCCACACCAAATGCATCATCTACAGTTCAGATTAAGAGGCAAAGATCCATCCACGGTAGTATAATCCTTCAAATTTGACCAAGACTACTCCCTGTACCATCAGGGCGTCTGAATATTTCGATCCTTTTTCTTTGTCACGGCAAAGATCCTGAAGAAAAACATTTGAAAAACTAGCCCAAGCACTAGCACCTAGATGAGGTCGACGCCCATCTTTAGCTTCCATTTTTAAGATAGATGTAAGCCAAGCCGGCGAATGCATCATGAATGAGCAATAGTTTTGCATTGGTTGCGCCGGCGACAATGTAAGCGCCATGAACTCAGCAGATAGCTCTACTTGCGACACATCATGCCATTAGCACATTAATGTATATCCTTTGCCACGATTTTTCAAATGGAGCACAAGAGATGAGATTACAATGCCATTTGGAGCTGGTAGATGACAACGGTTGTTTCACAAAGTATTCATGCTTAGCTAAGACTCCTGTTCGTGTTTGGTTGCCATTTGTTTAGTGCTGAGATCATGTGGACTTGTTTGATTAATTACGATGAGTTGGCTCCTGCATTCAGTGTAGCAGCTTTCAGATATTTCAGGCCTTCCTCAAGGTGACAAGGAGATGCACTCTGAATCATTATGCTCGTACTTACATAATACTCCTACATAATGCTGTGACGTTCTGTACGAGAGTTACCTGTTTTCTGGACTCTCTGCAGAATACACAAGAGATTGTTTCTTCAGAGCAAGATTGTTTTTGTACAACTGAACTCGCGTTCTAATAGGCTGCAGCTTGCAGAATTCAGGACTACGATTAAGGCAATCAATCGTACACTGAAGATGATATGACAAGATACACTCCTCTGAATGGAAGAATTTAAGGAACACGGATGGATTGTCAAAACGAAGCAGGCTGCAGTAATGCCACAAGTGGCTTATTCAAACTGCACGATCAGAAAGCAATAAATTTTGATGCTGCCGTACTGCATCTATAGCAGCCAATGATTAATTAGGTTCAGAGTCGATATGAGTTAACAAATCAAACTCTTGAGCTGTTTATTTCACATTCACAAAGTGAATGCCTGCATTAACCAATCTTGATATCTTCTTTTTCTGCTCAAAGACAAAAATATCGGCTAGCACGATCTCATCAAATTGCCGTACTCGCACTTGATTCGTGTCGGCTGATGACCGATCGCATTGTTTCTGAACAGAGATGATGGTGTGCAATGCTTTTTTATTCACACCTTTGGTTTGTACCTAATACTTGACCTGGAGTTGGAAGTTGGAACTTTAACCTTTGGGAATTACTTTCCTAATCCCGAGTCTTATCCAGCAATATCATACTATGCTTAAATTATCCTTGTGTCAAACATCTCCCACACGTAATTAGTAAAAAAAGAGACAGGTTCAGACAACAACATATCTAGTTAAATTATCTGTAATAATGTATCTAGTCTTCTTAGCCCAAGATCCCACTATAACTTTTTTTTTCTCCCTTTTAGCTTTACCATAATATAAGATTCCCCTTTGCTGCTGCTTGTACAACGAACTCACGAGGTGCCCATGTGGAGCTCAAATTATTATGTGGCTGGCCTGAAGCATGAGATGAGATGAGATGATGAACATAGCTGTTGTAGTTGTGTCAGCCTGGCAGGTCAACCCTATCCTAGTATTATTGCATATGCATTTGCAAATTGCAATGATCTTGCACAAAGACATTTTTGTTTAGGTACTAATCATTCTTGTGGCACTTGCTCTGCAAATATGTGTTTTTTTTTACACATAGAGGTGCATATATGTGAAATTAATACTATTGATCTGTCGATAAAAGTTCATCCGAAGTCATACCAAATACTTAGAATGTCAATTATACTTCAAAGTACATAAACAATTGACAAGTGGAGCCTCTTGCACATTTAGAGCTCATTTCATCTCATCTACAGTAGTATAGATACAGAATAGCTCATAGTATAGTACATAAAACTGTTTGTAGAGCAGAAAAAACTGGATTGTAACTGTCGAGTACCGACCGTAGGAAATGGACCTTTAGGGGAAGGAAGTACTAATAATTGAGATTGTTTTAGGACAGATGGGTTAAATTAGCTGTTTGATTGGTCCATAGGGCAACTGGACAAGAGAGCTATGTTGAAGTCAAACTAGATATAATGCTCCTGTTTTGAAAAGCATGGCATGATTCCTAATTTATAAATCCCCAGTTCGGTGATTAATCTACTATTTTCATCATGATGCACTAAACTAGCTTATTCCCCCTTTTTTTTTGAAAACCAGATTGTCACTCTCCAAAAAAAAAGTTTATACTGCATACCTTTCTATCAAAACCTGGATCATTATAAGAATGATGGATAGGAGGAGCTCTCATATCGAAATTTATTAAGAGAAGCTATGCTCGAACCTAGACCAGCAAGCCCCACCTTGTGGTGCTAATCAGAAAATCCCCATACCTTCGTCCAGCCGGGTCATTATGCAGATATAATTATCTTACTTTAAAAAAACTATCTCAAAAAACATGTTGTTAATGTAACTATACTTTCTATTGTACCTTTTTTTAACGTCTCCTACCTTCTTCAGGGGCGGATCTATAGTTATAGGATCGGTGTAAGGCTACACCGACGACTTTCGGCAAAACCTATAGCGAAACTGCTTATTCATATGCTATAACACCATGATCTAAATATAATTAGCATACTATGACACCGATAGACGCATTCTAACACCAACAAATCGATTTTCTGGATCTGCCACTGACCTTCTTTAAGAAAAAGAATGGAGATAATCTATAATAATTGTAGAGGTAATAAGACATTTTTAACGTGAAGTAGTACACGTGAGACTATGTGATGTATACATCTTTTGAAATGATACTTTTACAGCACAATATAATCATGTTGTACATATTTCAAAAGATGTAAACTTAATATAATCATCTATTAAACTTATGGCTGTGTGTCTTATGA
>CM020181.1:29821960-29833084 GCA_009805545.1 Oryza longistaminata
GTGAGTGTCCAAGTATGTTCAAGATTTTTGTTGGAATTATTTGAGCATTGGAAGTATTTTTAACAATTCAAAGATCATTTCGGTGATTAATTTAATTGAAAAAGTAAATTAAATCCCCTTTTCCTTTTCGGGCCAAAAAAGGAAAAGTTCTCTTTCAGTCCTCGGGCCATCCTTTCTTCCTCTCAGCCTTTTTCCAAAGTCTAGCTTGAGTCCTCTTCAATCGGGCTGTGACAATAGAGCCCAGCCAAAAGTCTAAATTTGCTAATTTTCCGGAAAAACGTTTTATAATTGTAACGAGAAAACCTTCGTTGGGACGCCTCATGCCTCCAGAGGGGAGAAAGTTCTTGCATTGGGAGTGCAACCCCTCTGCTTCTCTCTTTTTTTCACCAAAATATAGCCTAAAATTCAACATTTGCATATTGGACTCAGATTGCGCCCTTTGGGAGTGTTGGGAACCTTTTCCTCCCTACATATAAAACGAAACGATAGATTAACACATAATTAATTAAATATTAACTAAAATAATTTAAAAATTAATTAATATGATTTTAAAGCATTTTTTCGATAGATTATTTTTTAAAAAAAACACCGTTTGGTACTAGTTTGTGAAGCATACACACGAAAAATGAGAGAGTGTAAATTAAAAAAGTGTCCAAACAAATACAACCTTAAAGAATGTTTGAGAAGTGGTGAAACGAGAAGATTGAGAAGATACGTAAAACGATGAGTCATTATCATATAGGTAATTAAGTATCAATTCTAAACTAAAAAAAATATACTAATATAACGTTTTAAAACAACTTTTCTATTTTCTTAAAAAAATCATTTAACCGTTGGAGCGCTTAAAATGAGACAAAACTTCTCTCTTTCTCATTCTCTCGAACGCTGCCAGAAAGGACCGACCTTTTTCTTAAGTTATATTTCTTCCGTCCCATAATATAAGTGATTTTAGGTGGATATGACACATCCTTATACCTGTCCGGATTCATAAGATGTCTCTGTCCAAATTTATTGTACTATGATGTGTCACATCCACTCAAAATCACTTAAGATGGGGTGGAGGGAGTATATTTTTAATATAAAATTCAATATCTCTCCGTACTATAGCAAGAGATTTTTCTGTAGCTAAAAATATGCAGCTTTCTCATCAGTTACCTGAAGAACCTGTAGTAGGATGGATGGATGGATGGATGAGAATGGGAATAGTTCTAGTCGAGTGATTTCATAGGCCTCATTGATAGGCATTGGAAAGAGCGAGGAGGCATTAAATCATTGCAAGATTTGAGGGACAAAAGACGAGATGCTCGATCCAGGCAACTTGCATGTGGACCAAACCATCAGAGCTCCAAGTGGGTGTGTACGTTGTGACATCTGCATATGGACATGGCCTATGAAGAACATGGAGGAGCCATTGCATTTGCCTTGCATCTGCCCTAGTTGACCCGGGACTACAGTCTCATCGGCTGCACACATTACACGCAAGAGGAGATCAGGAGCATCAAATAGGGCCTGTTTAGTTCGCGAAAAGAAAATTTTTGATGTCACATTGGACGTTTGACTGGATGTTAGAAGTGGTTTTCGGACATGAATGAAAAAACTAATTTCATAACTCGTCTGGAAACCGCGAGACGAATCTTTTAAACCTAATTAATCGTTCATTAGCACGGGTTGGTTACCGTAACACTTATAGCTATTATGGACTAATTAGGCTCAAAAGATTCGTCTCGTGATTTTCCTCTAACTGTGCAATTAGTTTTTAAATTTATCAATATTTAATACTCTATGCATGTGTATAAAGATTCGATATGATGTTTTTGGGAAAAAGTTTATGAGAACTAAACGGGGAGTAGTACTACTAGTCTGCATTGGTGATGGTATTCTAAACCTGATTGATTAGTACGTGTCTTGGGGCCTCCCAATCCCGTGAAGTTGCTTGTGCCAATGTATTCAACACTGAGTATTACTTTTTTTTTTTTTCTTTCTGAACTTATTGTTAATTGGGTCACGAGTTGATTTATTTTGCTCTCACAACTTCTGGGAGAGTTACTCTCAGCCGCTAATCGGAAAACGAGTCAACCCCGTTGAAATTCAGGTTGAGATCTGCTCGATTCTGTGATCACGATAGAACTAAACAAAACCTGGTTAAGAAATGGAGTACTCCTACCATATCTTAAGGTGTTTTTTGAGTGTCTTTTTGTAGCCTCGGCTCGATGATTAATGGTGGAACGAAATCAGGTTCGGTCAGCCGAGGTGTTCTCTGAAACTCCCGATCCTTAATTCGTTCAGAATATTCAAATTGGATGATTAATTGCCCAAATGTTGCCGAGAAGATTAATTAGCCGCCGCTACATGAACAACAACAGCCAACTAATTAATTAGATATTTGATCAGAGGGTCCGGTTTCTCTATGTCTGACGGCCCCCCTTCATGAATGATGGCATATCACATCCCATTTCTCCATCTTCCAAAAAGTGACGTGATTTAATGTTAGGTGCGCATGTAGACATAGATTTATTGGAGAAATGTGAAGGGCAATATAGTGCGCATTTGAAAATTCCGGTCTGTATTGTTCATGCGTGAAAGAAACTACTCCTAGCTAGGCCATGGATACAGCCAAAAATTACAGCATCAAAGTGCAGTTCTCCTGATAAGCCTATCACAGACGACTAGCTTATCTTTATGATCTTTCAGCTTTCAGTCAGATTTTCAGAGCAATATGTTTTGTTAGTAGCGGTTGTTACGTGTTAATCATCATGGTTATGTAGAAATGACGTGGTTTTTAAAGAAAAATATCCCCCCTCTTTTGTAGGTTATTTTTCTAATACTTCACTCTAGCTCTCTACCTAAGATATTCTTTAGAGGTTGGGATTACAAAACTGTTGCAATAACATGTGTCGTGACCCAAGGTCACGGACAAGATTGGGGATAGACGGAAAAACCCCCTTTTCCCGCCTATCCTGAGAAATGAGCCTGAATACCAAATGAACACACTCACAAAGTGACAAGACTTTTTGTATCCCGAGATCTCCTGCTTGCTACAGGCTTTTGTCGGCTTTATATAGCCCACAGCTTTACATGTTAGATTACAATCGTGCCCTTTGTTAGGCCCACGTGAAATTACAAACATGCCCTTGTTGTATCAGCTAATGCTAAGGGCATTTTGGTACATAATGGAGGTCATTATAGTCTTTTGGTGCCAGCTGGATAGAGTGGTTGAGTGGTCCCTGGGAATATTCCCTTGGCATCTTTATTGTTCAAGTCGTCTTCTCCATGGCTAAGAGCCTTTTCCACTACCATGGGTCTTTTCCTCAACCAAGGGTCTTTTCCGCCACCATGGGTCTTTTCCATGACAGATAGTCTTTTCCAGTTCGACCACCCTTTCCGACCTATCTTGTAGCTGACCTGTTGTTGACTGAGAAAATATTCAAAACAGATGATAATCCTTAAGTGACAAGAGTTTACTCGAACGGTATTTTCCGATTCGAATAGTATTTTACCGTTTCCCTGTTCGAATGATCATTTCCACTCGGATGATAAAAACAAACTTACTCAATTTCTCTCATAGTGTTTTGAACCGAATATGGAGGGACGGTGGTCACCCCCTGCTACAACAACATGCCAGTAGGAGTGTTTTACCTAGGAGTATATGTGACGATCTAGTCTACAGATTTCTCATAATATATTTTTGTTTTGATGAAAACTAGCGTGCGGTTTTAGCTGTGTGCATTCTAGTTATACAGATTTTGGAAGTATTCTCATTATGGTTGTATCACCTTGATATACTCGGCTGAATCAATAAAACCTCTATTGTTTTTAAAAAAATAGTTTCAAAGTAGGATCATGATTTTTTTTCTCATCCCATTTTTTCTTCTAATTTTTTTCTCCGGTCCAATCTGCTTTTCAATGCATCAAGTCATCTTTTTTTAATCTTTTTATCAAGTCTTTCAGAAAGGATGACATGCACAAAGATTTTCCTATTTTTCCATAGCCTGTTTCGTCTCACTAATGACCCACTTTTGAATTTATTTTTGACAAGGAAAACTAGTTACTTTTGGAATTAGAAAAGGTGAAACTTTCAGCACACCACATCTTCTTGTTTTAGACGAATGGATCTTAGGATGACATAATGCCATCGACTAAGCTGCATGTGCCAAAGACCGCCAAATTGTGACCGCACCAAGCTAGCAAATTCTTCCACATGCACGTGTATGAAAAGAACAAATTACATTGCTCAGGTGTTTAGATATATTCCTTTTATAATAGAAGCTTTTATATATTTAACTTGGTCGATTATATCAAGGTGATACAATTAAACTGGGAACATACCCAGTCTCTACATAAGGCACTTAGAATTTTTACGAAAACTTTTTTTTACGTTTTTTTTCATTGAACCACATCTCCTAGTGCATCAGATAATTTCTGTCACCATAAGTCATTTTAAAATGTCCATGCATCTTAGCACGAGGACTATAGTTAAATACTACTATAGTACGGCTTAAACTCCTTTTACATCTTGCTGCAACTGTGTTACCGAACTGAATTTTGGGCACGTGGCCATATCCATTAAATAGTACTTCCTTCGTCCCAAAATTCTAGTCGTTTTACCGTCCTGGCGTTGTCCAAAAAAAAGATGCCGTTTTACCGATTCAAATGTTTGAATCTGCTAATGATGGTTTTGCACTGTGTACTTTTTGTGGCAAATGGCGCCAATGTGAACTGGGAGTCTACCACGTGTCGTTGGGTTGTAGGAATGTTGCAATAAGAAAATATCTCTGGACCTTCTAGGAATGCATGTACACTTGAATGAAATGATTACTAATCAAATGAATGAGGGTAACTTGGTCATTTTGCTTGCTCACTAATTTGGATTAGAAACCTTAAAACGTCAAGAATTTCGGGACGGAGGAAGTAGCATATTTATATAATAGTTGCTTACTATACTATTAACATATAGTCCTATCTGTCATATATACATTACGTCTTAGAGTCCGTGCTGCAGCTGGCTACAGATTTGTTTGTAGCCAGTTGCTCTTCTCTCTCATCTTTTATCTCATTAAAATATGTTTATAGTTAGCTAATAGCTCGTTATTGTATCTGCTCTTATGTTTCCGTTTTCTTTTGAGTTTTGGGTGGTTTCGGCGAGAGGATGGGAGAGAAAAAAATTAGTGATTAGGAGGTGATTTGTGGCACGTTTAACACTAAACCGAGGGGAATTTGTTCCATCTGATGACGTTGGGGGCAAGGGGGGTTAATTCGGTCGCGCTCCGCGTGTGTTGATTCGTTCACACGCTGGCCTGTGGGCGGTTTCTTCTCGGTCGTAATATGGTTAAGTGGTGGACGCGGGAGTCAAGCTGCTTATACGGGCTTGGTTTTCTTGTTTTCTTAAGAAAAAGGGGGGCCTTGGTTTTCTTTGGAAAATATTACGGGGAATATGCACACTTCGTTCACATGCAAGTGCGTGGAAACGTGACATTGTTCTAAGAGAAGGAGAGCGTTTGATAAATCACATAGAACCTTCATTATTACTATGACACGATAGACGCATTCTTTAACCACTAACAAATCGATTTTTCTGGATCTTGCACTGACCTTCTTTAAGAAAAAGGAATGGAAAGGTTTGATAAATCTAGTAATAATATTGCCTAAGGTAATGGAGAGTACTATTTTATAACGATGAAGTAGTACACGTGAGACTATGGTGATCGTATACATCTTTTGAAATGATACTTTTACAAGCACTTAATAAATCATGTTGTACATATTTTCAAAGATTGTAAACTTTAATATAATATTATTAAAACTTGATGGCTGTGTGTCTTATGATAGAAAGCCGGAGATGTAATCCATTTTCCATTATCTAAAAAATGTATGACATATTTATCAGAAAACTTATTCTTTTAAAGATACATAATTTCATGACTGAATGAATATTTTTTTTAGATAATGAATTCAATTCATTCAATTATTAAGAGATTGTAGAGATTCTCGAGACAAAACGTAATCACTGAGTACACTAACTGTAAACGACCCAGTTTTCTGAAAGTCTTTGAACCTTTCATTGCATTACTAGCTCAACACACGCCATGGTGTTCTACACCAGCACGCAATAGCAAGGTGAAAGACATACTACTAAAACGTGCAGCAGAGATCAGCTTCATCGTATCGACCTTTTTCAAAAAATGAGTAGCGATAGGTCGGACTAATAAGCTTGTTTAAGGATATAGCCTCTGAACTGTTTGTCTCAAATATATAACCAGCTTAAGACTGTATCCTATACGAAAATACGAAAATTTGCAGTTTTCCACTCGACTAGGGATCGAAGTATGTGTGTGCAGACTGCCAAACCCTTGAACATAACTTCTGTCATCTCCTCACGTGCAAGTCTGGCAACTTGAAGAGGAAAAATTAATAATAGTCACGTACTCAGTCACTGTCTATACTATGTCCGTTAATCTACATAGGTTATACACCGTGGATTAATTCATCAGAGGTCAGTACTCTTGTAAAATATCCTAAAAACCACAGAGTTTATATTCAAGTTTTTGTGCTCGATTCTGATCCTCCGATTGGCTCAATCGTTATGGTACAATGGATCTGATGAGGGAAGGGATGCTAACGAATTTGAATTCAAACAATAGCTTAAAGGAGCGACAGTGTGTGTATCGAGTTCAGGACGTCGACATTCGCGAGATTGCTGTTAATCAGTTAATGAGGCGTCTGAGCTGGAGCAGACCACCGCTAATTAGGGCATGTTTACTCTAAATGGCACACCAACCAATCCGGCATCACAGCAGAAAAAAAAGGGCAAGAGGAAAAATGGTCCTCCAATCCTACCCCCATACACAAATATCCTTTGAATTGCTCATGCACAACGAGCTGCCTGATGTGATTGCTGGCTGCTCCATATTCTGTCCATCTCTCATACTGATGGTTAAAGTCAACAATACTTTACTGTTCTTATGTAAGTATCTGAAATGGTACGATTACTGCCTCCTCCATCCTATCTATGTGCAGCCATATTTTACCGCGTGTTCAACTTTTAGTACGTTCGTCTTATTATTTTAATTTATTTAATTAATTAATAAGTAACATAAGTTTACTGGTACAAGACAGTTCATGCTTTATAATCTCTATAATAAAAACACTATATTTATAAAAAATTTCAAATATGAAGGATTTTGGGACATCAAAGTTAGTCGCTGAAAACTCATGGTTGACACTAAGATGGGTGGAGGGAAGAATTTAATATCAAAAATTCAATATTCGCTACACTATAGCAAGAGATTTCTGTAAGCTTCAAAATATACTTGACAGCTTTTCTCATTCAGTTACCTGAAGAACCTGTAGAGGAATGGATAGGACTAAATGAGATTGGAATTGGTAATATTTACCAGAGTAGTCAGAGTGATTTCTAAAGCCTTCATTTATATAAGGCATGGATAAAGAGGGACGGAGCATTAATCATTGCAAGATTTGAGGACACAAGAGACGAGGATGCATCGTATCCAGGCAACATTGGCATTGATGGAACACTAAAACCATACAGAGAGCTCCAAGTGAGGTGTTGTACGTTGTGACATCTGGCATATATTGAAACAGGAGCACTAATGGAAAACAATGAGAGATAGCACTAATCTGCATTGCCTGTCATTGTTGCCGCGTAGTTGACCCGGGCACTCACAGTCTACAAGTCGGTTTCTGCACACATTAACACGCCAAGAGGAGATCAGGATTTTCAGGAGCATCAAATACTCAGTAGTACTACTACTAGTCTGCATTGGTGGATTGCGATAAGTATTCTAACCAGATTTGATTAGTACAGCTTCTTTGGGAGCTCCCAATCCCGTGAATGCTTTTGATCTTGTGCCAAATGTATTCAAACTGAGTATTTATTTTGTTTCTTCTGAACTACTTGTTCAATAGTTGGGTCACGAGTTGATTTATGTGCTCCATCAAACTTGCTGAGGAGCAGATATGACTCTCAGCCGCTATCGAAAATCGAACACCTCCGTTTTGAAATTTCAGGTTGAGATCTGCCAGATTCTTATTGATACACGAGTAGAACTTAAACAAAAAATCTTTTCTGGTTTAGTTTAAGTGGAAATTGGAATGTACATCCATACCATTTTCTTAAGGTTGTTTTTTGTTAGTGTCTTTTATGTCGCTCGGCTCGATGATTAATGGTGGAACGCAAATTCAGGTTCGGTCAGCCGAGGTGTTCTCTGAAAACTCCCGATCCTTAATTCGTTCAGATATTCAAATTGGATGATTAATTGACCAAATGTTGCCGAAGAAGATTAATTAGCCGCCGCTACATGAACAACAAACAGCCAACTAATTTAATTAGATATTTGGATCAGAGGGTCCGTGTTTCTCTATGTCTGACGGCCCCCCTTCGATGAATGATGGCATATCACATCCCATTTCTCCATCGTTCAAAAAAGTGACGTGATTTAATTGTTAGGAGTGCGCATGTTAGACTTTTTAGATTAGTATTGGAGAAATATTGAAAAGGAATAGTGCGCATTTGGAAAATTCCGTCGTCGTGGTCTGGTGTGTATATAAAAAATATATGTGTGTGGATTAGTCGAGTTTACAGCATCCAAAGTGCAGTCTCCTGATAAGCCTATCACAGACGACTAGCTTATCTTTATGATCTTTCAGCTTTCAGTCCAGATTCAGAGCAATATGTTTTGTTAGTAGCGGCTTGATGTGTTAATCGTTATGGTTATGCAAGAAATGACGTGGTTTTTAAAGAAAAATATCCCCCTCTTTATGTTAGGTTATTTTTCCTAATACTTCAACTCTAGCTCTTCTACCTAGGATATTCTGTAGAGTTGGGATTACAAAAACTTGTTGCAATAATATGCCAGTAGGAGTGTTTTACCAGGAGTATATTTGTGCGCGATCTAGTTACTGATTTCTCGTAATATATTTTTGTTTTGATGAAAACTAGCGTGCGGTTTTAACTGTGTGCATTCCTATTATTATACAGATTTTGGAAGTATTTTCATTTGGGCAATTACAAATTTACCACTATTTTGAATCGTTATTGTAAGACTTGCCACTACGAAATTGAAAAATACCACTAGAACTGTCATTCGAGTGGCATCCTGCAGTATTAAAAAAGCCGGGTGGCAAATTTAAAATCCCCTTTATTACGGTTGTATCATCCTTGATATAATCGGCCGAATCAATAAAACCTCTATTGTTTTTTAAAAAAATAGTTTCAGAAGTAGGATCCATGAATTTTTTTTCTCATCCCTCTAATTTTTTTTCGGTCCAATCTGCTTTTCAATGCATCAAGTCATCTTTTTTTAATCTTTTTTATCAAGTTCTTTCAGAAAGGATGACATGCAACAAAGAGTTTTCGCTATTTTTCCATAGCCTGTTTCGTCTCCACTAATGACCCACTTTTGAATTTATTTTTGACAAGGGAAAAACTAGTTACTCTTTGGAATGGAATTTAGAAAAAGGGTGAAACTTTCAGCACACACATCTTCTTTGTTTTAGACGAATGGATCTTAGGATGACATTAATGCCAGTCGACTAAGCTGCATGTGCCAAAGACGCCAAATTGTGACCGCACCAAGTAGCAATTCTTCCACATGCACGTGTATGAAAAGAAACAAATTACATTGCTCAGGTGTTTTAGATATATTTCTTTATAATAGAAGCTTTATATATTTAACTTGGTCGATTATATCAAGGTGATGCAACTACACTGGGAAACATACCCAGTCTTCTATATTAAGGCACTTTAGAATTTTACGAAAACTTTTTTTTACGTTTTTTTTTCATTGAACACATCTCCTAGTGCATCAGATTATTTCTGTCACTAAGGTCATTTTTAAAATGTCCATGCATCTTAGCACGAGGACTTAGTTAAATACTACTATAGTACGGCCTTAAACTCCTTTTACATCTTGCTGCAACTGTGTTACCGAACTGAATTTTGGGCACGTGGCCATATCCATTAATAGCAGTAGTATGATTTTCAGAAAGAGCAAGTCCACACAAACAAGATCAGCAGGAACAGGCAAAAAATAAAAATAACATAAAAAAGATGAGACGAAAAGGATCGCAGGTTTTGTAGACTTGTAGTTTCTCCAACAAAAATTGACCGATATGGCGCACGGCTAGCTCCTTTACAGTCACTAACCACACCATCTATTTGCACGTATTAAAACAAGCTTTCATTAAGCTTGATAAACTTATACTAATGCCTATCTTAACACAGCATAATGGCTACGGGTACCAAACAAAATAAATTCCACCATTAAAGTCGCTTCATGTAACATCACAAAAAAAGAAGAAGAATTACACGGATAGGTCATTGCAACCATCCAATGAACCGTCAGGAAACTGCAGAATGTGATTCTGGGGGAAATGGCAAATTGGCAATCCAACATTGGCTGTGTTTAGATCCAAAGTTTGAATCCAATTCAGTCATTTTCCATCACATCAATCTGTCATACACATATAAACTTTCAGTCATATTCATCTCCATTCATCCAAAATCCAAACTTTTGGACCCACTAAACACAGCCAAAAGGAAGCAAGAATTTTTAGTAGTAATGCACAAACTTTCTGTCCAATCACTCAATAGGAAGATGTCATGAAGCTTGTTCTAGGTGCCAATTTGCCAGAGGACTGATGACCTGAATCTTCAAGGCTTCAAACTAATTAATGGCGTCCATTCTAACACAAGGGACGGTGACGATGACTGTGTCCATCCATGTCATTAGCTACCATCCAAAGACAGAAGGGAAACAAAGAACAGACCTTCCACTCTTGGTCTTTTTGAAGACTTGAACGGGAAAAAGAAAAAACTAAAAGGAGGAGAAGAGATAACTGAAACTTCTGAATCTTTGAAAGGATACGAGAGGAGCAATTCCACTTTGCCTCCTGAGTTTTCTCAGGGTTTGGCTCTTCCTCTTCCGCCATCTCTCCTTTTCGTGATACTACCACAGCTGCCAGTTGCATGAGGAGGAGGAACTAGGTCGAGGCCTCCATCTGTAAATAAAAAATACAAAAATAAAGAACATTCAATTATGCACAATTTATTAAAAGGAAAGCAAGGGAGAAATGGAACGAGTGGCTATAAAATCAGTTTGACCTCAA
>CM020181.1:29842840-29856576 GCA_009805545.1 Oryza longistaminata
CTGGGCGAACGTTCAAAAGCAGCATGATAGGATGACCACAATGAGTCTCCTCTCAAGATAAAAGAAGAGTATCCACATGCATTCTATCTTGACATTATTGACTCCAAATGTTAGGCATAACATGTGAAATGCCTTTTTTTTAATGTCAGTACAATCTCTAGTACAATAAATGGAGTAATTGCACTTGTCAAATTAATAGTAGTAACTATAACTAAAATTTGAGCTAGTGCTGGCTGAATTCCAAGCAGTGTCATGGATTTAATTAGTCATTATTGCATCACAACTAGGAGTTTTGAGCCCATGCGTTTCCTTAATTTGACCAAAACCAAAGGCGGCTGTTCGACGAGGAGAGGGCTTTTGTAGCCACTGTTTGGGAGGCTGACCTTTGAGGTCATTCCAATCAGAACGCTGAAATTTGTAATTGAAGTGTTCCTTGATAAAACAGGGGAAAGTGTTGGGTACTGATGTTAGAAATTGCTTGACCATATAATTATTTATTATCCCAGATAACAATCGATCATATTTATTGTTGAACATAAATTTTTTACATATGAAAAACTATAACAATAAATTTTACAGTCATGCATTTCTTTTTGAATTATACAAAATAATTAAGTAGTCTTTTGTTGACTTGAAAGTCTAAAATGACTTCATTTCGTACCTAGACAAAAATCCACAAAACAATCAAATAGGTCCATACTCAAACTTCAAAAAATGGAATATCAAACTGTCCCCACCAGTTTCAACGAATAGAAAACAATGCAATATTCTCACATTGAGTTGTAGGTACAAAAAAAAATTAGCACAATGACCATTTTCAAACTGCAGTTATATTTACCCCAAAGAACACCAAGAATAAGTCCAATCTTCAAAAAGTTAACGGGGGCACGCGAACAGAGAGGCCGCGCGCGGGGGTTGGTGGGCCCCGCGCGGCGAGGTGGGGCCCAGTACGGGTATAAAGCGGGGAGGCGCTATATAGAGCGCACCCATCCTCCTCCCCCCTTCCTCCCTCTCCTCTCCACTACTAATATCACCACCGCACCGCCGCGCCGGAGGTGGAAGACGTACGGGGTAGAGTTGGGGTCTCGCGGTGAGCCGATTCCTCTCTAGTGGTCGCGCCTGGTGTGTTCGCCGACGAACGCCGGCGTCGCGTCAGCCATGGGTGGGCTCGAGGAGATCAAGAATGAGGCCGTTGATCTGGTGAGAAAACCACTCGCCGCCATCTATACCTAGCTACTACTACTACTTCGTCTTCTTCCTCGCTTCCTCTCTCGCGCGTGTTGGTTTGCTTAGGCTTTAGCTCTAGCTTTAGTTCTTACCATTTTTGACTGGCGATAGAAATAGTCTGAGAATTGAATTGAAAATTTATGATACCGCGCTGGAGCCTGGAGGTTTAGTAATTTCCTGATACGCTTAATAAATGAAAAGGAAAATTTTCCATGTAAAGATGAGCACGGACGGATCGTTCGTCGGCGGCGGCGGCCTTCACGTCAAGCTCTCTTTCTCAACGCGGCTTTTCATAACAGAAAGGGCCAGTTGTCCATGGCCGCCTGCCATGTTCTTCTCTTATTCTTCTTCTTCTCTCTCACCCTGTTCGCTCCTCTGTCCGTTTGTTTGCTCTACTCTACTGTTGCTGCTGTCCCTCTCACCATCATCAATTTGTTCATCTGTCTCCGGCTCCTCCTTTTTTTTTGGTTGAAATGAAACTTTTTGAAAGATCCTGCTCACATGCGTGTTTAATCTGTCATGTAGGAGTACACTATACCACTATGGTCACTTCTCCACCAAACTATAGTATAAAAAAAATTGAATCTCAGATCTACGCGTAATTAAATGCCCACCTCCAGTTATTATTACTCTTGCCTCTACTTTCTTTTTTTTTTAATTCTTCATTTATACTACAAAGAAGAACTGAATAAATAGTTCTTCAGCTTCGCAAGTACTCCTACTCCATAAAATTATTTCTCAGCTTCACACGTAGAATTAAAATTATTCATGAGCTTCATACGAATTTGCATGTACGTAAAGTCAAAAGTCACTTAAGCACGGGTGCGAGCTAATCACGCAGCGAAGATTAGTGGCTAACCACCATAAAGGCAAGCTAAACACACAGTGGAATCCGTGCGTGCCTAGCTGAGCTGAGGCCTTTTTTTGGTTTGTTTTTTCTTTTTGTTCTTTTCCATTACGAAGATTAATTTTGGATGCTTCAACTGCTCCAGCCAATCAACCATGCACATTACAGTGGTACTAGTATACTGATATACTCCATTCCAAAAATTTAAAAAATAAAATACATTGCACAGAAATCCACTCCAAGAAGGCATGTAGGGTCTGTTCACTTTAATGCCATTTTCAACCTTACCAAATTTTGGTAAAGTTGCCAAAAAAGTGGCTACATTTAGTTTGCTGCTAAATTTTGGTAATTGCATAAGAAATCCTACTAAAATTTTAGCGCCAAAATTTGGCATTGCCAAAATTTGGTAAGGTTTTTTTTGGCATCAAAGTGAACAGGCCCGTGGTACCATCACCGTACTCACATTGATGTACTCTCAATATCCATGAATCCATCTGGCTGTTCCTGACAAGATAATCTTTGTAAGCATATGGTACGGACTTACGGATTACCCAAAAAAAAATATATTCCTCTCTATCCGTGACCTAACAATAACACAGCAAGAGACACCTAGCTAAATCCAAGCCCTAAAGCATCCCTCGATTGCTCCATCCAGAGCGCCGAGATGGCTACAAATTTCGAGAGATTTTTTTGAATTTTTTCCTCGGATGGAAAAAACCAGCCGAATCTTCCCCGTTTTTGTACGGCCTCGCACGCGTATGGAACGGAATTTTGTCGTGAATAACCGTGAGGATAAGGTGAATGAACGGGGTGTGCGATAGATGGGAAGAAGGGTCGCTTTTTTTAGATCTCAAGTTGCATTCATCGCCGACCCTATTCTGTATTTCTGTCCTGAATTATTGTCCACAAAAGATTTTACTAATTTGCATGCCAAGGAGACTTTCTCTTCTATCTACCCATATATAAGTTTTTTTTTATTTTATGTATTTTTCATATAAAAAACATTGCTGCTGCTAGCAGCTAGGTGATGCTTCCGTCACCTGCAAATTGCTCGTTGAAACCGGCTTTATTCAAGTGAATTATTTGCCCATTATGTGCAGGGGATTAGAATAATGTTAGGGGATGGTAGTACAACGCTTGGTCGGCTCTTACCTCTTTGAGAGCAGCAGGGTTCAGTTTGACACTTGCAATTTTATATGTAAACCCCCAAGAAAAAAAATTAATGGAGCAGATGGGAAATAGCTGAACTGAGGCAGCTAGGCCTGCACTGGAACATCCCTGATGAACTATTTAATTTCTTTAAATCCAGCAACTACACAGATACAATCATGTCTTGTAGATGATACTTCTATCGAACGGTACGCAGGTGCCATTTGGGCGAAAATAAGATAGTACTTCTAGAGCCGGCCATTGTAAATTGAACAGGAACAACAATTTTAGCGTTAGTTCAGATTAAAGCCAATTTTTATCATATCAATTTTTTTCTCCGATAATAAACTTAACGTAGCTCAATTAGTTAATTCCTTATGATGAAAATATGTGTGCTCGTATTTATGGTTAATTTTTTTTAAGTGGTATACAACTGGTATACAACATACCGATCGGCAACGAGACGTCTACGTTGAATTCGTAAATCTAAAAAATATGTCGATCTAGTCTTCTGTAGATACTCATATGGATAGAGTGTGTGTACGCGCGAGTTTATATGGGTAGGTGTACGTTCATACTGTGTTTGTAATTTAATCCACCATCGAGATCAGCTAGCTTCGTTCGTACGTGAGCCGCACGATCCACATCACATCCATCGGACGGTCCAGCTTGTAAAACGAGTCTCCCTACTCTACTCACTCCAGGCACAACACGGACGGTTCCCCACGGAGTTAAACAACACACCACACACACACACGCACTGTACACACCCAAAGCCCGAAAACCCGTTTATTCTCTCCCGTGATGCGGCGTGGGGCCCCACCACACACCCCGCCCCAAGTGGCCTGAACATCCACAGCTCCGTGGGCCCAGGGTCCCACACCCTCCCTTTCCCCCCTCCCCCTTCCAAGAGTCCAATCTCCACCTCCCCCCCTACGCCCACGGGCCCACCGACACGTGGGCCCCACGACCCAGCCAGCCAGAGTCCCAGAAGTTAACGGAGGGCACCGCGAAACAGAGAGGCCGCGCGCGGGGGCGTGGTGGGCCCCGCGCGCCGAGGTGGGGCCCAGTGCGGGGTATTAAAGCGGGGAAGCCGCTTATATAGAGCGCACCCCATCCTCCTCCCCTTCCTCCCTCTCCTCTCCACTAACTAGTATCACCACCGCACCGCCGCGCCGGGAGGTGGAAGACGTAACGGGGTAGAGTTGGGGTCTCGCGGTGAGCCGATTCCTCTCTAGTGGTCGCGCCCTGGTGTGTTCGCCGAACGAACGCCGGCGTCGCGTCAGCCATGGGTGGGCTCGAGGAGATCAAGAATGAGGCCGTTGATCTTGGTGAGAAAACCCTCGCGCCATTCTATACCTAGCTACTACTGCTACTTCGTCTTCTTCCTCGTTCTTCCCTCTCTCTCGCGCGGTTGGTTTGCTTAGGCTTTAGCTCTAGCTTTAGTTCTTACCATTTTTGAATGGCGATAGAAATAGTCTGAGAATTGAATTGAAAATTTTATGATACCGCGCTGGAGCCTGGAGGTTAATCAGTACAATTCCTGATACGCTCTAATAACATGAAAAGGAAAAATATATCCAATGTAAAGAATGAAAAAGCAGGAACGGCATACGTTCGCGGGCGGGCCGGCGCCTATCACGTCACGCCATCTCCTTCTCAAACCGGCGGGGCTTTTCATAACAGAAAAGGGCCAGTTGTCCATGGCCGCCTGCCCAAGTTCTTACTCTTCTCTCTACTCCACCATGTTCGCTCCCATCTGTCCGGCTTTGTTTGCTCCTACTCTACTTTGTTTGCTTGCTGTCCCCCTCTTCATCATTCATCCAATTTGTTCATCTGTCTCCGGACTCCTCCTTTTTTTTGTTGAAATGAAACTTTTTGAAAGGCATACCCTGCCACATGCGTGTTTAATCTGTCATGTAGGAGTACACTATAACCACTAATGATCCACATTCTCCCACCAACACTATTAAGTATAAAAAAAAATTGAATTCTCAAGATTAAACGCGTAATTAAATGCCCACCTCCCAGTTATTATTTACTCCTTGCCATCTACTTTCTTATTTTTTATTAATTCTTACATCTATAATCAAAGAAGAACCCTGAACAAATAGTCTTACAGCTTCGCCAAAGTACAATCCTACTCTCCATCAAAAATTATTTCTCAGCTTCACACGTAGAATTAAAAATCTATTCATGAGCTTCATAGAAAATTGCAATGTACTTAAAGTCAAAGTCCATTAAGCACGGTGCGAGCTATATCAACAGCACGCGACAGATCTATGGCTAACCACCATAAAGGCCCAAGCTAAACACAACAGTGGGGAATCCGTGCCGTGCCTAGCTGAGCTGAGGGCCTTTTTTTTTGGTTTGTTTTTTTTTCTTTTATTGCTGACTCAAAGCGGACAGCCCAAATCAAGAGCCACAACGTCATACCAGCCGCTGCTCGCCTTATCTTTTTTTTTAAAAAAAATATGAATTAAATTAAAAATCAGTTTTTTAATTTTGGGCTGGTTTTGTCCCATTCGGCTCACGCGACGATAAACAACCGCATCTTTCCCCCGCAACGCTCTCCAAGGGACAGACACGAGGGGGGCCACGGGAAGTAAAGCGCGCCTCCTCTGACTGCCGCTGAGCCCGTCTGACTCCCATCTGACGGCCGTCACTTCCCACCCAAATCACTTGTTGGGCGCTGGGCACCCCCCTGTTGCCCCTGGACTCTTTCTCCTCGTGTGTTCCTAGTAGACCCGAGACCGCTTGGCTGGTAGTCCGCTGAACGGCGTTGGGCCACACACCACCTGGGAGATATTTTATCCGTGGATGACAGGACGGTCCCATCCACCAATATAAACTCCCCATGCCAAAAATATAGCAATCCTAGAACCGGATGAAAATGTATCATAGTACTATAAATCTTTGGCATTCCTATGTCATATTCGTAGTACTAGAATACGCCTATCCGATCACTAGGTTGCCATATTTCTGGGAGAAGAGAGAGATATTTTTTGATAAGGCCATAAGTAGTTCACGCAAAAATATTTCCAGCCGAAATAACAAGGATTGACTGAACTCACATATCATAGACATATAAGAATCAACTGTCATAAACTGCGATTGGAAAAATTCTAATTGAACATCTAAAAGTGACGAAAAGTTAAAATGCCTCTCGAATTTTCTTATTTCTCAACTTGTTGTTGTACTGACTACTTGTGGCCTGTGGGTTTTGATGTTTGTTGTTGCAGGAGAACATAACCGACGAGGAGGTTTTCGAGCAGCTGAAATGTACGCGCGAGGGGCTTCTCCTCGAGGAAGGGGAAACGGCCGTACGAGATGGTTCGGCCCCAACAAGCACGAGGAAGAAGAAGGGCGTGCTATTGCTTTGTCAAAGCCTTTTGCATTCTCTTGTTTTTGCGTGTGGTTTTTCTTTCATTTCCTGAACGCGCAATCGGCTCATCTTTGTTGGTCTTTTGTTTGTGTTGCTTGTGCAAGAGACAAGATTACTCAAGTTCTTTTGGGTCCTGTGTGAACCCCGCCTGGTCGTGGGTCATGGAGATGGCCGCCATCATCGGCATCGCGCTGGCCAACGCGGCGGCAAGCCACCCGGACCTGGGAAGGACTTCGTCGTGTATCATTGTCCTGTTGGTTATCAACTCCACCATTCTCCCTTCATCGAAGAGAACAAACGCCGGCAAACGCCGCCGTCCCTTGCTCTCGATGCAACCTTGCACCCAAGACCAAGGTGAAGCTTCCAAGAAACCACTGGATAGAGTAACTAAACTAATGCACTTTGATTAACTGGAGCCGACCTTAATTATTTTCCGTTGTACCACACAAGGCTTGGGATTTTTTTTTTTCATTGACTAGTTGTCAACATAAATAAGTATTATACGGTAAAGTGGAAGGAAGAATCCTCTATGTGCGGTACTTTTCGAACGGGCACTTCAAATTGAGTGTCTAGAAAACTGAGCTCTGAATTGCCCCAGTGGAATGGGTGGGGGCATAATTCCATTATTGCAAGAAAATAAAGATAAGGGGGCTCCGCCTCTGGACATACTGTTCATTTGGCGTAAAATAGCCTAGGTGTTCTGTCCAATTTGCGGCTAAATTTTTGGATGTTGTTAGCAAAACAACGTGGTCTATTTTCTGCTCTGGAGCTGGGAGTCCAATTTTGTCTTTCAATACGTATGATGGATGATAGGTCTTGATATCAGGAGTATCCTCTTGGGACCATGAATAAAAATAATTTTTCAACATCACAATTTCTTTACTGCTACGGAAGCTCGTCCTCACTTAGCTTCCGTGCCCTTTTGCATTGTATTTTTATTTAAATAGGATAAGGGGAGAAAAATGTGGCAGCGCAAACGCATACACATCGTTGTCATGTGGAAATTTTTCTTTTTCGTGCGAACTTGTCATCAAATCACCGCCGAAATGCAAATGTGTTAGGTACTAGGATGTGGTCCATGTAGCAGTTTGGCAACATTTGGAAGATAAGTTGCAATTAAATAGTGAACACTGATTACGTAATGCTTGAATTTTCTTTAACCAAACGATTTTTGCTTATTCCAGGTGCTGAAGGGATGGCCGATGGGGCGAGCAGGAGGCAGCAATCTTGGGTTTCCCGTGACATTATCAGCATCAAGCTCGGTGACAAAATCGTCCTGTGATGCTCGTCTCCTTGAGGTGAATCCCCTAAGAATTGACCCAGTCTGCCACCTACTGGGGAGTCCACTTCCAGTGACCCAGAACCCTGGTGATGAAGTCCTTCTCTGGCCGATCCTGCAAGCCATGGTGAGATTGAGGGCCGTGGTCATTGCCACTGGAGTGCACACCTTCTTCGGCAAGGCGGCGCAATCTTGTGACAAGCAAACCAAAACCAAGTTGGTCACTTCCAGCGGTGGCCACTGCGATCGGGAACTTCTTGTTTCTGCTCGAATTGGAGGTTGGGTATCGTGATCGAGAATATCGTTATTCTCGATCCAGCACGCGCCTACCGCAGTGGCTGAGAACCTGCTGGTCCTCTGATCGGTGGTATCCATTGCCAGCCCTACGTGCTCTCGTGTCCCCACTGGCCATTGGTTCCCCAAGTTTTCCCCAGCCAGGGTGCCTTATCAACCAAAGAGGAATGACTGCCATCGGAGGAGATGGCTGCAATGGAATGTTCTGTGCATGAACAACGCCGGACCTCTCACCCTTAAACAAGTTGAAGCGTCGACAAGAACTCGTGATAGTGTTACTAAAGGGTGTTGACAAGGACCATGTTTGTTGCTGGCTGCAAGGGCATCTAGGACAAGAAACCAAGATGCCATCGATGCTGCATGTTTGGCTATAATGGCTTGCTGATCCCAGAAGGGCAAGAGCCGGTAATCAGGGAAGTGCACTTCCTTCCCTTTCACCCAGTTGACAAGAGGACTGCTCTAACATACAATCGCATGCCCGATGGTAAATGGCAACCGTGGCCCAGGCAAGGTGCTCCTGAGGCAGGTGGAAGAAAGAATTGACCCTTGTTTTACTTTTTTTTTTTGCTAATTTCTTCTTATAATACGTGACTGACATTTTTTTTTTGGTTGAAATTTGGACAGATCCTGACCTCTGTGCGAACTGCAAAAGGAGGGATGTACGAGGAAGGTGCATGCTGGTGATTGACAAGTAATGCTGAGCGTGGGCTTCGTTTCCTCCTTGCTGTTGCAAGGCCCGGTAATGAGGCTGCCTACTGAATGATCTATCACCTTTTTAGTGATTAGGGAACCAATATCTCATACCAATATGAGTCGCAGGAGTCTGAGAAGTCGAAGGAGTCTTGCTGGTGGACCATGGCAATTCGTGGTCTGCTGCCCCTGTTTTGTGAATCCCCGAGGCACGAACAGTGCTTTGAAAACTAATCCGGAAGGCTTCTCCATCTTTGGTGTTAATGTTAAGATGAATCACTGGGTTATGTACAAATTTAATAAAAAACGAAAGCAGTATAATAGAATTTTGCAAGAAGCTAATGGTTTGGATTTTAATGTAACATCAGGTGAACCAGCTTGCTATTTGGTAAGGAGACTGGTAGGAAGGCTTTGAATGGGTACAACATGTATTCCTTCATCCGCGTTGCTCGACAAAACAGAGGACGCTTCCACTTGAGGCACTTTCCGTGGATAGCCCCATTGAGAAGGCTGATGGTTTTGCCGGAGGTCTTCCTGGTATGGCTTGATCGATGCAGACTTACCTGCTGTTGCTTCAACATGTTTGCATTCCCCTCATGTGTTTCCCTTGTTTATGCAGAGCAACAAATATGAGAATCGTCAAGAGGTTGCAAGAGAAGAAGCACAATCGTCGGTATGGACCGAGATGGTGTCCAATGATGCCCCGCTGCCCTTAAGAAGGCGACATTGGTATTGCGTTGCTTGATGCTACAGATTGCCGCAAGAAGGTGCTTTCCGACATTGTGCCTCGCACTGAGCCAGGTCTTTAGTGTCATTAATCAGCGCTTCCTCACTAGCAGATGGCATCTTCCAGAGGATGAAAGAACATACCGTAAGTTTCTTCCTTTGCAAATAACGTTGTGTTCTCTGTAAACATAGTGATCACATCGCATTCT
Organism: Oryza longistaminata; assembly: GCA_009805545.1. Classification (NCBI taxonomy): domain Eukaryota; kingdom Viridiplantae; phylum Streptophyta; class Magnoliopsida; order Poales; family Poaceae; genus Oryza; species Oryza longistaminata. The sequence continues at coordinate 29,852,647 of CM020181.1, forward strand.
AACTTTGTACTATTTGTCTCGTGTAACATCAAGAATTTATGCAGTTTCCATCACCATCCGTAAATGGTGGTAAGTACATTTTCTTACATAAAAGATGGAATAAATAAGCTCTTTTCTCGATTTTTTTTCCAAAACTCTAATATCAATTTTATTTTCCCCAGCTTGGAATTTTTGCTTATTGCCCTGAATCTGGAAATATGACTTCTCACCCTCAATGGTCCTTATCATTGCATCCTGAATGACGTATGCATTCCCTATTGCCCAGAAAATACTGATAACTGTTCCCTCCATGTAATTCCTAGTGTAAGGATCAGTTCTCACCGCAATATTTTTTTGCAGGTTACTATCAATGGACGATTCTCGAAGGACAGAGTTAAAGCCTTCCCTCCCTTGCCAGACAGCTGGAAAGCTTGAAGAAATCTTCGCTACGGTATTGTGCTTGAGACTCACCTGCTCTGATGACGCGTTTATTTTCTTCTGGGCCATGCCACAAGAAGACTTTTTTCACGTATGCTCTTCAGCTTATCCTAATCTTGTAGTCTGTCCAACTACACTTCTCTCTCATTATGTAATGCTTTTTGCGTGAAGTTTTTGTTCTCACTGAAGTGCTTTTGTTCAGGACAAGTTTCGGTGTCAGATGCACATACAGGAACAGCGAACATGAGATGATGTTCTGCACTGTAAACCTCCAAGTCAGTAATTTGTGAGTTCAGGCTCTCACTTCGTCACCCGTTCTCGCAGCTGGTTCCCTTTCAATCGAACGCCCTGGTCCCTACTCCTTGGTCACTGCATTCATGCTTTTGCACAACTGGTATGTAACAAGACAGTACTACTCCAACAATCGAGCTACGTCATAACAACGTCACTGCCAAAATCATGCCTTAATCCTAACCTTACTGTTTCTGTAGGTTGCGACAGTTCCTCGCTGTCCTATGGCAGACTGGGGCTTTGCCAGGAATCAATGGGCATTGGCTTGGGGGCGGGCCACTGGCGTTATCTGGCTTTACAGCATTGTGTTTTCTACTTCCCTCTTGACATCTTCCACCAGTTTTCTTCATCCGCTTCGTGCCTGAGTGGAAGGGCCCTGGGAACAAACCTCCTTGAGAACAAGGTACATATGCCAGAATCTTTCAGTTTGTTCAGAAATGTACATCTATGGTTGTCTGCTCCATTTTTTTTTTTTCAGCTGGCTGAAATGATGCCGAACCTTGTATTTGCGATTGCATGTCAACCACCAAGATAGGATTACGGTAGGGAGGAGAAAGGGAGGCACAGGGCCACCGCACAAAGAACCACTTCAACGGCCTTCAGCCACCGGAGGTCGCCTCCACACGCTCTTCAACGACAAGAAGCAAGCTTACCGCGAGCTTCTCTGAGAATCGCTTGAGCAAGCCCACAAGAGAACCGAGCGAGATCGCCGAAGGTACATTGCTCACTTCCAAACACTGGATAAAAATCCATCCAAGTGCCTAACCACTTACTATGTTTAATTAATAATTACTACTACATCAATGAGAAAAAATGTTTGCCTGAAAAACTAAAAACACTTGTTCTGGATCATAATCTTTCCAGGCTGAGGAGCTGAACACTCCTCAAGGGTCCACGTCGGAATCGTGGTGAAGCTGAGGGGCCTGGACATACGACACATCCAGCAAGAACCCACAGTGTGAGAACCCCCCTCGGCATTCAACGAAGAGATCGTCAATCAGCGCTGGAAGCGGGAATTGGCCCCCCCCCCCACCACGGCGCTCTGGTTAAAGGAAATTTTCGATGAATGATTGGAAGACACAAAAACCAAAAAAAAAACATGGCTGAATCTGAAACACCCCTAAGTTGTAAGTGCTACCAAAATATATTGGTCCCGGTTTCCCTCTTCTAGGAAAGGTTTTACCGTTCTAGTGGAGTACCCGTACGTAACGTGTTTTGTGAGTAGACGACGTGTTGTGATTCGTTTTTTGGTCTTTTTTTACTCCTTTTCCCTAACTACCGGTCTCTTGCGGAATGCAAGATGGAGAAATATGGATGAAAAAATTTTTCTGCCACGCTTAATTCTCTACTACTTGCCAAATGGGTTCTGCTTTTACTTAACTACTTAAAATACTTCTGCAATGCCTTCCCCTCTCGTGAATGAATACTGACTGATCCAATGGTGTGTTGCGAGGTTGTGGTAAATTCATACTTCCCTTCATACACAATCATATTGTTTTTTCCGTTGTTTCATAAACAAGATCGTGAATTGTGTTATATATTTTAAAGACGGAAGTAAAACAAGAATTCGAATCATAAAACCTAAATGGTTTTTCTTGTGGTGCATGCTCAACTAACCTCAAAAGAATTAGCCTCCTTTGGGATTGGAAGTTCTAAAGAAATTTTTGCAGAATTGAAACTAATTCAATGTGAAAATCCCTGTACAATCTTCCGTTCCAAAGAAACCTAATATAACTTATCTCTTCCTAATTGTTTTCTTTTTTTTTCTTCTGTTCTAAAAAGAAACACGTATTACAAATTCTAGCAACGACCCTTAATGAGATTAGTACTGCCTAAAAAAATTTATTGGGTGCTCGATTAATCAAGTACCCCCACCTTACTAAGTAACTAAACACTCTAATAAGCTACTTTCCTCCCATCTTTAATAATATACTATCGTCCTAAAGTACCATGATTGAATATAATTAATAGTACTATAAATTTAAACACTGAGGCCTGTTCCAGATTGTAATATAGCATGTCCGAGATTCCCATAGTAACTAAGGATATGTCTCATCCAAAACTAGGTTTTACTTAATATTATGAGGATGGAGGGAGTAGCTTTTGCACTCGGCAATGGCAAATTTAAATGCTAGAAATGCATTTTTTTTTTGTAACACGAAGGTAGTATCCGAATACGCAAGGGAATTTAAAGAACCCTGTAGCACAAGCTCCAAGCTGAGAACTAATCTGAATATGGTAAAATAGTAAAAATATTTTAGGTGTTAATAGAAACCGGCCTTATCCCATTTGTTAGGCTTTTGGCTTTTATAAACAAAAAAGTAATTTTTGAAAATCCTAATTTTAAAGTTGATTTGTGGTTTTTTTTTATCATAGTTTATTTTATTAGTACTTTAATTTAAAATTGCTAACGACACAAATATAAAATTATTTATAAATATTTTTTATTTGTTATAAGTCATACGAAATAAGTGTAAGTGAAATAATGGGGCTGCTAAAATAGGGGGATACTAACTGGATAGGTGTTATAATGTTCAAGCCATCAAAAATAAAGCGGCATCCACAATGGGTGTAAAGGAGAAGCTTCATTGGTGTAGTAATACAATAAAAGCAAAGATGCCTTGAGTGCCATCAATTATATTGGAGAGATTCTACACTCCCAAGAGCTTCGTCAATTATATTGGATGGATTCTGCAGCTCCAGACCGAGACAAGTACCTACCCCCGAAGTCCTAAACCAATTGGAGGAGATGAGGCGAATACAGTACGCTGGCTATAAAATCGGAAAAAGAAAATAGCCTAGCACTCACTTGGTCACTACTGCTACTTTCCTCCCGTCCAAAAATGAAGCCATTTTTGCGGGTTGACACGGATATTAAGAAAAGTAGGTCGATGAATATTGGAGGAAGTGTGTTGATTGGTTTTGAAAAGAGAAAAGTTAGGTGAAGAAGAATGGTTGTGATTTGGTTGAGAGGAGGAGGTAGGTGAAGAAATAGCTTCATTTGGGACAAGACACTGGCTAGAAAAAATAGCTACATTCTTTGGGACGGGGGAGTATATTTTTTCCTGTAGAAAACAGGCAAAGCAAACCGAACCGACTGCAGACGTAGCCGTAAAGCCGATACCACCACAGATGAAGCATGAGCCAGAGAACGATCTCTATCGTTTTTATTCATTATCACATCGTGTACTACTTCATAAAGAAGATAATAGTGGACATTCG
>CM020181.1:29856601-29887581 GCA_009805545.1 Oryza longistaminata
TAGTAAGGAGGCCTGGTGTCATATTTTCAACCTGACCTCTCAACGAGTACCCTAAGGATTATAAGCCATTGCCAAAATTTAAAATTTTAAATAGTTAATTTGGGGTGTTTTGCTGTAATTTATTTTTTAGCACTGACAAATCGTTAAGGACATAGATATGAAAGTTTGTCATATTTTTATTTCTTCGATAAGCCTTCAGGGCAGTATGAAAATGTTCCTAGTTGCAACTCAAGCTTCAGGGGGAAGAAAAAGTCTGCAGTAATTCTCAGAATTCATGGTGGGCTGGACATGGACATCAGACAGCCTACTTTCAGGTGAGCAGTTGAAATGGGCTACTTTGAGTTAGGCCAATATAGCCCAATTACATCGCTTCGCCTCTCTGTAGTTCATCGGCTTATAGGCTGGATGGGCCGAAAAAGGCAATGGACACCTCCTGTCCTGTATCTCGATTTTTCTTTTCATTTTTAAATTTTTATTTTTTAATATTTACATAAGTATAATACTGGCGAAAATATTTACAGAAATAGACCTTGCCGCCTGTAACCAGGCGCTGGAGGCCGCTGAGCGGTCATGCGGATTTTGCATGCGGCGAAAATTACATTTCACCCCCTTGCAAAAGGACCTCAGCGCAAAATGCACACACGAAGTGGAGGGCAGCAACGGCCACGTTACCTTGCTGCCCTCCACTTGAGCGGCAGGGTCTATTTCTGTAAATATTTTCGCCGATATAATATTTCTGTAAATATAAAAATAAAAATTTAATATCTCCTCCTCTCCAGACTCCAGAGAAAGAAAACGTCTGCACATCTTTCCCTGGCTTTGTACGCATGCATCCATTTCATACCGTTCGATGCAGAAACTGTAACTCCTTTTGGCCTCTAGCTTGTACACACAGTTAAAAGTTGTTAGATGAAATCCTCATCGACGTTCTCATCTGCCGGCTAGTACGTAGATCGATGATGATATATATCCTCCGACCGACGCAAGGATGTTTCCAATCATAAATGCCGCAGAGACACATGTTTGCTGCAGTGCATTGCCATGCTGCCATCCAACGAACTCTGGCATATATACTGCTCCCTTTTGCTGTGGCAAAGCAAGCAGGATATATCGATCAGGGTTTCCTCTCATAAATGGGCAGGAGACTAGATCCAAGAAAGAAGCTAGCTAGCATGGGCATCAAACTATTCATGGGCCGGCCAGGAGCTGAAGCCCATTATTATATCTATCCAGCTTTTCACCAAGAACTAGCTAGCCCACCTCTACAGTCTGCACTATACATGCAGACATGCAGTTTGTGTATACTATCTTCTCCTCTCTCATTGGTTATCACTGCTAAGGCAGTTATGTTACACAGTGAACACAACTAGCTAGGTAGATATATTGATCTGTTTAATTAGTGTGGGAGATGTCGGTGTCAGCTAGCAGTAGAATATCACACAATCCTTCTTTTTGTTAATTGATCGTCACGTCATATTCGATCTTGTATACGTCAATTAATAGTATGATGTATATGTGTGTATCCTTTCAAAAAGACCAAAAAGGTTCGAGGATCTCTGCGTGCACCATGCACCTTACGTACCACAGCTCTTGGAAACGAGGTTCTATCAGCTACAGATTTTATTAAAAAAAAAAACAAGTCTAGGCACAATGATTGAGATCACTTATTGGATGGACAATATGTCAATATATACACATGAAAATTGCCTGGAACAAACGAATTAAGATAAGCCAGCAAGCTAGCATGCCAGCGATCCCCCATCCAATAAGGTTTTAGATTCTCGATCGAACAGTGCGCATGTACTTACTCTATTATATTGCAAAATAAGTTTGAGTTTCAGAATTTAAAATTTATTTTTAAATTAATTAATTTCTACTCTCTTACCTACATCTTTTATATATGAATCGAGAAGTTTTATCCCTTCGATATCCGCAAGCCACCGGACTGGGAGGACTTCGTCGGTATCATTGTCCTGCTGGTTATCAACTCCACCATCTCCTTCATCGAAGAGAACAACGCCGGCAACGCCGCCGCTGCTCTCATGGCCAACCTTGCGCCCAAGACCAAGGTGAGCTCAAGAAACACTGGATAGGAGTACTAACTAATGCACTTTGAACTGGAAACCGACCTTAATTATTCCGTTGTACCACACAAGGCTTTGATTTTTTTCTATTGACTAGTTGTCATAATAGTATTATACGGTAGTGGAAGGAAGAATCTCTATGTGCGTACTTTTCGGACGGGCACTTTCAATTAGAGTGTCTAGAAACTGAGCTCTGAATTGCCCAGTGGATGGGTGGGCATATATTCCATTATTGCAAGAAAATAAAGATAGGGACCCGCCTCTTGGACAGTACTGTTCATTTGGCGTAAATAATAGCCTAGGTGTTCTGCAATTGCGGCTAATTTGGATGTTGTTAGCAAAACAACGTGGTCTAATTTTTCTGCTCTGGAGCTGGAAGTCAAGTTTTTGTCATTCATACGTATGATAGATTGATAGGTCTATGATATCAGGAAGTATCCTCTTGGACATGAATTATTTCACCATCACAATTCTTTAACTGCTACGGAGCTCGTCCTCACTTAGCTAGTCGTCCCTTTCATTGTATTTTTATTTAATAGGATAAGGGGAGAAAAATGTGGCAGCGCACGCATGCACATCGTTGTCATGTGGAATTTTTCTTTTTTCGTGCAACTTGTCAACTCAAATCAGCCGAAATGAAATGTGTTAGGTACTAGGATGTGGTCATGTAGCAGTTGGCACTTTGGAATAAGTTGCAATAATAGTGAACACTGATTACGTAATCTTGAATTTTTCTTTTAACCAAACTTGTTTGCTTATTCCAGGTGCTGAGGGATGGCCGATGGGGCGAGCAGGAGGCAGCAATCTTGGTTCCCGGTGACATTATCAGCATCAAGCTCGGTGACATCGTCCCTGCTGATGCTCGTCTCCTTGAGGGTGATCCCCTTAAGATTGACCAGTCTGCACTTACTGGGGAGTCCCTTCCAGTGACCAAGAACCCTGGTGATGAGGTCTTCTCTGGCTCGACCTGCAAGCAGGGTGAGATTGAGGCCGTGGTCATTGCCACTGGAGTGCACACCTTCTTCGGCAAGGCGGCGCATCTTGTTGACAGCACCAACCAAGTTGGTCACTTCCAGACGGTGCTCACTGCGATCGGGAACTTCTGTATCTGCTCGATTGCGGTTGGTATCGTGATCGAGATCATCGTTATGTTCCCGATCCAGCACCGCGCCTACCGCAGTGGCATTGAGAACCTGCTGGTCCTCTTGATCGGTGGTATCCCAATTGCCATGCCTACCGTGCTCTCGGTCACCATGGCCATTGGTTCCCACAAGTTGTCCCAGCAGGGTGCTATCACCAAGAGGATGACTGCCATCGAGGAGATGGCTGGCATGGATGTTCTGTGCAGTGACAAGACCGGAACCCTCACCCTTAACAAGTTGAGCGTCGACAAGAACCTCGTTGAAGTGTTCACTAAAGGTGTTGACAAGGACCATGTTTTGTTGCTGGCTGCAAGGGCATCTAGGACAGAAAACCAAGATGCCATCGATGCTGCCATGGTTGGTATGCTTGCTGATCCCAAGGAGGCAAGAGCCGGTATCAGGGAAGTGCACTTCTTGCCCTTCAACCCAGTTGACAAGAGGACTGCTCTAACATACATCGATGCCGATGGTAACTGGCACCGTGCCAGCAAGGGTGCTCCTGAGCAGGTGAGAAAGATTGACCCTTGTTTTACTTTTTTTTTTTTTGCTAATTTCTTTACTTATAATACGTGACTGACATTTTTTTGGTTGAAATTTGGACAGATCCTGACCCTGTGCAACTGCAAGGAGGATGTAAAGAGGAAGGTGCATGCTGTGATTGACAAGTATGCTGAGCGTGGGCTTCGTTCTCTTGCTGTTGCAAGACAGGTATGATGGCTGCCTTACTGAATGATCTATCACCTTTTTAGTGATTAGGGAACCATATTCTCATACCAATATGATGTCGCAGGAAGTACCTGAGAAGTCGAAGGAGTCTGCTGGTGGACCATGGCAATTCGTTGGTCTGCTGCCCCTGTTTGATCCCCCGAGGCACGACAGTGCTGAAACTATCCGGAAGGCTCTCCATCTTGGTGTTAATGTTAAGATGATCACTGGTATGTACAAATATTATAAAAACAGAAAGCAGTATAATAGAATTTTGCAAGAGCTAATGGTTGGATTTTAATGTACATCAGGTGACCAGCTTGCTATTGGTAAGGAGACTGGTAGGAGGCTTGGAATGGGTACAAACATGTATCCTTCATCCGCGTTGCTCGGACAAAACAAGGACGCTTCACTTGAGGCACTTCCCGTGGATGAGCTCATTGAGAAGGCTGATGGTTTTGCCGGAGTCTTCCCTGGTATGGCTTGGATCGATGCAGACTTACCTGCTTGTTTGCTTTCAATGTTTGCATTCCTCAATGTGTTTCTTGTTATGCAGAGCACAAATATGAGATCGTGAAGAGGTTGCAAGAGAAGAAGCACATCGTCGGTATGACCGGAGATGGTGTCAATGATGCCCCTGCTCTTAAGAAGGCCGACATTGGTATTGCTGTTGCTGATGCTACAGATGCCGCAAGAAGTGCTTCCGACATTGTGCTCACTGAGCCAGGTCTTAGTGTCATTATCAGCGCTGTCCTCACTAGCAGATGCATCTTCCAGAGGATGAAGAACTATACCGTAAGTTCTTCCTTTGCAAATAACTTGTGTTCTCTGTAAAACATATGATCACATCGCATTCTAACTTTGTATTATTTTGTCTCGTGTACATCAGATTTATGCAGTTTCCATCACCATCCGTATAGTGGTAAGTACCATTTCTTACATAAAAGATGGAATATAAGCTCTTTTCTCGATTTTCCAAACTCTAATATCAATTTTATTTTCCAGCTTGGATTTTTGCTTATTGCCCTGATCTGGAAATATGACTTCTCACCCTTCATGGTCCTTATCATTGCCATCCTGAATGACGGTATGCATTCCTATTGCCCAGATAAATTACTGATAACTATTCCCTCCATGTACATTCCTAGTGTAAGGATCAGTTCTCACGCAATATTTTTGCAGGTACTATCATGACGATCTCGAAGGACAGAGTTAAGCCTTCTCCCTTGCCAGACAGCTGGAAGCTGAAGGAAATCTTCGCTACCGGTATTGTGCTTGGAAGCTACCTTGCTCTGATGACCGTTATTTTCTTCTGGGCCATGCACAAGACAGACTTTTTCACGGTATGCTCTCAGCTTATCCTATCTGTAGTCTGTCCACTACACTTCTCTCTCATTATGTATGCTTTTGCGTGAAGTTTTGTTCTCACTGAAGTGCTTTTGTTCAGGACAAGTTCGGTGTCAGATCAATCAGGAACAGCGAACATGAGATGATGTCTGCACTGTACCTCCAAGTCAGTATTGTGAGTCAGGCCCTCATCTTCGTCACCCGTTCTCGCAGCTGGTCCTTCATCGAACGCCCTGGTCTACTCTTGGTCACTGCATTCATGCTTGCACAACTGGTATGTACAAGACAGTAACTACTCAGCAATCGAGCTACGTCATAACAACGTCACTGCAAATCATGCTTAATCCTAACCTTACTGTTTCTGTAGGTTGCGACATTCCTCGCTGTCTATGCCAACTGGGGCTTTGCCAGGATCAAGGGCATTGGCTGGGGCTGGGCTGGCGTTATCTGGCTTTACAGCATTGTGTTCTACTTCCCTCTTGACATCTTCAAGTTCTTCATCCGCTTCGTGCTGAGTGGAAGGGCCTGGGACAACCTCCTTGAGAACAAGGTACATATCCAGATCTTTCAGTTGTCAGAAATGTACATCTATGGTTGTCTGCTCCATTTTTTTTTTCAGCTGGCTGATGATCCGAACCTTGTATTTGCAGATTGCATTCACCACCAAGAAGGATTACGGTAGGGAGGAGAGGGAGGCACAATGGGCCACCGCACAGAGAACACTTCACGGCCTTCAGCCACCGGAGGTCGCCTCCAACACGCTCTTCAACGACAAGAGCAGCTACCGCGAGCTCTCTGAGATCGCTGAGCAAGCCAAGAGACGAGCTGAGATCGCGAGGTACATTGCTCACTTCCAACACTGATAAAATCCATCAAGTGCCTAACCACTTATGTTAATTAATTAACTACTACTACATCAATGAGAAAATGTTGCTGAAAACTAAAACACTTGTTCTGGATCATAATCTTTCAGGCTGAGAGAGCTGAACACTCTCAAGGGCCACGTCGAATCGGTGGTGAAGCTGAAGGGGCTGGACATCGACACGATCCAGCAGAACTACACAGTGTGAGGAACCCCCTCGGCATTCAACGAGAGATCGTCATCAGCGCTGGAGCGGGAATTGCAAACGGCGCTCTGGTTAAAGGAAATTTTCGATGAATGATTGGAAGAACAAAAAACAAAAAAACATGGCTGATCTGAACAGCCCTAGTTGTAAAGTGCTACCAAATATATGGTCCGGTTTCCCTCTTCTAGAGAGGTTTTACGTTCTAGTGGAGTACCGTACGTACGTGTTGGAGTACGACGACGTGTTGTGATCGTTTTTGGTCTTTTTTTACTCTTTTCCCCCTAACTAGCGGTCTTCTTGCGGAATGCAAGATGGAGAAATAATGGATGAAAAATTTTCTGCCACGTTAATCCTCACTTACTTTGGCAAATGGGTCTGCTTCAATTACTTCTTAATTACTCTGCAATGCCTTCCTCTCTTGAATGAATACTGACTGATCAATTGGTGTGTTGCGAGGTTGTGTATTATACTTTCTTCATACACAATCATATTGTTTTTCCGTTGTTTCACAGTACAAGATCGTGTATTGCGTTTTATATTTTAAGACGGAAGTAAAACTAAGATTCGAATCCTAAACCTAATGTGCTTCTTGTGGTGCATGCTCACTAACTCAAAAGAATTAGCCTTCTTTGGACTGGAAGTTCTAAAGAAATTTTGCATCAATTGAACTAATTCATGTGAAAATCCTGTACATCTTACGTTCCAAAGAACCTAATATAACTTATCTCTTCCCTATTAATTGTTTTCTTTTTTTTCTCTGTCCTAAAAAGAAACACTATTACAATTCTAGCAACGACCTTATGAGATTAGTACTCCTAAAAAATTAATTTGGTGCTCGGATTACAAGTAGTCCTCGCCTTACTAGTACTATACTCTCTGTAAGCTACTCCCTCCATCTTATAATGTACTACGTCTAGTACCAGGTTGAATATATTATAGTACTATAAATTTAAACATGAGGCCTGTCCAAATTTGTAATATAGCATATCCAGATTCGTAGTATTAGGATGTGTCTCGTCCAAAACTATGTTACTATATTACGAGGACGGAGGGAGTAGCATTGCACTCGGCATGGCAAATTTTAAATGCTAGAAATGCATTGTTTTTTACACAAACGTAGTATCGAATACACAAGGAATTTAAAGAAACCCTGTAGCACAGCTCCAGCTGAGAACATAATCTGAATATGGGAAATAGTAAATAGTTAGGTGTTAATAGAAACCGGCTATCCCATTGTTAGGCTTATTCTTATAAACCAAAAAATATTTTTTTGAAATCTAATTTTAAAGTTGATTTTTGATAATTTTTTTATCATAGTTTATTTTATAGTACTTATTTTTAAATTGCTAAGGACACAAATATAAAAATTTTATTCATAAATTATTTTTTATTTGTTAATAAGTCATACGAATAAGTGTAAGTGAAATAATGGGGCTGTAAATAGGGGGATACTAACTGGCTAGGTGTTATATGTTCAAGCCACAAATAAAGCGGCATCCACATGGGTTGTAAAGGAGAAGCTTCATTGGTGTAGTATACAATAAGCAAAGATGCCTTGAGGTGCATCAATTATATTGGAGGAGATTCTACACTCCAAGACTCGTCAATTATATTGGGAGGATTCTGCACTCCAGACTCGGACAATACCTACTCCGAAGTCCTAAGTCCTAACCATGTGGAGGAGATGAGGCGAATACAGTACGCTGGCTATAAAAATCGGAAAAAGAAATATGTCTAGCACTCACTGGTCACTACTGCTATATCTTTCCTGTAGAAAAAAGGGCAGCAAACCGAACCGACTGCAGATGTAGCCGTAGCCGATACCCACCACAGATGAGCATGAGCCAGAGAACGGAATCTCTATCGTTTTATCATTATCATCATCGTGTACTACTTCATAAAAGAAGATATAGTGGAATTCGGTTCGTACTTCGCCTACAATTCCCCTTCAAAAAAATGCCCTCCCTTTTTTCCTTTCCACAACCCAGAGAAAGATGCTCCCTGTTGTTGGCAGTGCGTCCGTACGCGAAGCAGGCGCTGGCTGAGGCCTCATCTTTTGGCTTATAGCCTAAATTTAAATTTTTAATTTTTATTTTAAAGCTGATTTTAAGGTTTTTTCGTTGAAGTTTTTTTTCCAGCCTTTGATTTTATTTATAAATTATTTTTCGTTCGTAAATATACTATTTTGTTTATTCAGCGAATGAGTGAAACGATGGCTCCGTGAAACGTCGCATCCACCCATCTGAGCAGAGGATCTACCGCTGCAATTCCCAGCAAAACACCGCGGCGCGACGAGGCGTGCGTGCGTGCGTGTGGCGCGTCCCGTCACGTTGCCATCCCGCCCGCCCGCGACCCATCCAACCGACACGCATTTTGCTCCGCCTCCGCGCCACCCATAGTGCGCGTCGCCGCTTGCCCTTGGGACCCGTCCCGATCTCCGCCACTGCCACGAGAAGGAGAAAAAAAAGCGCCCGATTCTCGCGCAGTTCCCGCATGCAGCCGCGTCCCGTCCTCCGCTGCTCCAAATCAAACCGGCGGCCGCACGCGCTTGTCCCTTCCCTTCCCCGTAAAAATCACCACGCATCACGCGGAAGATGGATACGACGCAGATAGATTGGCAGCAAGATTGCTCCCTTTCCTTCGCGTTTTCTGCAGCGAGCCGAGCGATCGCTCTCCGTCGCTCGCCGCCACGGCAGAAAACGGCGACCGGTGCTTCCATCGGTCGATCGGCTCTCCCGTCACTGCACGCACGCCTAAATCTCACAGTATCACCGATCGACTGACTTTACAGGTTCGCGTCGTTTTCCGGGGGTCCTGGAACGTGTTTAGCAGCTACGGTGACAGTTACGGCGCCCAAGTGTCGTTTGCTCCTGGAACATCCGGTGAAATTAAAATCAACAAACCCAACAGTATCAGCAGTACTAGTATAACTGTATCAGCAGTACTACTAGTGCTAAAGTGATGGTTTAGGAATTGTTTACTGGAGCTCGTGAGCCAGCCAACCAGCTCGACCGTGCACCTTTTCTCTGCAAAAGCGTCGTCGTTGTTGTTGTTGTCATGGACGGCCTGAATGCGTGATACGATTTAGCATTATTACGATCTAGACTGATTTGGTTGGGGGTGTTGGCCTCTCGCTAGGGATGCACGAAGTGACTGGATGAGCTTAAAAGAGGCGACAGCAAGAGCCCGGTCCGTGCACAGGATAAGATTCAGTTCAATTGGCATCTCTTTTTTTCTTCTCTGCATGAGCAGCCAAAAGCCCTGAAAGTTGTGTGGCTCTACCGATCGGTGTAGGATAGGACGGGCTAATTTGCCTAATTCGCTAGCTGCTGATTACTAATTCCATGGGAAAAAATTGTGGAGTACTAGTGCTACTACAGCATCAGCAACGCTGTCAGATTGGTTGATTGGTCCCTTCACCAAAGTGCAGGGAAGGAGGACAGGGACATGTCCAGATCAGGTTGCGAAGAACGAATGAATTAGAACCGCTGACTCAGCATCGGCGAACGTTGGGACGGCGACTTTGTTAGTTAAAACCGGCACCAGTTTGGACAGTCACCGGTAGTACTACTCGGCACAGAGTTTACCAGAGTAATTTGCGGTTAAACTTAGTACTCCTACTAATTAAGATGGTTTGATTATCTTCATGATCACAGTTTGAAGCCGTCGGAGATAAACAAATCCCGAGACGGTGACCGCATCAGAAAATTTTCGCCTTTCCTTTCATTTTCCTCCCTCCGTACTGTTCGACTATTTTGTGTTTTTTGGGTCCAAATTCCCTTTTTTTTCAGGTTATTTAATTTTAAATTTTGATTACTATTTTTTTACTTTTATTTTTTTGCTTACTAAACGTTTTGGTTTTCCTGTTTTGATCAAGTACTTTCATCCTTTTGGTTTTTTTTGGATGCCTGTACCAGTTTTTTTCCTTTTGATCTGTCAGTTCTCCTTTTGATTCTTGAAAGGAGAGTGCGAGCAAATATGGAAATGAAAAATTAGGTTAGTAAGGAGGCCTGGTGTCATATTTTCAACCTGACCTCTCAACGAGTACCCTAAGGATTATAAGCCATTGCCAAAATTTAAAATTTTAAATAGTTAATTTGGGGTGTTTTGCTGTAATTTATTTTTTAGCACTGACAAATCGTTAAGGACATAGATATGAAAGTTTGTCATATTTTTATTTCTTCGATAAGCCTTCAGGGCAGTATGAAAATGTTCCTAGTTGCAACTCAAGCTTCAGGGGGAAGAAAAAGTCTGCAGTAATTCTCAGAATTCATGGTGGGCTGGACATGGACATCAGACAGCCTACTTTCAGGTGAGCAGTTGAAATGGGCTACTTTGAGTTAGGCCAATATAGCCCAATTACATCGCTTCGCCTCTCTGTAGTTCATCGGCTTATAGGCTGGATGGGCCGAAAAAGGCAATGGACACCTCCTGTCCTGTATCTCGATTTTTCTTTTCATTTTTAAATTTTTATTTTTTAATATTTACATAAGTATAATACCGGCGAAAATATTTACAGAAATAGACCTTGCCGCCTGTAACCAGGCGCTGGAGGCCGCTGAGCGGTCATGCGGATTTTGCATGCGGCGAAAATTACATTTCACCCCCTTGCAAAAGGACCTCAGCGCAAAATGCACACACGAAGTGGAGGGCAGCAACGGCCACGTTACCTTGCTGCCCTCCACTTGAGCGGCAGGGTCTATTTCTGTAAATATTTTCGCCGATATAATATTTCTGTAAATATAAAAATAAAAATTTAATATCTCCTCCTCTCCAGACTCCAGAGAAAGAAAACGTCTGCACATCTTTCCCTGGCTTTGCACGCATGCATCCATTTCATACCGTTCGATGCAGAAACTGTAACTCCTTTTGGCCTCTAGCTTGTACACACAGTTAAAAGTTGTTAGATGAAATCCTCATCGACGTTCTCATCTGCCGGCTAGTACGTAGATCGATGATGATATATATCCTCCGACCGACGCAAGGATGTTTCCAATCATAAATGCCGCAGAGACACATGTTTGCTGCAGTGCATTGCCATGCTGCCATCCAACGAACTCTGGCATATATACTGCTCCCTTTTGCTGTGGCAAAGCAAGCAGGATATATCGATCAGGGTTTCCTCTCATAAATGGGCAGGAGACTAGATCCAAGAAAGAAGCTAGCTAGCATGGGCATCAAACTATTCATGGGCCGGCCAGGAGCTGAAGCCCATTATTATATCTATCCAGCTTTTCACCAAGAACTAGCTAGCCCACCTCTACAGTCTGCACTATACATGCAGATATGCAGTTTGTGTATACTATCTTCTCCTCTCTCATTGGTTATCACTGCTAAGGCAGTTATGTTACACAGTGAACACAACTAGCTAGGTAGATATATTGATCTGTTTAATTAGTGTGGGAGATGTCGGTGTCAGCTAGCAGTAGAATATCACACAATCCTTCTTTTTGTTAATTGATCGTCACGTCATATTCGATCTTGTATACGTCAATTAATAGTATGATGTATATGTGTGTATCCTTTCAAAAAGACCAAAAAGGTTCGAGGATCTCTGCGTGCACCATGCACCTTACGTACCACAGCTCTTGGAAACGAGGTTCTATCAGCTACAGATTTTATTAAAAAAAAAAACAAGTCTAGGCACAATGATTGAGATCACTTATTGGATGGACAATATGTCAATATATACACATGAAAATTGCCTGGAACAAACGAATTAAGATAAGCCAGCAAGCTAGCATGCCAGCGATCCCCCATCCAATAAGGTTTTAGATTCTCGATCGAACAGTGCGCATGTACTTACTCTATTATATTGCAAATTAAGTTTGAGTTTCAGAATTTAAAATTTATTTTTAAATTAATTAATTTCTACTCTCTTACCTACATCTTTTATATATGAATCGAGAAGTTTTATCCCTTCGATATCTCTTACCTTCTACCAACTAAATATACTACTTTTGCATTAATTAAATGATATCCTTTTTTTTCTACAAGACATCCTAACTTCGCGGTTTTAGTTGTAGAACACCACAAAAAGTGACTTTTGGAAAAAAAAAACACTCTCAAAATATGAAAAATTACTGTTGGACACTGTACTCATCAGGATATTCATTTCTGGTTCAATAGGAGAAAGAAACTGCGTGAAAGTTCTGAAATACCCCACTAGATCCACATGTCAGATCTCCATCACTTTCTCTCTCGATGCCTCGATGATCGTTAGCAGAGCCACCTCCATCTGCGAGCTGGAGAAGAAGGCTCAAGACAGCTGACGAGGAGTAGAGGAGAGCGGAGAGGTGGGAGCCTGAAAGCTAGCATGTGCCAGATCCAAGCTCCCCACCTAGATCCGCGCTCATGCAAGCTCACCGATTGGATCCGCGGCTGCTAGCCGAGGAACTTGCCGACTAGGTCTCTACACCAGCGTCAACCTCGCCGCGATGACTAGATCTATCTAGGGACCCTGCTGCCAACAATGTCGTCCTACCCAACGTCTTTATCATTGCCTCCCCTAGAACATCTATCACAAAAGGCCCCGGTGCTTGCCTGAAGCGCACCAGATCCCCGCCTTGCTGCCTGCGCCACGAATCTGTGTTGCCTTGGTACTCGTTGGTAGAGCTACCTCCATCTGCGATGTGTGCTCGCTGGCCGAAAACGAAGGAGAGCTGAGAGAGAGAGAAAGGAGATGGAGACCTGACACGTAGGCCTAGAGGTATTTTAGAACTTTCACGTGGTTTCTCTCTTCTATTATTGAACCGAAAAGAATATTCTAATGGGTGTGGAATCCTACAACGAATTTTCATGTTTTGATAGTGTCTTCTCCCAAAAGACACTCCATGCAGTGTCCTACAGGTAAAACCACAAAGTCACAATATTTTGTATCAAAATTTGCCTAATTAAAAGGCAAATTTTGGTCAGTTCTCCTATCAAGCTACTATTTTTGTCTTATTAGGATTAATTTTGTGAATCATTTTTTAAAGAAAAAGCACAGTATGAATGCATGTAAATATATTGACGTGCAGACATTGACCCCTCTGAATAATATTTTAGGACTGAAGCAGTGCACATCACACGCACTGTTGAACGATGGTACGGTAAGCAAGTATATCCATGCTTACAGCTAGCTAGCACGAGTGTCCCCGTCGTCCTCTGCAGCAACGATCGAACATGCATGACAAGCTAGATCGATCGATCATTTCTGTTATAACAACGAGTCGTCCAAAATGCTCATATACATGTCGGCCGGCCTAGCTAGCTCCGCATAGGGCATGGGCGAAGGTCGCCGTCGTAGAGCTGATCAGCTAGGCTAATTTCGGCTAGGTTTTGTTCCGCGTACAGCATCAGAAGCCATACACTGCCGGCCGCCTCTTCCTAGCTATCTCGATCGCGCGCAGCTGATCCATCGATCGATCGTTTTCCCGTCGTGGGCATCGCGATCTGGTCCTCTCGCGCGCGCATCGATCGATCGGTCACACACGACGACGCGCGCGGCGCGACACATCACATGCGGGGCATGCGGCGCCAACGCCTGTTGCCACCGCTCGCTCGATCGCTCGGTCGCGCGAGACGTACGCTTGCAGAATGTCCAGTTTTTTACGGGGGAAACGTCGTGATCGCTCGCTCGCGCGCGCGCGCGGCGCGACATGCGTAGCTCGGTGGGTTTTTGTCGCGCGCTGGCCTGAACCGCGGGCGCATCCCTGCGCGGATATAAACACGACCGACCGGCGGGGGAGCAGTAGCGTGCGTACGTGTTTTGCAGCGAGATTTTGCGTTGGGGTAGCGTAGCTTTGTCCTGGCATGCATGAAAGCAACCACTCGGGTCGACGAGACTTGCTACTGTTGGGAGGCTTGCATTGCATGCATGTGCGATGGGACGCGGCTTTTGTGTGTCTCTCTGCGTGGGCTCCATCGTCACCGCCCCCGGCCTCGGCAGTGGCAGAGAAGGGCGTACGTACGCTGCTGCTGGGTCTGGGTGTGTGTGTGTGCAGGGTTGGTTTGCCACGATCGTGCAACCCCGCAGCCCAGCGCAGCTACGTGCATGCATGCGTCGTTGCATCTCATGCGTCGTCGTCTGCTTCTTCCTTGGTTCGATCGATAGCTCCGATCCTATAATTAATTGCAGCATTTTAATTTTGATGTATATATCAGCGTCCAATCTACATATGTATGGATTGTTAATTTCCTGTCTACAACTTAACGACTAGCAACTACTCCCTCCGTTTCACAATGTAAATCATTCTAGCATTTCTCACATTCATATTGATTTTAATAAATCTAGACATATATATTTATATAGATTCATTAACATCAATATGAATGTGGTAATCTCACAGCTCGTGGGCCCAGGGTCCACACCCTCCTTCCCCTCCCCTTCCCCAAGTCAAATCTCCACCTCCCCCCTACGCCCACGGCCCACCCGACACGTTGGGCCCCACGACCCAGCCAGCCAGAAGTCCCAGAAGTTAACGGGGGCACGCGTAACAGAGAGGCCGCGCGCGGGGGGTGGTGGGCCCGCGCGCTCGAGGTGGGGCCCAGTGCGGGTATAAAAGCGGGAGCGCTATATATGGATGCGCACGCATTCTCCTCCCTCCCTTCCTCTCCTCTCCTCTCCACTACTAGTAATCACCACTCCGCACCGCCGCGCCGAGGTGGAAGACGTACGGGGTAAGAGTTGGGGGTCTCGCGGTGAGCCGATTCCTCTCTAGTGGTGCGCCTGGTGTGTTCGCCGACGAACGCCGGGTCGCGGTCAGCCATGGTGGGCTCGAGGAGATCAAGAATGAGGCGTTGATCTCTGGTGAGAAAATCCACTCGCCGCCATCTATACCTAGCGTACTACTCGCTTACTTCGTCTTCTTCCTCGCTTCCTCTCTCGCGCGGTTGGTTTGCTTAGGCTTAAAGCTCTAGCTTTAGTTCTTACCATTTTTGACTGGCGATAGAAATAGTCTGAGAAATTGAAATTGAAAAATTTATGATACCGCCTGGAGCCTGGAGTTTAGTAAATTCCTGATACGCTTAATAAAATGAAAAGGAAAATTTTCCATGTAAAGATGAGGCACGGACGGTCGTTCGTCGGCGGCGGCGGCTTCACGTAACGCTTCTCTTTCTCAACGCGGCTTTTCATAACAGAAGGGCCAAGTTGTCCATGCCAGCCTGCCTGTTTCTTCTCTTTCTTCTCTCTCACCATGGTTCTGCTCCTCTGTCCGTTTTGTTTGCTCTACTCTAGCTGTTGCGCTGTCCCTCTCATCAATCATCAATTTGTTTCATCTGTCTCCGGCTCCTCCTTTTTTTTGGTTGAAATGAAACTTTTTGAAAGATCCTGCTCACTATGCGTGTTTAATCTGTCATGTAGGAGTACACTATACCACTAAGGTCACTTCTCTCCACCAAACTATATATAAAAAAAATTGAATCTCAGATCTACGCGTAATTATAAATGCCCACCCTCAGTTATTATTACTTCTTGCCTCTAACTTTCTTTTTTTTTAAACTTCTTTCATTTATACAAAGAAAGAGACTGAACAATAGTTCTTCTTCAGCTTCGCAAGTATCTCCTACTCCATAAAAATTATTTCTTCAGCTTCACACGTAGAATAAAATTATTATGAGCTTCATATGCGAGATGTTGCAGTACGTACAGTCAAAAGTCACTTAAGCACGGTGCGAGCTAATCACGGCAAGGAAGATTATTGGCTAACCAAGCCATAAAGGCAATTGCTAATACAACATCAGTGGAATTCCGTGCGTGCCTAGCTGAGCTGGAGGCCTTTTTTTTGGTTTTGTTTTTTGTTCTTTTTTGTTGACCAAGGACAGCCAATCCAAGAGCACTCACGTATACAAAGCCGCTGCTCGCTATCTTTTTTTTTTTTTAAAAAAATATAAATTAAATTTAAAATCAGTTTAATTTTGGGGCTGTTTTGTTCCCTCGGGCTCACGCGACGTAAGAAAACGAAACCGCATCTTCCCGGCACGCATTCTCAAGGACCCCGACATCCGAGGGGGCCACGGGAATGTACGGCGCCTCCTCTGACTGCCCGCTGAGCCGTCTGATCTCCATCTGACGGCCGTACTTCACCAATCATTGTCTGGGCCGCTGCACCCGCCTGTTGCCCTTGGACTCTTCCTCCTCCGTGTGTCCTAGTTAGACCCGGACCGCTTGGCTGGAGTCGCTGAACGGCTGTGGCCCACACGCAGCCACCTGGTGAGATATTTTTATCCGTGGATGACAAGGTAACGGGCCCATCACCACTGAGTAAATATCCCCATGTCCCAAATAAGCAATTCCTAGAACCGGATGAAATGTATCATTAGTATCTATAAAATCTTTGGCATGTCCTTTGTCTCTATTCGTAGACTAGATACGTCCTATCCGATCTAGGTTGCTATAGTTCTGGGAGAGAGAGAGAGTAGTTTTTGATCAGGGCCAAAGTATTCAACCCTGCAAATATTAATTACATGTCGAAATAACAAGGATTTGTCACTGAATCACATATCAATAGACGTAATATAGAAAGTCAAATGTCCATAAAACTGCTGCGATTGGGAAAATTCTTGAATTGCGACTATCTTAAAAGTGACGAAAAGTTAAATGCCTCTCGAATTTTCTTATTTCTCAACTCTGTTGTTGTTACTTGGAACTACTGTGGCTGTGGGTTTTGAGTTGTTTGTTGGGCAGGAAGAACATACCGATCTGAGAGGTTTCGAGCAGCTGAAATTGTACGCGCGAGGGGTCTCCTCCGAGAGGGAACCGGCGTATCGAGATGTCGGCCCAACAAGCTCGAGGGAAAAGGTGCGCTGCTATGCTTGTCGAAAGCCTTTTGCATTCTATGTTGCGTTGTGGTTTTCTTTCATTTCTGCGTTTGCGAATCGCTCATTCTTTGTTGCGTCTTTTGTTTGTGTGCTTGTGCAGGAGAAGCCTCAAAAGATACTCAAGGTTCTTTGGGTTTCATGTGGAACCGCTGTCGTGGGTCATGGAGATGGCCCGCCATCATTGGCCATTCGCGCTGGCCAATCGGCGGCGGCAGGCCACCGGACTTTGGGAGGACTTCGCGGTTCGATTGGTCCCTGTTGGTTATATCAACTCCACCATGCTCCTTCATCGAAGAGACAACGCCGCAACGCCGCCGCTGCTCTCATGGCAACCTTGCAGCCCAAGACCAAGGTGAGCTCAGAAAACACTGGATAGGAGTACTAACTAATGCACTTTTGAACTGGAAGCCGACCTAATTATTCCTGTTGTATCCACAAGCAAGGGCTTTGATTTTTTTTTCTATTGACTAGTTGTCAATAATAGTATTATACGTAGTGGAAGGAAAAATTCTCTATGTTGCGTACTTTTTCGGACGGGCACTTTCCATTAGAAATGTGTCTAGAGAGAACTGAGCTCTGAATTGCCCAGTGGATGGGTTGGGCCATATATTCCATTCTTGCAAGCAATAAAGATAGGGGGCCCGCCTCTTGGACAGTACTGTTCATTTGAGCGTAAATAAAGCCTAGGTGTTCTGCAATTGCGGCTAATTTGGCATGTTTTAGCAAAAACAACGTGGTCTAATTTTTCTGCTCTGGAGCTGGAAGTCAAGTTTTTGTCTTTCATACGTATGATGGATTGAATTAGGTCTATGATATCAGGAAGTATCCTTTGGACATGAATTTATTTCAACCATACAATTCCTTTAACTGCTACGGAAGCTGTCCCTCACTTAGCTAGTCGTCCCTTTCATTGGTATTTTTATTTAATAGGAATAAGGGGAGAAAAGAATGTGGCAGCGCACGCATACACATCTGTTGTCATGTGGAATTTTCTTTTTTTCGTGCAACTTGTCAACTCAAATGCAAGCCGAAATGAAATGTGTTGGTACTAGGATGTGGTCATGAGCAGTTGGCACTTTGGAATAAAGTTGCATAAAAAACAAAATAATAGTGAAACACTGATTACGTTAATCGTTGATATTTTTCTTTTAACCAACATGTTTTGCTTATTCCAGGTGCTGAGGAGTGCCGATGGGTGGCGAGGCAGGCATGCGCAACTCTTGGTTCCCGCGTGACATTATCAGGCATCAAGCTCGGTGACATCGCTCCTGCGCTTGATGCTCGTCCCTTGAGGGTGATCCCCTAAGATGTGACCAGTCTGCACTTACTGGGGTAGTCCCTTTCCGTGACCCAGTACCCTGGTGATGAGTCTTCTCTCTGGCTCGCTCTGGCAAGCAGGTGAGATTGAGGCGTGGTTCAATTGCCACTGGAGTGCTACACCTTCTTCGGCAAGGCGGCGCATCTTGTTGACAGCACAACCAAGTTGGTCACTTCAGACGTGTCCACTGCGATCAGGGAAACTTCTGTTTGCTCGATTGCGGTTGGTATCTGATCGAGATCAGTCGTTATGTTCCCATCCCAGCAACGCGCGCCTACCGCAGTGGTCATTGAGAGACCTGCGTGGTCCTTCTTGATCGGTTGGTATCCCATGCCTGCCCTACCGTGCTCTCGGTCACCAGGTCCATTGTTTCCGACAAGTTGTCCCAGCAGGGTGCTTGGATCACCAAAGTAGGATGACTGCCAATCTGTAGGAGATGGTCTGGTTCATGATGTTCGTGTGCATGAGACAGACCGTGAACCCTCACACTCTCTTAACAAGTGTGAGCTGTCGACAAGAACACGTGTTTGAGTTGTTTCATAAAGGTGTTGACAAGGACCATGTTTTGTGCCTGGCTGCAACGGGCATCTAAGGACAGAAACCAAGATGCCATCGATGCTGCCATGGTTGGTAATGCTTGCTGATCCTAAGGAGGCAAGAGCGGTATCAGGGAAGTGCACTTCTTTGCCCTTCAATCCCGTTGACAAGAGGAACTGCTCTTAACATAGTATCGATGCCGATGGTAATGGCACCGTGCCAGCAAGGGTGCTCCTGCACAGTGTGAGAAAGATTGTACCCTTGTTTTATCTTTTTTTTTTTGGCTAATTCTTTGCTTAGTTAAATAACGTGACTGAGGATTTTTATTTGGTTGAAATTTGGACAGTCCTGACACCTGTGCAACTGCAAGAGGGATGTAAAGAGGATATGGTGCCATGCTGGTGTTGACAAGTATGCTCGGAGTCGTGGGCTTCGTTCTCTTGCGTGTTGCCAAGTACAGGTATGAGTGGCTGCCTTACTGAATGATCTATCACCTTTTAGTGATTAGGAACCATATTCGTTCATACCTAATAATGATGTCTGCAGGAAGTACCCTGAGAAGTCGAGAGTCTGCTGGTGGACGCATGCAATTCCGTTGGTCTGGCTGCCCCTGTGTGATCCCCCGAGGCAACGACAGTGCTGAACTATCCGGAAGGCCTCTCATATTGGTGTTAATGTTTAAGATGATCACTGGTATGTACATAATATATTAAAACAGAAAGCCAGTAAAGAGAATTTGCAAGAGCTATATGGTTGGATTTTAGATGTACATCAGGTGACCAGTCTTGCTATTGGTTAAGTTGGAGACTGGTAGGAGGCTTGGAATGGGTACAAACATGTTGATCCTTCATACCGCCTTGCTTCGGGCACAAACCATAGGACGCTTCACTTGAGGCACTTCCCTCGGATGAGTCATTGTAGAGAGGCTGAATGGTTTTGCCGGGAGTTCTTCCCTGGTATGGCTTGGGATCGATGCAATGACTACCTGCTTGTTGCTTTCCAATGTTTGCCATTTCCTCAATTGTGTTTCGTTGTTTGCCAGAGACAAATATGAGAGATCTGAAGAATGGTTGCAAGAGAAGAAGCCACATTGTCGGTATACCGGAAGATGGTGTCAATGATGCCGCCCTGCCTTAAGAAGGCCGACATTCGGTATTTGCTGTTGCTGATGCCTACAGATGCCTCTTAGAAGTGCTTCCGAACATTGTGCTCACTGAGCCAGGTCTTAGTGTCATTATCAGCGCTGTCCTCACTATGCTAGATTGCAATCTTCCAGGGCATGAAGAACTTAGCCGTAAGTTTCTTTCCTTGTTGCCAAATAACTTGTGTTCTCTGTAAAACATTAATGCACATCGGCATTCTAACTTGTGATTAGTTTTGTTCTCGTGTACATCAGAGTTTATGCAGTTTTCCATTCACCATTCCGTATATGTGGTAAGTACGATTTTCTTACATAATAAGAATGGAATATAAGGCTTCTTTCTCGATTTCCAAACTCTAATATCAATTTTATTTTCATAGCTTGGATTTTGCTTTATTGGCCTCTGAATCATGGAAGATAGACGACTTCTCACTCCTTCCATGGTCCTTATCATTGCCAATCCTGAATGACGGTAGATGCATTCCTATGTGCGCCAGATCGAATTACTGATACTGTCCCCTCCTATGTACATTTCCTAGTGTAAGGATCTAGTTCTCACGCAATTCTTTCTGCAGGTACTTATTTGACGATCTCGAAGGAGCAGAGTTTAAGGCCTTCTCCCCTTGCCAGACAGCTGGAAGCTGAAGGAAAATCTTTCGCTACCGGGTATTTGTGCTTGGAGCTACTTGCTCTGATGACCGTTATTTATCTTCTGGCCATGCACAAGACTGACTTTTTCACGGTATGCTACTCAACTTCCTAACTCTGTAGTCTGTCCCACACCTCTCTCTCATTATTGTATGCTTTTGGCTAAGTTTGAGGTTGTCTCACTGAATGTGCTTTTGTTCAGGACAATTCGTGTCAGATCAATCAGAGAACAGTGGAATCAGATTATCGGTTGAATGTTCTGCACTGTCCTCCAAAGTCAGTATTGTGAAGTCAGGCCCTCATCTTCGTCATCCCGTTCTCTCGCAGCTGGTTCCCATCGAATCGCCCTGGTCTCTCTCTGGTCACTGCAGTTCAAAATGCTTGCAACAACCTGGGTATGTACAAGACAGTGAACTACTCACAATCGAGCTACGTCCATACAACCGTCACTGCAAATTCAGCTTAACCTAACCTTACTGTTTCTGTGGTTGCGACAGTTCCTCGCTGTCTATGCCACTGGGCTTTGGCACAGGACAAGGGCAGTTGGTTTGGGGGCTGGGCTTGGCGTTTATTGGCTTTACAGCATTGTGTTCTACTTCCCTCTTGACATCTTTCAAGTTCTTTCCATCGCGCTTCGTGTCTGAGTGGAAGGGTTCCTGGGACACCTCCTTGAAACATAGTGTACATTCCAGCATCTTCAGTTGTTCAGAATCGTACATCATGGTTTTCTGCTCCATTTGTTTTTTTCAGTTGGGCTGATGATCCGAACCCTTGTGATTTGCAGAATGCATTCCACCAACAGAAGGATTACGTAGGGAGGAGAGGGGGCACAAATGGGGCGCACCGGCACAGAGAACACTTCAACGGCCTTCGCAGCCACCGAGGTGCCCTTCCAATCCGACGCATCTTTCAGCGACACAGAGCAAGCTCCGCGAGCTCTCTGAGATCGCTAGCAACGCCAAGAGAGAAGCTGAGATCGGCGAGGTACATTGCTCACTTCCAACAACTTAGACTAAAATCGTCATCATCAAGTGCCTAACCATTACTATGTTAACTTAATTAATACTACTACATCAATGACGAAAATGTTGCTGAAAAACTAAACACTTGTTCTGGATCAATAATCTTTCAGGCTGAGAAGAGCTGAACACTCTCAAGGGCCAACGTCGAATCGGTGGTGGAGCTGAAGGGGCTGGACAGCGTACTACGATCCAGCGAACTACACAGGTGCGAACCCCCTCGGCATCAACGATGAGAGTATCGCATCAGCGCTGGAGGGGGAATTGCAAACGGCGCTCTGGTTAAAGAAATTTTCGAATGAAATATTGGAAGAACAAAAAAAAAAAAAACATGGCTGATCTGAAACAGCCCTAGTGTGTAAAAGTGCTACCAAATATAATGGTCCGGTTTCCCTCTTCTAAGAGAGGTTTTACGTTCTAGTGGAGTACCGTACGCTACGTGTTGGAGTACACACGTGTTGTGATGTTTTTTGGTCTTTTTTTTCACTCTTTTTCCCCCTAAACTAGCCGGTTCTTCCTTGCGACATGCAGATGGAGAACTTATGAATGAAAAAATTTTCTGCCACGTTTATACTCACTTACTTTGGCAATGGGTCTGCTTTACATTACTATTTAATTACTCTGCAATGCTTGCCTCTCGTTGAATTGAATACGACTGATCAATTGGGTGTGGTTGCGAAGGTTGTGTTATTTAATACTTCTTCATACACAGATCATATCGTTTTTTCCGTTTATTAATACAAGATCGTCGTAATTGTGTTTATATATTTTAAACGGAAGTAAAACTAAGATTCGAAATCCTAAACCTAATGGTCTTCTTGGGTGCATGCTCACTAACTCAAAGAAATTAAGCCTCCTTTGGATCTGGAAGTTCTAAAAAATTTTTGCAATGAATTGAACTAATTCATGTGGGAAAAATCCGTACAAATCTTACGTTCCAAAGCAACCTAATATAACTTATCTCTTCCTATTATTGTTTCTTTTTTTTTCTCTGTTCTAAAAATGTTGAAAACTACTTTACATTCTAGCAACGACCTTATGAGATTAGTATCCTAAAATTTAATGGGTGCTACGATACAAGTAGTCTCCCTTACTAGTACTATATCATCTCTTAAGCTACCCATCCATCTTATAATGTATACTACCGTCTAGTACCAAGATTGAATTATTATAGTACTATAAAGTTTAAACATGAGGCCTGGTTCCAAATTTGGTAATTATAGCATGTCCAGATTCAGTCAGTATAGGATTGTCTCATCCAAACTATGTTACTATTATTACGAGGACGAGGGAGTAAGCCTTGCACTCGCATGGGCAAATTTTAGAAATGCTGAAATAGCATTTTTTTTTTTATCATTCGAAGGAATGTATCGATACGCAAGGAATTTAAAGAAACCCTGTAGCAACAGCTCCACTGAGAACATACATTGAAATATGGGAACATAGTAAATAGTTAGGTGTTAATAGAAACCGGCTATCCATTGTTTAGGCTTATGTCTTATAGAACCAAAAAAATATTTTTTAAATCTAATTTTAAAGTTTGATTTGATTTTTTCTATCATGTTAAATTTTATACGTATGGTAATTTTTTAATTGGCTAAGGACACAAATATACAATTTTCACTTCATGAAATTATTTTTATTGGTTAATAGTCATTACAAATAAGTGAGTGAAATAATGGGGGCGTTAAGATAGGGGATACTACTGGGGCTAGGTTGTTATATGTTCAGCCACACAAATAAAGCGGCAATCCACATCGGTTGTAAGGAGAAGCTTCTTGGTGTAGTATACAATAAGCAAAGATGCTTGAGGTGCATCAATTATATTGGAGGAGATTCCTACACTCCAAAGACTCGTCAATTATATTGGGAGGATTCTGCAACTCCAGACTCGGACAATACTATCCGAATCCCTAGCCACATGTGAAGGAGATGAGGCGAATACAGTACGCCTGGCTAAAAAACGGAAAAAAGAAATATGCCTAGCGACTCACTGTCACTACTGCTATCCCAAATAAGCCATTTAGTACACGGATGATAACGAAAGAGGGAAGTGGAGTGTGCTAAAGAGCCAGTGAAATGTTGTAAGGAAGTAACTCTCATTTGACGCGTCTATTAGCTCATGGCGTGGGTCTTTTCTGAGAAAGGAACCACTGAAGACTAGCCGGTAGCGCGATACCCCCACCACAGATGACGCATGAGCCCAGAGAACGGGAATCTTCTATCGTTTTAATATTAATCAATCATCGTGTACCTATACTCCTAAAGAAGATAGTATGTGGAATTCGGTTTCGTACTGACGCCTAACAATTCCCGCTTCAAAAAAAATCGCCCGTCCCTTTTTTCTCCTTTTTTCCTTTCATCAACCCAGAGAAAAGATGCTCCCCTGATTGGTGCAGTGCGTTCCGTACCGCAAGCGGCGCCGTGCTGAGACCTCGATCTTTTCAGCTTATAGCCTAATTTATAAATTTTCTACACTTAAATATTTAAAAGCTGATTTTAAGGTTTTTCGTTGATTTCATTATTTTAGCTTTAATTTTAAGTTTAAATTATTTTACCGTATCGTAAGAAATATTAATTGTTTATTCACGTGAATATTTTCGTTGAAGAGCTCGTGTTGAAACGTCCATCATCACTACAAACCCGTCAACTTCCACAGTTACCCACTTTTAACAACTCATTTGCAAAATAAATGTTCTAAAAACACCGTTAAAATTTTGCTAAATATTATCAGCATTTCGCCCTGTGTTAGAATAAGGAGCCAATTCCTGTATGGCGATAGCGACGATTGTAACGTCGCCATCCCACCACCCATCGAGCAGGGATCTCCGCTGCAATTCCCAGTCAAACACACCGCGGCGCGACGAGGCGTGCGTGCGTGCGTGGTTGGCGCGTCCCCGTCACGTTGCCATCCCGCCCGCCCGCGACCCATCCAACCGACACGCATTTTGCTCCCGCCTCCGCGCCACCCATAGTGCGCGTCGCCGCTTGCCCTTGGGACCCGTCCCGATCTCCGCCACTGCCACGAGAAAAAGGAGAAAAAAAAGCGCCCGATTCTCGCGCAGTTTTCCCGCCATGCAGCCGCTTCCCGTCCTCCGCTGCTCCAAAATCCAAACCGGCGGGCCGCACGCGCTTGTCCCTTTCCCTTCCCCGTAAAAATCACCACGCATGGCACGCGGAAGATGGATACGACGCAGATAGATTGGCAGCAAGATTGCTCCCTTTACCTTCGCGTTTTCTGCAGCGAGCCGAGCGATCGCTCTCTCGTCGCTCGCCGCCCGGCAGAAACGGCGAACGGTGCTTCCATCGTCGATAGGCCTCTCCGTCACTGCAGCGCACGCCTTAAATCTCACAGTATCACCGATCGACTGACTTTAACAGGTTCGCGTCGTTTTCCGGGGGGTCCTGGAACGTGTTTAGCAACTACGGTGACAGTTGGCGCCCAAGTGTCGTTTGCCTCCTGGAACATCCGGTGAAATTAAAATCAACAAACCCAAACAGTATCAGCAGTACATAGTATAACTGTATAGCAGTACTACTAGTGCTAAAAGTGATGGTTTAGAATTGTTTACTGGAGCTCGTGAGCCAAGCCACCAGCTCGACCGTGCCCTTTTCTCTGCAAAAGCGTCGTCGTGTGTGTTGTTGTCATGGACGGCCTGAATGCGTGATACGATTTAGCATTATTACGATCTAGACTGATTTGGTTGGGGTGTTGGCCTCTCGCAGGGATGCACGAAGTGACTGGATGAGCTTAAAAGAGGCGACAGCAAGCCCGTCCGTGCACAGGATAAGATTTCAGTTCAATGGCATCTCTTTTTTTCTTCTCTGCATGAGCAGTCCAAAAGCCCTGAAAGTTGTGTGGCTCTACCGATCGGTGTAAGGATGGGACGGGCTAATTTGCCTAATTCGCTAGCTTGCTGATTACTAATTCCATGGGAAAAAGTTGGGAGTACTAGTGCTACTACAGCATCGCAAGCCTGTCAGATTGGTTGATTGGTCCCTTCACCAAAGTGCAGGGAAGGAGGACAGGGACATGTCCAGATCAGTGTTGCGAAGAACAAATGAATTAGAACCGCTGACTCAGCATCGGCGAACGTTGGACGGGCGACTTTGTTAGTTAAACCGGCACCAGTTTGGACAGTCACCGGTATTACTACTCGGCACAGAGTTTTAACCAGAGTAATTTGCGGTTAAACTTAGTACTCCTACTAATTAAGATGGTTTGATTATCTTCATGATCACAGTTTGAAGCCGTCGGAGATAAACAAATCCCGAGACGGTGACCGCATCAGAAAATTTTTCGCCTTTCCTTTCATTTCCCCTCCCTCCGTACTGTTCGACTATTTTGTGTTTTTTGGGTCCAAATTCCTTTTTTTTCAGGTTATTTAATTTTAAATTTTGATTACTATTTTTTTACTTTTATTTTTTTGCTTACTAAACGTTTTGGTTTTCCTGTTTTGATCAAGTACTTTCATCCTTTGGTTTTTTTGGATGCCTGTACCAGTTTTTTTCCTTTTGATCTGTCAGTTCTCCTTTTGATTCTTGAAAGGAGAGTGGCGAGCAAATATGGAAATGAAAATGAGGCTAGTAAGGAGGCCTGGTGTCATATTTTCAACCTGACCTCTCAAGAGTACCCTAAGGATTATAAGCCATTGCCAAAATTTAAATTTTAAATAGTTAATTTGGGGTGTTTTGCTGTAATTTTTTTTTAGCACTGACAAATCGTTAAGGACATAGATATGAAAGTTTGTCATATTTTTATTTCTTCGATAAGCCTTCAGGGCAGTATGAAAATGTTCCTAGTTGCAACTCAAGCTTCAGGGGGAAGAAAAAGTCTGCAGTAATTCTCAGAATTCATGGTGGGCTGGACATGGACATCAGACAGCCTACTTTCAGGTGAGCAGTTGAAATGGGCTACTTTGAGTTAGGCCAATATAGCCCAATTACATCGCTTCGCCTCTCTGTAGTTCATCGGCTTATAGGCTGGATGGGCCGAAAAAAGGCAATGGACAACCTCCTGTCCTGTATCTCGATTTTTCTTTTCATTTTAATTTTTTATTTTTTAATATTTACATAAGTTAAATACGCGGCAAATATTTACAGAAATAGACCTGCGCCTGTAACTAGGCGTCTGGAGGCCGCTGAGCGGTCATTGCGATTTTGCATGCGGCGAAAATACATTTCACCCCCTTGCAAAAGGACTCAGCGCAAAATGCACACACGAGTGGAGGGCAGCAACGGCCACGTTACCTTGCTGCCCTCCACTTGAGCGGCAGGTCTATTTCTGTAATATTTTTGCCGATATAAATTTCTGTAAATATAAAAATAAAAATTTAATATCTCCTCCTCTCCAGACTCCAGAGAAGAAACGTCTGCACATCTTTCCCTGGCTTTGTACGCATGCATCCATTTCATACGTTCGATGCAGAAACTGTAACTCCTTTTTGGCCTCTAGCTTGTACACACCAGTTAAAAGTTTTAGATGAAATCCTCATCGACGTTCTCATCTGCCGGCTAGTACGTAGATCGATGATGATTATATCCTCCGACCGACGCAAGGATGTTTCCAATCATAAATGCCGCAGAGACACATGTTTGCTGCAGTGCAATTGCCATGCTGCCACTCAACGAACTCTGGCATATATACTGCCCTTTTGCTGTGGCAAAGCAAGCAGGATATATCGATCAGGGTTTCCTCTCATAAATGGGCAGGAGACTAGATCCAAGAAAGGAGCTAGCTAGCATGGGCATCAAACTATTCATGGGCCGGCCAGGAGCTGAAGCCCATTATTATATCTATCCAGCTTTTCACCAAGAACTAGCTAGCCCACCTCTACAGTCTGCACTATACTGCAGACATGCAGTTGGTGTATAACTATCTCTCTCCTCTCTCATTGGTTATCACTGCTAAGGCAGTTATGTTACACAGTGAACACAACTAGCTAGGTAGATATATTGATCTGTTTAATTAGTGTGGGAGATGTGGTGTCAGCTAGCAGTAGAATATCACACAATCCTTCTTTTTTGTAATGATCGTCACGTCATATTCGTCTTGTATACGTCAATTAATAGTATGATGTAATATGTGTATCCTTTCAAAAGACCAAAAAGGTTCGAGGATCTCTGCGTGCACCATGCACCTTACGTACCACAGCTCTTGGAAACGAGGTTCTATCAGCTACAGATTTTATTAAAAAAAAAACAGTCTAGGCACAATGATTGAGATCACTTATTGGATGGACAATATGTCAATATATACACATGAAAATTGCCTGGAACAAACGAATTAAGATAAGCCAGCAAGCTAGCATGCCAGCGATCCCCCATCCAATAAGGTTTTAGATTCTCGTCGAACAGTGCGCATGTCCTTACTCTATTATATGCAAAATAAGTTTGAGTTTCAGAATTTAAAATTTATTTTTAAATTAATTAATTTCTACTCTCTTACCTACATCTTTTATATATGAATCGAGAAGTTTTATCCCTTCGATATCTCTTACCTTCTACCAACTAAATATACTACTTTTGCATTAATTAAATGATATCCTTTTTTTCTAAAAGACATCCTAACTTTCGCGGTTTAGTTGTAGAACACCACAAAAAGTGACTTTTGGAAAAAAAACACTCTCAAAATATGAAAAATTACTGTTGGACACTGTACTCATCAGGATATTCATTTCTGGTTCAATAGGAGAAAGAAACTGTGTGAAATTCTGAAATACCCCACTAGATCCACATGTCAGATCTCCATCACTTTCTCTCTCGATGCCTCGATGATCGTTAGCAGAGCCACCTCCATCTGCGAGCTGGAGAAGGCTCAAGACAGCTGAGAGGAGTAGAGGAGAGCGGAGAGGTGGGAGCCTGAAAGCTAGCATGTGCCAGATCCAAGCTCCCCACCTAGATCCGCGCTCATGCAAGCTCACCGATTGGATCCGCGGCTGCTAGCCGAGGAACTTGCCGACTAGGTCTCTACACCAGCGTCAACCTCGCCGCGATGACTAGATCTATCTAGGGACCCTGCTGCAACAATGTCGTCCTACCCAACGTCTTTATCATTGCCTCCCCTAGAACATCTATCACAAAAGGCCCCGGTGCTTGCCTGAAGCGCACCAGATCCCCGCCTTGCTGCCTGCGCCACGAATCTGTGTTGCCTTGGTCTCGTTGGTAGAGCTACCTCCATCTGCGATGTGTGCTCGCTGGCCGAAAACGAAGGAGAGCTGAGAGAGAGAGAAAGGAGATGGAGACCTGACACGTAGGCCTAGAGGTATTTTTAGAACTTTCACGTGGTTTCTCTCTTCTATTATTGAACCGAAAAGAATATTCTAATGGGTGTGGATCCTACAACGAATTTTCATGTTTGATAGTGTCTTCTCCCAAAAGACACTCCGTGCAAGTCCTACAGCTAAAACCAAAAGTCACAATATTTTGTATCAAATTTCTAATTAAGGATTTTGGTCAGTTCTCCTATCAAGCTAGACTATTTTTGTCTTATTAGGATTAATTTGTGAATCATTTTTTAAGAAAAAGCACAGTATGAATGCATGTAAATATATTGACGTGCAGACATTGACCCCTCTGAATAATATTTTAGGACTGAAGCAGTGCACATCACACGCACTGTTGAACGATGGTACGGTAAGCAAGTATATCCATGCTTACAGCTAGCTAGCACGAGTGTCCCGTCGTCCTCTGCAGCAACGATCGAACATGCATGACAAGCTAGATCGATCGATCATTTCTGTTATAACAACGAGTCGTCCAAAATGCTCATATACATGTCGGCCGGCCTAGCTAGCTCCGCATGGGCATGGGCGAAGGTCGCTCGTAGAGCTGATCGCTAGGCTAATTTGGCTAGGTTTTGTTCCGCGTACAGCAAGCAGCCATACACTGCCGGCCCTCTTCCTAGCTATCTCGATCGCGCGCAGCTGATCCATCGATCGTTTTCCCGTCGTGGGCATCGCGATCTGGTCCTCTCGCGCGCGCATCGATCGATCGGTCACACACGACGACGCGCGCGGCGCGACACACTCACATGCGGGGCATGCGGCGCCAACGCCTGTGCCACCGCTCGCTCGCTCGGTCCGTCGCGCGAGACGTACGCTTGCAGAATGTCCAGTTTTTTACGGGGGAAACGTCGTGATCGCTCGCTCGCGCGCGCGCGCGGCGCGACATGCGTAGCTCGGTGGGTTTTTGTGTCGCGGCTGGCCTGAAACCGCGGGCGCATCCGTGCGCGGATATAAACACGACCGACCGGCGGGGAGCAGTAGCGTGCGTACGTGTTTTGCAGCGAGATTTTGCGTTGGGGGTAGCATTTGTCCTGGCATGCATGAAAGCAACCACTCGGGTCGACGAGACTTGCTACTGTTGGGAGGCTTGCATTGCGTGCATGTGCGATGGGACGCGGCTTTTGTGTGTCTCTCTGCGTGTGGCTCCATCGTCACCGCCCCCGGCCCCGGCAGTGGCAGAGAAGGGCGTACGTACGCTGCTGCTGGGTCTGGGTGTGTGTGCAGGGTTGGTTTGCCACGATCGTGCAACCCCGCAGCCCAGCGCAGCTACGTGCATGCATGCGTCGTTGCATCTCATGCGTCGTCGTCTGCTTCTTCCTTGGTTCGATCGATAGCTCCGATCCTATAATTAATTGCAGCATATTTTAATTTTGATGTACTATATCAGCGTCTCAATCTCACATAATGTATGATGTTAATTTGCCTGTCTACAACTTAACGACTAGCAACTATATATATATTATACATGTACATGAAAACAAATGAGACACCAGCATGTGTGTACGTCCACGTACATGCATTTGTTAAGACGTCGACCTCACATAAAAGTCCATCTCACAGATATATATATGCCGAGGATCTAGCTAGTTAGTAACTACGGGTACTACATTATTCATGATATTTAAGAGCCAATGGCATGTCATATGTGTGTGTAGCTACTATCTGGTACACGACAGCTAAGATCTTGACATTTGGTAGCTAAGGTGGTACTACGCATTCATGTCCAATTGTAAGCTGATTCACTCATCATCTTTTGACCGGCCCATGGATCCAATCACCAACGTTTTAATAACATTTTTTAAGTACTAGAAACCGAGATTATCAAGAAAAAAAAAACACTACTGGCCTACTCGCATCTAAGATCATTTGGGACTCGACTATTT
>CM020181.1:29887606-29969960 GCA_009805545.1 Oryza longistaminata
TATGTTTAGTACATTTTGAGTTAATTAATTAAGCTCGTTGAATTGACTCGACTAAACATTCTATTGTGTATGTCTGTATCCCAAATAAAAGAAGACAATCTCTATGTTTCATATTATTTATCGTCCTAGCATTAAATTTTTTTTATCAAAATATTTTTCATTCTTGCATTCCAACATAATTTTAGAAGTGAACTTCCCCTCTCTACCCTTCACCAATACAGTCGCAACTCTTATTAGCTTATTTGCTTTGGAAAACCTAATAGGATGTACTTATAATGAGCGTAACAATGTAAACTATCATATATCAATTGGTTTGTGTGAGGTTTGCTAGAATGATAAGTACTCCGTCGTCCGTCACTAAAAGAGCGTAGTTTTAGCAAGTCAAAGAAAAATTAAGCAAGAGATATAGAAGACTACTATGTCGTTTATTACTCCCTCTATCTTGAAATATAAAGAATTTTCGGTGGATGTGACATATCTTATTATTACGAATCTAGCTAATGAACATGTCTAGATTCATTGTACTAGAATGAGTCATATCCACTTAAAATCCCTTATATTATGGGAAAGAGAGAGTAATGCTGAGAGAAAGTAATAAGGGAAAAAACAAAGAGGAGGAGGGAGTAACGACAAGAAAAAAAAAAGTACTGAAGTATTAATAAGAGGTTTATTGGACCCACTTTAAAGATATGGAGAGAGTAAATGAGTACGTAGTAATAAGTAGTTTTCATATATGGGATTATGGGTTGCCTCCAACTCGAACCCAAATAAGATGGACTAATAATTGGATAATTACCCATCTGTAGTAGGAGGCTGGTGATTAATTCACAAATTATGTCTTGTTGACTTGTGGATCCTCCAGCTCTAGATTGAAGCTTATTGCCATGGCGCAATGAATGAAAGGGGGTTTGAGCACCGATTGCCCCAGTAGGTCCGGCACTGTTGTTCATTTCTGATGAACATATGAATGGATTAATTATGCGTACGCTTTCTAAACTTTTAAACGATATGATTTTTTAAGAAATATATATATATTTAAAATGTTGTTTTAAATTCATTTTTTAATTTTACAATAGATAATTCATTCACGTTCATTTAAATAATTATCACACACATTATTCACCAGCCATTCAACATAAAAGAACAGGGAAGAAGCAACTATATGGATTGTGTCCCACTGATGATAATAGATACTGTGTACTCTCTAGCACGATATTTAATTATAAAGGGGGTGATATATAGGTGCAAATGAAGATGGTGACCCGGTATGATCAATGTGGACAGGTGGGACATAATCATAAAAAGGAGTCCAGATACTGACCAATGCAAATGCTGCGTCAGAGATTGTGATAGATGGAGGGCCAGATCGAGTCATGACCGGGCTGTGCATGCTACTAGCTATTATAGTATAGTTATATCAGAACACAAGGAGTACTGATCCAGTAGTACTACATGGGAAGGAATTAGGAAGAACAAGCAGCATAAGGCCTCAATGACATGAAAATCTTGTATGATGTATTAATTTGGGTGTAAGATCACTGATCACAATGACCTGTTAAAGTTAAACACCTATTTCTCTGAAAGTTTCTCGAAAACGTGTGGGGTTGCTGCATATAAATCCACCACTGTCTCGTCCTGCTCTGCTCACTTTCAGGACGTGTCCTTGGTGATCAAATTTTCAACAATATATCTACATATTGCCCATATCACCATCTGCATGACTGAAACCTTGGTAAATTTTAATTTTACTTGTGTTCAGTTCACATGTGTCTGTACCAGTGAAATGGAGTAAAAGAGTGACCTGGGTCTGGGTGTGTGTGTGTGCAGGGTTGGTTTGCCACGATCGTGCAACCCCGCAGCCCAGCGCAGCTACGTGCATGGATGCGTTGCATCTCATGCGTCGTCGTCTGCTTCTTCCTTGGTTCGATCGATAGCTCCGATCCTATAATTAATTGCAGCTATATATATGGATTAATTGTTTCTTGTCTACAACTAGCAACTAAATATATACTACCTTCGTATTTTAATGTATGACGCCGTTGATTTTTTAACCAATGTTTGACTACTCGTCTTATTCAAAATTTTTATGCAAATATAAAAATACTTATGTCATGCTTAAAGAACATTTGATGATAAATCAAGTCACAATAAAATAAATTATAATTACATAAATTTTTTAAATAAGACGAAAGGTCAAACGTTTGTTAAAAAGTCAACGGCGTCATACATTAAAATACGGAGGGAGTAGTATATATACATGTACATGAAAACAAATTGAGACACCAGCATATGTGTACGTCCACGTACATGCATTTGATTAAGACGTCGACCTCACATAAAAGTCCATCTCACAGATATATATATGCCGAGGATCTAGCTAGTTAGTAACTACGAGTACTACATTATTCATGATATTTAAGAGCCAATGGCATGTCATATGTGTGTGTAGCTACTATCTCGGTACACGACAGCTAAAGATCTTGACATTTGGTAGCTAAGGTGGTACTACGCATTCATGTCCAATTGTAAGCTGATTCACTCATCATCTCTGAACCGGCCCATGGATCTAATCATCAACGTTTATTTATAACATTTTTGTAAGTACTAGAAACCGAGAATTATCAAGAAAAAAAAAAACACTACTGGCCTACTCCGCATATCTAAGATCATTTGGGACTCGACTATTTATGTTTAGTACATTTTGAGTTAATTAATTAAGCTCGTTGAATTGACTCGACTAAACATTCTATTGTGTATGTCTCTATCCCAAATAAAAGAAGACAATCTCTATGTTTCATATTATTTATCGTCCTAGCATTAAATTTTTTTTATCAAAATATTTTTCATTCTTGCATTCCAACATAATTTTAGAAGTGAACTTCCCCTCTCTACCCTTCACCAATACAGTCGCAACTCTTATTAGCTTATTTGCTTTGGAAAACCTAATAGGATGTACTTATAATGAGCGTAACAATGTAAACTATCATATATCAATTGGTTTGTGTGAGGTTTGCTAGAATGATAAGTACTCCGTCGTCCGTCACTAAAAGAGCGTAGTTTTAGCAAGTCAAAGAAAAATTAAGCAAGAGATATAGAAGACTACTATGTCGTTTATTACTCCCTCTATCTTGAAATATAAAGAATTTTCGGTGGATGTGACATATCTTATTATTACGAATCTAGCTAATGAACATGTCTAGATTCATTGTACTAGAATGAGTCATATCCACTTAAAATCCCTTATATTATGGGAAAGAGAGAGTAATGCTGAGAGAAAGTAATAAGGGAAAAAACAAAGAGGAGGAGGGAGTAACGACAAGAAAAAAAAAAGTACTGAAGTATTAATAAGAGGTTTATTGGACCCACTTTAAAGATATGGAGAGAGTAAATGAGTAGTAATAAGTAGTTTTCATATATGGGATTATGGGTTGCCTCCAACTCGAACCCAAATAAGATGGACTAATAATTGGATAATTACCCATCTGTAGTAGGAGGCTGGTGATTAATTCACAAATTATGCCTTGTTGACTTGTGGATCCTCCAGCTCTAGATTGAAGCTTATTGCCATGGCGCAATGAATGAAAGGGGGTTTGAGCACCGATTGCCCCAGTAGGTCCGGCACTGTTGTTCATTTCTGATGAACATATGAATGGATTAATTATGCGTACGCTTTCTAAACTTTTAAACGATATGATTTTTTAAGAAATATATATATATTTAAAATGTTGTTTTAAATTCATTTTTTAATTTTACAATAGATAATTCATTCACGTTCATTTAAATAATTATCACACACATTATTCACCAGCCATTCAACATAAAAGAACAGGGAAGAAGCAACTATATGGATTGTGTCCCACTGATGATAATAGATACTGTGTACTCTCTAGCACGATATTTAATTATAAAGGGGGTGATATATAGGTGCAAATGAAGATGGTGACCTGGTATGATCAATGTGGACAAGTGGGACATAATCATAAAAAGGAGTCCAGATACTGACCAATGCAAATGCTGCGTCAGAGATTGTGATAGATGGAGGGCCAGATCGAGTTCATGACCGGGCTGTGCATGCTACTAGCTATTATAGTATAGTTATATCAGAACACAAGGAGTACTGATCCAGTAGTACTACATGGGAAGGAATTAGGAAGAACAAGCAGCATAAGGCCTCAATGACATGAAAATCTTGTATGATGTATTAATTTGGGTGACTTTCAACTAGTCACCCTTGGCATTTCATTACAACAAACAATAATCCCTTGGACAAAGAGTAATTTAATATTGACAGTTGAGCACAAAATTTCTGGGAAACCAGATATGGGATATTGGTTCCCATTCATACTGAAAAATGATTGGGGCCCTGAAATGATCTAACTGCAGCAAGTGTTAATGCTGAGATATTTGAAGTCAGGAACAGCAAGTTTCAGAGTGTAGGATCCGAAATAGGATGCTCAAGAGAACCCCTTACGTCAGTCGTCTTTCTGCCCAACATCAAACTTTGCAATGAAGAAACCAATTGTATCCAGAGTTGATGATGGATCGAATCTCTGGACAAGTTGTGATTCATGCTTTGTCAACCACTCCCTGCATAAGCATTCTATCAGTTCAACATACTGTTGGGGGGAAAAAGTAAAAACATAGTTTCAGTAGCAAATAGCAAGGAGATTATGATCCATATAGCACATAACGATAGGATTATTAAAATGGCCCATCCATCAGTTTGATTGACCCACCAGCTCATTTGGCAAAAACAGTTCTCTTGTACAAGGACAACACATCAAGCTAACAAAGATTGCTAATGCCTAGGCATGCAAAATGGTATTCTCATCAGGAACTTGTGAAACCAAGTGTTGTTTGGTTTACTTGTGGTGGAAAATTAGCAAGGAATTTGGGAACACCACGAGTTGGTTTTGGTTGGAAATTTAGTTTGGAATGTTGGCGATTATGGACTTGCGTGCAACTAACGTGGGTCAGGTTCCTCTGTGCTCAAAATCAGTTGTTTAGTCTATGTGTGTGCAGGTGATTTAGGTCAACCTTGGTCAATGGTGAGGACCAGAATTATGCTAAGGGAGGAGCAGAGGTCTAGCACGGTCGGGATGCCATGTGACAAGGTATGACTGAAGTTAAGATCCTTAGAGGTCAATCTTGGTCAGTGGCGGGGATCGGGACTAGACACAGAGAGGAGTTGGGGTCCAGAACGATCAGTACGCCAGGTGACAAGATTGGACACAAGGTGGCACACGATGGACGTACACCGTGTAGGGCGATCTTTGCAACGGGCTTCACAGGGTTTGGTGTGCAAGCATAGGGTTCACGAAGAAACAGGAAGGAAGAGAAGCAGAAACCTCTGCGGAATTTAAATGACGGGAATTTAAACTGCATAAATAAATTCAAATGAGTAAAATATATAGCCGGTCCTTAAACTTGAGAGCGGGTGTCACTTAGGTCCGTAAACTTGAAAATTGCACATCCAGGTCCACCATCTTGGTTTAATGAACCATAGCCGATCCAAATCTCGTTTGACCAAAGCTAACCACCGACGTGGCATTCCACGTAGGCAACACATTTACAGCTAGCCCCTCCGCAGAGAAGAGTGGTGGAAGAATTACAATTTGCCCCTTCGCACTACAATACCACCCTGAAACCCACAAAATCCCTCGCCTTTCTCCCCCGATGGCTTAGGTTAGCGACTGAGGTGGTGAAGTACGAGGTAGTGACGAGGGAGCGGTGGGTGGTGATGAAGTACGGCATAGCAACGAGGGAGGCGAAGGATTTGGGGATTTTGTGGGTTTAAGCGAGATACTTTGGGCCTGTTTGGGGAGCTTCTAGCTACTAGAGCTTCTCCCAGAATCAGAAGCTCCCCCCCAAACAGTCCAACTTTTGGTCTAGATTCTGAGAAGCTGTAATTGTAGAATCCAGAAAATGAACTAGCAGCCAGAAGCTGGGAAACCCAGCTTTTCCAGATTCTCAGAAGCTGGTTACCAATCAACTGCTTCTTCGAATTTTAAGCTCCCTCAAACAGGCCCAAAGTCTGGTACGTAGACGAGGAATATGAAATTTTTTGTTTGAAAACTTAAGTTAGGTATTAGCACGTGACATGAGCCTACACATCTACATCAGTTTAGCGAAGTGTACAGTGTTAAGATTAATTCAAAACGACAACGACTCGTAAGGTTGAGGATGGGTTCTGATAATGGTCGGCTATGTACCTACAAAAGATCGCAAAACACATCTCGATCAATTCATTGTGACATTTAATGTCCCCAAAGCATATATATAAGTTTTCACATTTCCGCCGAATTCATCCAGAAACACATAATCGTGGAAAAACTAAGCCTATCGGGTACCGCCGCCACCGCGCTGGCCACGCGAGACCGGAAGCGCAGAAGATCCTGGCAGTCCATGGACCACACAAGGCAGGGGCAGGCTCTTCCACAATCCCGGGTCTGGTGACATGAGCCACAGTTGTGGCCCGAACAAAGTGACGTGTGTCGAGTCGAACGCCAGGCCCCGCGCACACATGCATTGCACTGGCACCCGCTGCGCTGCATGCACTGCTGCGTCCCAGCGTTTTCTCCCCCTTCTTTTGTACCGGCCTCCCACACGCACCGCGCGTCCTCCTGCTGGCCAAAAAGCCAAATGTTGTGCACCCAACGGCCGGCGGTTCCGGCGGCTCGACCTCGACGCGACGTTGCTTTGCTTCGTGCTCGTGCATATACGGGTCGTTCTTTGCTTTTGCATATTTATATTGCAAACGGTGCGTGTGTGATGTGTCGATCGAATCCTGGTCAAATATGGCGTACTTTATTCTCGCAGTTTGAGATCGATATGCTATTGCACCGAACGCTGCTCAGAGAGCTGGTAGGCAGGGGTGCAAAAAACCAGAGTCAAATAATTTTATATGTACCCTAATCTAAATTCATTAGCCTGATGATAGTATCCAGTAGCCACATAGCCAACAATTAGACAATTTTCCTTTTTAATGAAAAATCAGGTTATTTTAGAAAAATATTAAAACCTAGATAAATAGACGTGTCCAGTTAAAAATATCACTGCACACTGTGATACATGAACTAACAATAGCAGCCTATCGATGAATTGAACCGATGACCTAGGGTTGCCGGGTTTTTGGGTGCACCCATGCTTTGGTACTAGATATTGCAACAAAAGAGCTTAACAAAGTGTTTTCTTTTAGTTGTATGTGTTGTAAAATTGCTCTATTGTAGTAAGAGCGACACTGCAATAAAAGAGCTTATCGAAGTGTTTTCTGTGAAATTACTCTATTGCAGAAAGAACGATCAACGTAACGGTCTACATATGTGTTTGTACGAGATTTAACGACAACACTCAAAGCACAAATTTTTTTTTAAAAAAAGAATTTGGTCAAATCCTATCTCTCTCTCTCTCTGGAACGTTGGGTATAGGCGTGCACAAAACTGACAATTTGATCACTTATTTCTCTTAAATGGTATGACTAAATGTTGAACAAAACCTCATCAGCGTTTTATATAGTTATCTGTAAACTTCTTATTAAGAAACTACTATATGTCAAAGTTAGTAATTTAGAAATTTAGAAAAGGAGGGACTAATTTCTTTCCTTGCAGGAATTAAACTAGCTAGCTACCGGAATTCCTACGAAACCGTGGACTTATTATCTACTCTCCGTCACAAAATGTAAGTATTT
The DNA here is from genome assembly GCA_009805545.1 of Oryza longistaminata. Classification (NCBI taxonomy): domain Eukaryota; kingdom Viridiplantae; phylum Streptophyta; class Magnoliopsida; order Poales; family Poaceae; genus Oryza; species Oryza longistaminata. The sequence goes on from CM020181.1 coordinate 29,895,294, forward strand.
TTAGCTATGTAAAAATTCATAGCTAAAAATACTTACATTTTGGGACGGAGCAGTATCGATCTTAAATTAAGGCCTCGATCGAGAGTAAGGGACGGTAATAATCCCTCCGGCACGAAAAACGGAGCAGACCATTAATACGTGATTAATTAAGTATTAGCTATTTTTATTTTAAAAATAGATCAATATGATTTTTTAAATTCCTGTGCTGTGCTGCCTTTTCGCTCATTCGAATCAGAGCAGCTGCAACGCATGCATGCGCTTCTGAAACCTGCAAACGCCTGACCCCCAATGCTCAATGCAACTTTGAGTATATTATCGTGCACGTGGACGGCACAGCGATCCCAATCAGGTTTTGGTGGATAGGGTTTGTCTCATTCGATCCAATTTATGGCTCTGTAAATGTTGTTTTTGCAGAGAAAATTTCAGTTCATTGTTTTCCCTGAATCACTTAATTAATTAATCTCATAGACTGCACAAAAAATAACAGAGAAAAAGGTAGGAGATCGATCAAGAAGGATGGGCGGCGAAAGGTCAGATTTATTCGGATTTAATTCGTTTTGACAATTGTGCAAAACCGGCTTGAAAAACAACTCTCAGCTACAAGGAAAATCTTCACGTCCTTTAACACTTATTGAAATCAATATGTTTTGACAAGTTATGTAAGGGAGAAATCGATTAATCAATGCGCTGTTGTACATCATGTGGAAGAAATTGCACTTTGTTTTCTTGTTTAATCGGTGCACTACATTACTACTAGTAATGAATTCTTGGCTCTCTAGTTCATTAATTATAGGAAATTACTACATTGTCGTGGCAGGCTAAGGATTGTTCTTTAACCTTTTTACCGTGGACGAAAAGAAACACAGAGAATTGAAGGAAAGGAAAAAAAAAAGGAGGCAACAACGCCACAAGCAGGAAGATCGAATGTACAGCAGGCTACCAAATAGTCGATTAAGAAAAGGCACTATTTAATGTGACTATTCCCCTATTTGCCTTGGTATTCATGCCAAAAATAGAAGAATTAACAAGTGATGGTTATTTAACTGACCGGTGGGCCCTGCGCTCTTGTCTGCCCTGGTCAGTTACTATTACCAGCTGCTTTTTACCCTGGGCAACTCTGTTCATTGCATCCGAGCCCAAGCCATGGACAAGCACACGTGGTCTTTCATGCCACTGCCACTTTGTACGGCAGTTTGCGGCTACATCGGATCGTCTGCGTCGCCTATGTTATGCTGCCATATTCATAGTAAGGTTGTGTTTAGATCCAAAGTTTGGATCCAAACTTCAGTCCTTTTCTATCACATCAACCTGTCATACACACACAACTTTTCAGTCACATCATCCTCCAATTTCAACCAAAATCCAAATTTTGCGCTGAACTAAACACAGTCTAAGAGTAATACTAGCGCGGAATTCGAATTAGGCCGCGCACGGAGAAAAGATCCAAAGCGGCTGTTTGGGGGAGCCTTCTAGCTGCCGTAGCTTCTTCCAAAATCAGAAGCTCCCCAAAACAGTCTAGTTTTTGGTCCAGATTTTAAGAAGCTGTAATTGTAGAATCCAGAAAATGAACTAGCAGCCAGAAGCTGGGAAACCCAGCTTTTCCAGATTCTCAGAAGCTGGTTACCAATCAACTGCTTCTTCGAATTTTAAGCTCCCTCAAACAGGCCCAAAGTCTGGTACGTAGACGAGGAATATGAAATTTTTTGTTTGAAAACTTAAGTTAGGTATTAGCACGTGACATGAGCCTACACATCTACATCAGTTTAGCGAAGTGTACAGTGTTAAGATTAATTCAAAACGACAACGACTCGTAAGGTTGAGGATGGGTTCTGATAATGGTCGGCTATGTACCTACAAAAGATCGCAAAACACATCTCGATCAATTCATTGTGACATTTAATGTCCCCAAAGCATATATATAAGTTTTCACATTTCCGCCGAATTCATCCAGAAACACATAATCGTGGAAAAACTAAGCCTATCGGGTACCGCCGCCACCGCGCTGGCCACGCGAGACCGGAAGCGCAGAAGATCCTGGCAGTCCATGGACCACACAAGGCAGGGGCAGGCTCTTCCACAATCCCGGGTCTGGTGACATGAGCCACAGTTGTGGCCCGAACAAAGTGACGTGTGTCGAGTCGAACGCCAGGCCCCGCGCACACATGCATTGCACTGGCACCCGCTGCGCTGCATGCACTGCTGCGTCCCAGCGTTTTCTCCCCCTTCTTTTGTACCGGCCTCCCACACGCACCGCGCGTCCTCATGCTGGCCAAAAAGCCAAATGTTGTGCACCCAACGGCCGGCGGTTCCGGCGGCTCGACCTCGACGCGACGTTGCTTTGCTTCGTGCTCGTGCATATACGGGTCGTTCTTTGCTTTTGCATATTTATATTGCAAACGGTGCGTGTGTGATGTGTCGATCGAATCCTGGTCAAATATGGCGTACTTTATTCTCGCAGTTTGAGATCGATATGCTATTGCACCGAACGCTGCTCAGAGAGCTGGTAGGCAGAGGTGCAAAAAACCAAAGTCAAATAATTTTATATGTACCCTAATCTAAATTCATTAGCCTGATGATAGTATCCAGTAGCCACATAGCCAACAATTAGACAATTTTCCTTTTTAATGAAAAATCAGGTTATTTTAGAAAAATATTAAAACCTAGATAAATAGACGTGTCCAGTTAAAAATATCACTGCACACTGTGATACATGAACTAACAATAGCAGCCTATCGATGAATTGAACCGATGACCTAGGGTTGCCGGGTTTTTGGGTGCACCCATGCTTTGGTACTAGATATTGCAACAAAAGAGCTTAACAAAGTGTTTTCTTTTAGTTGTATGTGTTGCAAAATTGCTCTATTGTAGAAAGAGAGACACTGCAATAAAAGAGCTTATCGAAGTGTTTTCTGCGAAATTACTCTATTGCAGAAAGAACGATCAACGTAACGGTCTACATATGTGTTTGTACAAGATTTAACGACAACACTCAAAGCACAATTTTTTTAAAAAAAAAGAATTTGGTCAAATCCTCTCTCTCTCTCTCTCTGGAACATTGGGTATAGGCGTGCATAAAACTGACAATTTGATCACTTATTTCTCTTAAATGGTATGACTAAATGTTGAACAAAACCTCATCAGCGTTTTATATAGTTATCTGTAAACTTCTTATTAAGAAACTACTATATGTCAAAGTTAGTAATTTAGAAATTTAGAAAAGGAGGGACTAATTTCTTTCCTTGCAGGAATTAAACTAGCTAGCTACCGGAATTCCTACGAAACCGTGGACTTATTATCTACTCTCCGTCACAAAATGTAAGTATTTTTAGCTATGTAAAAATTCATAGCTAAAAATACTTACATTTTGGGACGGAGCAGTATCGATCTTAAATTAAGGCCTCGATCGAGAGTAAGGGACGGTAATAATCCCTCCGGCACGAAAAACGGAGCAGACCATTAATACGTGATTAATTAAGTATTAGCTATTTTTATTTAAAAATAGATCAATATGATTTTTTAAGCAACTTTCGTATATAATCTATTATCTATTATATACTAAAAGTCCATTAAACTTCCTACAAACGCTCTCAAGCCGCCATATGGCGCTCCTACAATTGCTCCTAGGCCGCCATGTATTAGAGCGTGATTAGTTAAGTATTAACTAATTTTTTTTTTTCGAAAAATAGATCAATATGATTTTTTAAACAACTTTTATATATAAACTTTTTAAAAAACACACTGTTTAATAGCTTGGGAAGCGTGCGAGCGAAAAACGATCTAGTAGCGGGAGCGGTTGCCCGCGGGAACGAGCGCACCCTAAATCTGTCAAACTGTCAAAGCGGCGTACACGTACCGTGCGTGCTGCTGGTCCTCCTGGGCCTGGCCGGCGCGCGGCTATGTGCACGATCACATCGACGACCACCACGACAACGGCCGTGCGCGTGTCCTGGCACACACACACACATACTACAAGATCAGATATAAATATAATAATAACCATTTATCTCCCCACTTAACTTCTAGCCATAGAATCATGTCGTTCGTCGCGGCCATGCAGTGCGCGTGGTACGTGCACGAACACACACACACACACACACTCGTACTCGCATCGTCGTAACGTACTACGCTGGCTGCTGGCCTGGCATATGCATGGTACGGCGCGCGATGGCGTACGACGACGCACGGGGGCGGGCGATCGAACGGTCGCGCGTGCATGAATGCGTGCGGATCCAATGCGATGCTGCTCCAGCCGGCGACGACGACGACGACGACGTACGACACGAGGCCTGATCTCTCTCTCTCTGCTAGTGCTTGTCGTGGTCTCGTGATGTCTCCAGTTAATCGCGACTGTTTCGACGACCCCCACACGCACGCACGCACACACGCGCACGGGCGCTGGCCTCTGGCCGTGCACGCAGACGTCGTCGTCGCAGAGGAGGAGGCCCCCTGCATGCCCTGCAGCTGCGAGAGTACGTGGCCGTGCCGGTTGCCTGCTGCTTGCCCGGCTGCACGCAGCAGGAATGCATGGCGCGCGCGCGCGCGGCTGCATCAAAAAAATCCACCGATCGAAACAACAACGGTCTCAGGTTGGCAGGCAGGATCGCAGGGTCTTGCTTTGCTCTCCTAAGCTACAGCGATCCGCCTGCTCACCCACTGTTGCGTACGTCTAAATCCCTCATCCATCAGTTTTTTCATCAGGCCGTACGTCGTCGTTTCCTCATCGATCGATCCATCGATCATCTCTCTTCACCCAACAATATATGCAGCAAATTAATTAAAGCGACGACGTTACGTTCAGCACCCTGCACTTTCCCTGATGAATTCTGAATCTCTGATGATATCATACACACCGAGATATGGTTAATTATACATACTAGTATGTGTTGTATACATGGACACATATATGCATCACTGTACCTAAAGCTGATGGAGTCTGAGATGAGATGACTGCCGAGATACATACATGCATTGCATGCATATGCATATGCATATGAATGCTAGCTACCACAGCAGCATATACTGCATATATGCACGCACGCATGCAATCTAGCGAAGCAGGATTGTTCAAATGTGGAGCGCAGAAGACATGGATAGCGACCTGACAGAGCCGATATGTATGCATGCAGACAAGCTGATTTTGGCCTGTCTTTTTAATGTGCACTGCTATGTGTGAGATCCTTGCACTGTGCATGAGTCAATGCGAGTGATGTCGCCACAGTGAAGTTGGATAGGTGGCCGGCTGAGATCAGCTGTGCATGCACTGAAAAAAAAAAAACATATGCATGCTAGCTGCTGCTAGCTAGCTTTGCATTGGCCTTGCCTTGCCTTGCCAGCCACACTCTCTGTTCGTTCGAGAGCCAGGACGACAGCTTGAGCCATGAATATTTTTGTACGTGTATATACTAGCTTGCTTCCTTGACGTACACATACATAAATTACATGTACGTACAATATATACATGGATGTGATACATGCATGCATATGCTGCCATGATAGCTAGTATACATCTAGCTAGTCGTACGTACGTATAGTAGCTAGAAATCTTTATCACGACGGTACGTTTAGTGGGGAATGGATATTTGTCTTATTGTCAAAAGATATACAGTAGTAGTATCTGCTAATTTCTATAAGAATCTTAATTTGATCAAGTGATGAGATCAATAATCCAATGTAGTGTGGGGACAGATTCTTACCTAGCTAGTGGATGGGATAGCTACGTAATGTGTATAAATGTTCGGTGGTTCGATGACTAAATCTTTAATCTCATTTGGGACCTTTCGATCCCCTTAATTAGGGTTCCTAGCTATATATTTGTTCAGTTCATTAACTAGCTGAAGAGAATTCCTAGTATTGACATAGGGTCAAGCCAATATATGCCAATGCTCTGCTGAGAGCTACGCATGCAACATTTCTTACGATCTCTGCTTTTCTGTGTACTTGTAGTTGCCTTTCAGAAAGTAAAATCTTTCACTGATCCTGCAGGTAGGGGCCTCACTCTGTCATTTGCATGCCAAAAGAAACACCCAATGCAAGGGCAAGCTCCGTGTAGATCACTTGAATTTTGTGAGTTTCAGAGTGTACTCAGCTAGTTAGTTTTTTTTATAACTTGTCCACCCAATTTCAAATCGGGTGCTTAAATTTTTAGCTTTTTTTTTTTGCAGTTGTAGGTAACGTATCACTTAACATCGAGACGACGAGACGTCTGCACTGACTTTGTCAATCTCAAAATATCCCTCTAAACTATCAGAAGTGCTCATGAAGAATGAGGTGTGTGTATATGAGGGGGCCTCCATCTATACTATGTTTCGCAACAAAAAATTACATGGGACATGTTACCATGTTATTACCAATCAAATGTTTTTTTTTCAAACAGTAATAACGTTTTTGATTGATTAGGATCTATTCAAGATTCGTACAACACTTTATATATCTAACCACTCTCTCTTGTTGACCTGACCAGTATTGCCGCCACTCCCTCAAACCAATGCGCCATCGCCCTCCACCTCAATGGTGCTGCACTGACCCCAGAAAGGCCCATGGGCCACTCCCAGTTTCTCCACCATTGTCCCCTTCATGAAGTCCTACATCAATTTCCTCGCCTCGCCTCGCCTCTCCTCCACAATCTCTAGCAGTGTGAGGCGGTAGATCCGCCGCCTCCTAACCACTCTGATAGAGTCCCCCTATCACCAACATCGGTGCACTATCCTCCTCTCAAAACGTTGAGGCGACGCCACTATCGTCCCAACTGCAACTACCATCCCGTGCGAACTGCCGTCATCCGACCATCCCTTTATGACCGAAAAACCCTCTCTTCCCCCTGTCTCAACCGCTTTTCCATCTCGAACCCTAATATGGCACACCGTCACCGTCTTCAGAGAAGGCCTCACTGCTAAGGACGATGGGATCATGTCTCTTTTGCAAAGATAGATGGTGAGCAGATTCGACTGAAATTGTTAGGGATTTTTCAATAGTTTGACGAATAGCAAGGGGTGTAATAAGGCACCATTACAATGGATGTGGATTTTTATCCCTTGAGGGGATATCCCCTCGTTGTTTGTATGCCATCTAAATAGTTATCAAAAAATTTGAAAAAAATTTGACAACATAGATTAATACGAAATATATCACTTCACAAACATGCAATACCAAATTCAACTTCTACAAGTTGCAACAAAAATAACAAATTAAACTGAAAATAGTTATCGCACATTCGCAACTATATTTGTTATTTTTGTATAACTTATAGAAGTTGAATTTAAACTTGCATGTTTGTGGAATGATATATTTCATATTAATCTATGTTGCTATTTTTTTCCTTTTTTATGACAATTTAGATGACATGCACGAAACGAGAGGATATCTCTTCCAGGGATGAATTCACTTTCCTCATTACAACGTACAATTTACTATACGTGGGGGAACCGGGGCCAGTTTCGGGCATGCAAAAGCTAGGGACCGCCCCCTGATGATCAGCAAATTTCTGTTGTGATATAACCCCTCCAATAATTCTCAGTGAAAATTACTCTTTCTCTTGCATTAATTGTGTTAGCTTGTTTTTCCTTCTGCCACTAGCCAAACTTCCTGTTGCTATAAATGAGCGTATATTAGGTCACGCAGGACCACCGTTACTTATAGCTAAGCCAGAGATCGTATATCTCATTATACTGTACCACTATACCATATGCATGCTTGCCTGTTTGTCCATATGGGGTATATATCAGGTAGATCTCCATGACTGCGAAACACGAATATATCGATTTCCATGACTGCGAAATTAACAATTGGACAATATATATACATGTGTGTGTGACTGATTAATTCAGCCATGCATGTACAGTGATACAGATACAGGGTCTCATCGTTTGTCCTATGGCTTAATAAAGCCAAAACCAAAAATTAATTTTAAAACTTGATTTTAAATTTGATTTTGATTCCTTTTTAATATAGTTTTTTTTTAACTTTGGCTTTTCAATCACTAAAAACATATATACAAAAGTTTTACTTACATATTATTTTTTAATCGCTACGTACTAAGCTGTTATGGTTTATAATAAGACTAGACCAACCGACGAAGACCACAGCCAATCATTAACCGTTTGTTGCTGCTGATCATGTCCGTGCACGCGAGACGACGACGACGGCCGCCGGGCATTCCACCGGCCGGCCGGCGCGTACGTTCGTCTCGAGCCGACGAGGCGACGACCGATCGATCGGGCGCGCGACTGCGCGTACACATGCCTGCGCGCGCGCGCGCGTGCGTGTCGTCTCCCGTCTCCCCAACCGGCCGGCGTGTCGCGTCGCGCGCGCGACCCGTCGGGCGCCGCCGGCGCCGATGCAGGCGAGTGAGCAACCTCGCCGAGATCACGCGCGCGCGCCGTGTCCTCGCCGCCGCGCCCGTACGCGTACGCGCGCGCGCGCCTCGATCGAACGGGAAGCAAAAAATAATATAATAATACTCTAATACTTGGTCTTTTCTCCTCGTCGATTTTAATCAGCCGTAAGTTAATTGGGTACGTACGATCTTAAGAATTAATTGCGACACGCATACATGTAGTTGACGGGTTAGAATTTAAGGATGCGGTACATATATATGTGCTGTACAGGGCAGTGAGGTAAAAAGGGAGCAGTACGTGGTAATAATTAACCAACTTGGCTGGAAAAATTACTTCCCTTGATTGTGATGAGGGCCTAACTAGAGTAAGGTTAATAGTATACTCCACTACTAGCTCTAATTTATATATAGTCAATCTAATAGCTAATTCATATAATAATTGCTTACTATACTGTTAGTATGTAGTCTCACCTATCATACACATATTATTTCTTGGAGTCTGTATTATAGCTTGCTACGTATTTGTAGTCCGCTGCTCTTCTCTCTTATTATGTTATAGCAAACTATTAGTCTGCTATTGTACTGCTCTTAAGCACGGGGCCTGGAATATGTGAGCCAGCGGAGTAGCCGGTCGGGACCAGCAATGATTCCGTCGATCGAGATTGTAACTGTTTCCAACTCGGCAAGAAATAATACGGCACTTATATGCACAATTCGGTTTTTGAACTCCGGTCAAAAAGATGTAATAAAAAGAATAAAAAAACAAACGCCCATGCATGGGTACGCCGGAATTTACTTGACTGGATATAATCTCTTTTTTCTCTTTGTAGAAGTTATATGTTGAGCTGTAAGGCCCTGTATAGATGGGACTAAAACTTTTAAGTCCCTATCACATCGGATGTTTGGACACTAATTATAAATATTAAATGTAGACTATTAATAAAATCCATCCATAATCTTGGACTAATTCACGAGACGAATCTTTTGAGTCTAATTAATCCATGATTAGCCTATGTGATGCTACAGTAAACATTCTCTAATTATGAATTAATTAGGCTTAAAAAATTTATCTCGCGAATTAGCTTTCATTTATGTAATTAGTTTTGTAAGTAGTCTATATTTAATACTCTAAATTAGTGTCTAAATACAGGGACTAAAGTTAAGACCCTGGATCCAAACACCACCTAAATTTGTAGAGCCACAGATAGCACCGTTATCAAAGTTTAAAATATTTTCAAATTTTATTATTGTTTCATGAGCTTTAAAATATCAATGTTTAAATCAATCTTAATTAGGTGCTTCTAACCTAGGTAGAGAGAGAAAATTCTAATAAATGCTAGTAAGGCATAAGTTAATACATCTATCTACACCCGACCAAATTTTAGTGGAAAAAACAACTTATATATATAGGGAGGAGAAAAATTAGAAATACTATCATGGAATAAATAATATTAGTCCAGTATAAAATAAGAAAAAAATAGTTTAGGGGGTTAAATGTATGAGTGAAGTTTAAGAATATGTAAAATGGACATTTTCTTCCACCAATTTCATTGGGTCACTCGTTTTACCTTAGGTGATAGGAGGTGTAAAATTTAAGCTAGTACGATATTTGATATATCTCGGTACCTCTTAATTAAGACCATAAAATTTTTCATGGCTAGAACGCTTATTTCTCCATGGAATGCAATTATGTACTAGTAATCTTTTTTGAAAAACATAGAAAAAAAATATATGCTTCATATTTAGTTTACATAAATTAAAGGGCAATTATAAACCGAGCTTGAGCTTGCTTAATTAAATATGTAAATATTGAAGAACTCGTGGCAGCTTGTCATGAAGCTAGATAAAGTGCACACGCCAATTTCTCCTTTTTAAAATGAAGTTTGACTTCATTGTGAAATTATAGTGTCTGCAGAGACTCTGTATTTGTTTTTTTTCCCTGTTGTGTAGTACAACTTATGCAAAATGAAAGACACGTGCTGACGTGCATGTGAGCACACCACACCGCTTGCACAAACTCACGTGTTACTAGTTACCACACGGTTTTTCTCTTTCCTCTGCTGTCTAGTTGGGCTGTTTTCTCTAAGGGGTGTTTGGTGTATGACCACACTTTGCCACACCACACTTTTGGCTGCCACAGTTTGTTAGGCATGTGTTTGATTCACTGTCACAGTTGTGGCTTGCCACACGTTTTCAATAGCATGTCCCACATGTTATAAACTCAATTTTCATGCCAACTTTACCACATTTTGTGGCTAGCAATTTGTCCACCACACTTTTGTGGCGGCCACAACCTGCCTAACATTAGTTGTGGCAAAGTGTGGCCGGCAACCAAACACACCTTAAGTTAACTGTGTCTGTTTTTTCACCTTATATGTGTAACCGCGCGCACTGTAACCGCACGATCAGGTCAATTGGTTGTAGTTGTACAAGTTTTTCTTTCTTCTGCTAATATATCAACGTGTAAGGTTTCACACGGTAAAAAAACGTAACGGCCGATGGTAAATTTCTAACCTTACTAAATTTTATCATACTAACTATGTGGGGTTCATTTTGTAGGGCCCAAGTATCAATGGGTGATGGCGGTAAGTTCTATCTTACCGCCACCACCATAAGAAACGTTTAAATGTATAAAGATTAGAAGAGCACCTATGCACGTAATTGCAACCATGAGGATTTGATTCTTAGTCTATGGATCATTGAACTCACCTTTGGGCTTCCTTTGTTGTATGAGAAATTTTATGGTCCTTAAAAACAATATTTTGATGTATCTAAATTTTATATTAAAAATTTTAGTACCTCAAGATATCTAGTATCTGAAGGTATCAATTTTTACACTAGAAAATATGATGCCTCTCAATATCTTCTTAGTGATAGTAAAATTCTCAGTACCTTCTCAATAATAGTAAAATTACCCTTGTTGTGTATTACAGTTTGATCATAATTTAAATATCATTAGCTTTATTTCTAGTCTCTTGAAGAAAGCTATAAAAATTCTAAAAAAACATAATCAAACAACACATTAATATATGTTAGTTTGACCAAATGACATGTTAATCGGACAAGGTTTTTGTGCTTCTTTGGGAGGTTGCTCCATCCATCCTAAAATATAATAGTCTCAACCTCTCGGTGTCTGAAGATATGGTACATTATTTTTTCTGAAAAAAATACAGTACATCCAAAGAAACACTAAAAAAAAACCCCTCTTGCAACAGTGTTTCCTCCAATTTTGGTCTGAATTCAGGGCTTAAAATCCAATTAGCCAAGTCAATTAATTACAACAGAGGTCGACTCGCTAGCTAGCATGTGAAGGCTGCACGCCTAAGCAATTTTGGCAGCACTAAATGTTTGCAAGTGCCTTGACGCGCAAACTTTCGATTAATTGCCCAAATAATGACACGATATATACTCTCTCATCCATCGATCGATCGATCGATCGATCAACTAATTAATTAATATTTACAGCTAGAGATCGATCGAGCAGGAAGCAAAGACACACTTAATTGCATACCCATCTGTAAAAAGGATTTACTAGCTAGAGCCGTAATCCGTAGAGCCAGCGCGAGCGCGCATGACGGGTAGGCAGGACACATGTACGTACACACGCGTCCACCTCATTACGCAAATACAGTAGCAGTCGCTGGATCATCATCAAGATTAAGAGCAAGTTTAATAGTTTAGCCCACTACTAGCTCCAATTCATCTATAGCCAATCTAATAGCCAATTCATACAATAGTTACTAACTATACTATTAATATATGGTCCCACCTGTCATACACACATTGCGTCTTGGAGTCTGTGCTGCAGCTAGTTACAGATCTGTAACCCGCTGCTCTCCTCTCTCATCTTCTATCTCATTAAAATATGTTTACAGCTGGCTAATAGCCTGATATTGTACTTGCTCTAATTATCCTTTGTGGAAATGGAAGGGCTCTTGTGATCGATGATCTGGGGGATGTATCGATCGATGCGATGCCACCTCACTCCGATGGAGCTAGCCACCACCAGCAACAGCTGCAGTAGCTAGCAGCAGCAGTTAGCCATGGATGATATGATCCATTGGAAGAGTAGTAGCTAGCTAGCTGCTGCTGCTGCTGCTACTCCTAGCTGAGGTGATGAGGTCCTCCGTCCTGTACGTACCTGTCCATGAGATCACATCTCATGAATGGGAACCGTCCGGCCCGGCCGGCGCCCCCGGCGTCACGGAGCGTACGCTCCATCGGCGCAAGCGCCATGTACGTACACCACACAACACCTCCCCCCCTTCTAGCTACAACCCTTCTTCAGTTCTCCATCTATCCCCCACATGCTACAAGCTACTACATGCCACTAGTTGCACATACCTGCGCTGCATTTGCGCGCGTGCGATCATATGTATGATGTACATATGCGCCAGATATTTTGTTTAGCTTCGTACTAATAAGATATATGTCATATTCGTATTATGTTGTTTTATTTTGTAATATAGCGAGTATGCTACTAAGGCCTTCTTTAAGTTCTCGAAACAAAAACTTTTCATCCATCACATCAAATGTTTTGATACATGCACGGAGTACTAAATGTGGAAAAAAAACCAATTACACAGTTTGCGTGTAAATTGCGAGACGAATCTTGTAAACCTAATTGCGCCATGATTTGACAATGTGGTGCTACAATAAATATTTGCTAGTGACAGATTAATTAGGCTTAATAAATTCATCTCGTAGTTTTCTGGCGGAATCTATAATTTATTTTGTTATTAGACCGCGTTTAATACTTCAAATATGTATCCGTATATCCGATGTGATAACTAAACCCAAAAATTTCCCCCCAGCTAAACAAGACCTAACCCTGGCCGGTCGATATCCATATATCATGGATCGATCAGCCTGTTGCATTGTTCAAGGCGCACACATGCTACAGTGACGTACCATACGTTGAAACAACCACTACTACTACTCCTACGCCTAATATACGGATGGAAGCAATGGAAAAACGGTGGCCAAGCATAAAGCGGGAGCAGCAGAGGCCGCAGCAGCAGCAGCAGCTATCACCCCCTCACCAACTCCAATTAAGATAGCTCCCGGCCACCCCAACCCAAGCCCTTCTCTTCTCTCTCTCTCTCTTCTGGTTTGGTTTCTTGCTGGCCCTAGCATCAGCGAGAGAGGCCAGAGGCAGACAGGCAGCTGCTGCTGCTAGATATAGCTAGCCGGCAACGCACTCCACAGCCTCCTGCTCGATCCATCCATCCGAACCCTAGACCATGGCATGCCGCGCGATCCATCTATGCGCGCTGCTGATATAAGAGATCGGTCGAGTAGTAGCCCTGTTAGCTAGAGCGAGCTCGATCGATGGAGAGGATGATGGTGGTGTCCTTGCCGCGTCCTCTCTTCCATTCCTAATCCTTTTTCCGTGTGTGCGCGACTGAGTAGTGAGGGATAAAGGAGAGAGAGGAGGCAGGCCGTGAGGATGATGAACGTACCATCCGCCGCTGCCGCGAGCTCCTGCGATGATTTCGGCTACAACGCCACCCCGCCGCCGCCGCCGTCGCTTCTCCCAATCATGGACCAGGACGGCGGCGGCGGTAGCATCCAGAGGGATCACCACCACCACCACCAGCAGCAGCAGCTCGGCTACAACCTGGAGCCGAGCTCCCTAGCTCTGCTTCCCCCTTCCAACGCCGCCGCCGCCGCCGCGCACCACGCCACCATCGCCCACGCCTCCCCACATGACCTCCTCCAGTTCTACCCGACCTCGCACTACCTCGCCGCTGCCGGCGGCGCCGGTGGCGGAGGCAACCCCTACAGCCACTTCACGGCGGCGGCGGCGGCCGGGAGCACCTTCCAGTCGTACTACCAGCAGCCGCCGCAGGCCGCGCCGGAGTACTACTTCCCGACGCTGGTCAGCTCCGCCGAGGAGAACATGGCCAGCTTCGCCGCCACCCAGCTCGGCCTCAACCTCGGCTACCGGACCTACTTCCCGCCGAGAGGCGGCTACACCTACGGCCACCACCCGCCGCGGTGCCAGGCCGAGGGCTGCAAGGCCGACCTCTCCAGCGCCAAGCGCTACCACCGCCGCCACAAGGTGTGCGAGCACCACTCCAAGGCGCCCGTCGTCGTCACCGCCGGCGGCCTCCACCAGAGATTCTGCCAGCAGTGCAGCAGGTCAGTGTTCATCGTCGTGTTTAGTTTGCTGCTCGAATTCACTACTCTCCGATCCACTGTTCATCGATTTCCCAGAAGAGGATGCTGGCCCGATTTAATTTGCTTTGTCCGATTGATTGGTTTAATTAATGAGACACACATCTTGTTGCGGCGTGTTTAATTTTTGATTGGAGAATATGATTTGTAGGATCAGAGAGTTGCATTAATTAAGTGATCTGGAAGTTCCATTCTGCTCACTATTGAGATCATATCGAAGGGTGAAATTTTAATAATAAATCTCCTAATTTAACTACCTGGGATTTAAGCTTTTCTTTTTTTCCATACAAGTAATTTCAGCTCATCATTAGCCGCCTGTTTGCCCTCAAAGTAATTACGTTAGTTGGAACAGTCGGATGAAATTGAAGACGGCAATTGCTTTGAACTTTAATTGGATGTGTGGTACCATCTTTGGCCTCTTTTCCTGAGTTCTTCCGGTTCCTTGCCTCATGAACCCATGAGCAGTTCAATGCTTGCTCTACATTTGCCCAGATTTCATTGCCTTTACATTTCTTTGAAAGAGAGATTTCTTCCTATACAATTATCTGATTCTTAACTGCTTAAACTGATATTTCTAATATTTCTTGATGAACAATTCCCTAATCTGTTCTCAGAAATTTGAGCTAAATTGGATGCACTTAGCAAGCTATTGCTGCATATATGATATATACGTTTAGCCAATTTCATAATTGGCTATGGTGAGGAGAAAATTTTGCACCCATTTTAGATTATTGCCTACACTGCAGGCTAATTAAGATAATTCGTGTACTATAGTTATTAATCTGTTCGAACACAATATATATATTTTGAATTATCGCTGTTCTGAACACATAAACGTTCATTCGCTTTGCAAAACAAAATTACAAATAGTATGCGTGCATGTTTCTAGGTTTACCCAGGTGATGAGCTAGAGATTCATATGCCACATATATTTATTTTCCTTCTTTGTGTTTCAAAAGATCTTTCTTTGGAGAAAATTGTCTTTCAAATTAAAGATTGATTTCCGTTTAATTAAATTGAATCCTGATCACTATCTATCACATGCTGGGACTTGGGGGGGAATAACCAATATCTGTACAAATACATATTGATCTTGTCCTAGATAGAGTTGCTTATTTTCTCCTCCTTTGGTTATTGTTCCTTGAAACTAGCCCTTCCCATTTATTTTTCTTGACTTCTCCTTCGCATGTTTGAGTGGTTACTTCCAACAGTATTCGAGACGTCTGTACATGTATTTTGGCCTCACAAAGTCAGAAACAATGCGACTTTCTTTGCAAGTATAGCAAAGACTTTGTACAGCCCGCTCACGTACATATGTACGTACCAGCACAAGTTGCATTTGCAAGCAACGTGTTCTTTCTTTCTCTCTCTCATTCCTTTTTTTACCCTGAATGTGTGGCCGGCCGTCAGTAACATTTACCTCACTGAGATGAACGGCTCGGATTGATTGAGAAACTGAAGAAGAAACTACCTTCGATGCCTCCTAAGCATGCACGTGTTAAGCTCAGCAATGCATTTAAGGGAAAACAGGAACCTTTTGCAGTATGGCACACCATATGGAAACACTCCATATGAGTCAGCTGCAAAACTCCAAGCTGTCTCTGGGATGGAACAGTTTAGGTGTATGTGCTTCTCGTGCTCAGGATCATCATTAGCTTACATATTGGTCCCCAGAATGTTCTTTTCATCAGTAGTTTCTGAACTGAAGTTTGATCTGGCCTGAGCAACCTGTCATTTTGTCTTCGCTAATGTGCACGTTTATGCTGGAAATATGCATGCAGGATCATGCAACAAGCTTCTCAATCGTAGAAGTAGTACTTCATCTTCCATATCCTTTATCGTTGTACCGTAGTATTTCATGTGTATTCGTCTTCAACTCGCTTCGTAGTTGCATGCATCCCTCTCACTTCTGTATGTTAACCTTTTCTAACCTGCTCAATTATTCAGATTCCATCTTCTTGATGAGTTCGACGATGCCAAGAAGAGCTGCAGGAAGCGACTCGCCGACCACAACCGCCGGCGGAGGAAGTCGAAGCCGTCCGACGGCGAGCATTCTGGTGAAAAGAGAAGGGCACAGGCGAATAAATCGGCAGCTACTAAAGACAGTGCGTGATATCTCTCTCTCTCTCTCTCTTTATTCAGTATTTTTATTCATGATCTCAACCACCTGAAAATGCATGAATATAACATATTCTACACCATTTCCTAGATAGTCCTAAGATATGATGCATGAATGGGTTCTTAATCTGTTCAATTCCTAGATAATTAACCGATATTCTACACCATTTCCTTCATAATTGACAGAAGCAGGAAGTAGCAGCAAGAACGCAGGCATTGGCTACTTCAATAGGATGAAGATCACTTCTTATGCCTAGAGCTTGAAGGTCTAACCGAGAATTTAAGTTGTCTTTTGACTTCTTGTCAGTACCCAAGAGTGTATTGATTATGTTATCACATACATTTTTCTCAATGTGCATTACATCAAGATTATGACGCAAAAGCAAGTCCTTCCAATATGGTAGTTTGAACCAAATAGACCTTCTTTTCCAAATATTAATTGGCTCCCCCTCCTTACGCTTTCTCTTTTTCGTTACCTTCTTTCCAGATGGATCCTTCCCAAAAGATGTTTGCATCCCTTCTGTCTGCTTCAAAATTTCCTTTCCAGAAAGTGGAACAGGTGCTGACTCAAGCTCAACAACACCATCAAATGAATCAGCATCAAATCTAAATGGGTGGTTTGCATGTAGAAACCTACGGTGTCCCATGTAACAAGTCTTGCTGCCATTTTTCAATCGAAGAGAGCGTGTAAATTGATGGCACTCAATGCATGCTCCCTCACCTGAGGTAGTACAACCAGCCACATACCCAAGACCAGGATAATCTGAAATGGTGCATAATATAGCAGCACGCAACTGGAAATACTCACCCTTGGAGGCATCAAAAGTTCTAACACCATGGACAAACATATCGTACATATCATCGACTAGTGGCTCCATAAAGACATCCATATCACTACCAGGAGCATATCGACCAGGAATTAACAAAGAAATTATGAAGTTTGGTTGCTTCATACAGATCCATGGTGGAAAGTTGTATGGAATTATAATAACAGGCCAAATGCTATAAGAAATATTCATGGATCTGAATGGATTAAACCCATCGGTAGCTAATGCACATCTAATATTGCGAGGATCAGAGGCAAATTCTGGGTGCTTATGGTCAAAATCCTTCCAAAGAGGAGAATCTGCTGGATGTCTAAGCAAACCATCTTGTGTGCGCTCTTCATCATGCCATCTTGTTAGAGCTGCTGTTCTAGAGCATGCAAACAACCTCTGAAACCTTCTCTTTATTGGAAAATAGCGAAGAACTTTATTAGGAACCTTGTGTATGCGTTTGCCATTTAGACTCTTGTTTTCTGACTTCCATCTTGAGGTTTCACATTTTGGACAAGAGTTGGCATTAGCATGATCCTTCCAATAAAGGATGCAATCATTTTTACATGCATGAATACTAACATATCCAAGCCCTAAGCATTTCACTGTTTTCTTAGCTTCATTGTAGTTCTTTGGTAGTGCTGACCCTTTAGGGAAAGCTTCAATAAGTAGATTTAGTAATAGGTCAAAACTCTTATCAGACCATCCCCCAAGCAATTTGATGTGTAGTAGTTTAACTATGAAATGCAGCTTTGAGAATTTATCACACCCTGGGTACAGTTCTTGCCCATAATCATCTGACAGCATTTTAAGAGCATTCAGATCTTCATTTGTTACATCTGAATTACCCTCATCCTCAAATTCCCCCCTATCATCTAAGCCACATGCCAAGTCTCGAAGCAAATCAGAGATGTCATCATGTTCACTTGACTCCACATCCCCAACCTCATCATACTCAGCAGAATTCACAAAGGAGCTACCTTCTCCATGAAACATCAATGGTTTGTACCCTCGTAGAAAGCCCTCACATATCAAATGCTCATGAACTTCGCTTTCATCTCTCCAGAATGAACCAGCACATTTTTTACAGGGGCATTGTATTTTGTTGCCTACTGCTGAACTAAATTCATGTTGTAGGAATATGTCCAGCCCTTCTGAATATTCTCTAGAGTGCCTACGTGCAATACATCCATGAGTGGCCAGGTTAGATAAAAAAAGGGTATGGACCATAGAGACCTAAAATAGTTGAAAGTATTTGTTGTACCTAGGCTTATCCATCCACTGTTTATCCATGGTGCACCTCTGTTAATTTTCACAGATCAGCTATACAGACCCATAATGCATGTTTTAAGTGTTTAAACAATTGCAAATATACAACATTCACATTCAGGCAATTCAGTAAACATAGTTCCCAATTAAAATTATGGCAATCTTGCCAAAATAACCACTACTGCTGCAATCAATTATTTTCATCACACAAAATATGAAGCCTATTCAAACAACTATAATTTTTTTCCCAAGCATTCAGTACCAAGCATGCAGATAATATTCAATAGTAGAACATAATATATATAGAAAGCATCTCATTACTAACCTGGTGTTTGCTTGTTGCCAGCTATATGGCTGTTTTCCTCAAGTAAAGTTCAAACTTCTACCATGGAGATCCCCTTGGTCCTCTGATGCTTGCCTTGTTGATGACCTACAGTATTTCATTGTAAACAGCCTCAAAATTTAATATTCAGAGAGTGCTATATTCACTGCCACTTGTACAACCTGGAAAATTCTAAATATCAATATCAAAATGATCCAAATACCTTGGTTAATAAATTCAGCCCATGTACTTCCGCGACACCAACTGGTTCATTCGAACAGCACTCAAGCCCAAGGGATAGCTGCATCCAGAACAAAGAGCGAAATTTCTCATCTCCAAAATGCACACATGTCCAAAGATCAAGACCAAGCCATGGATCTGGGAGAGGTGGTGAAAGAAGCTGTAGATCCCAAAGGTAAGGCATCGATGCAGCAGCAGCAGCAGCAAGCACACCATGGGATTCATCAGCAGAGCCACCAGCAGCATGGCTTCCCTTTCCCTTCGTCGTCTGGCTCATGCTTATTCCCTCAGAGCCAGGGAGCTGTCTCGAGCACTGACACATCAAATATAGCTCAAGTGCAAGAACCAAGCTTAGCCTTCCATCAGCAGCATCACCAACACAGCAACATCCTTCAGCTTGGACAGGCGATGTTTGATCTCGACTTCGATCACTAGTATAATTAATATTTATCAATCATCTCGATCTCTCCTTCTCTCTTTCTCTCTCCCTCGTACGTGTGTGTACGTCCAGACATCTCTTTTCATCTTGTCTCTATTAATTACTGTAATTTGGATATAATAATGATAGCTTATGCGTTATTGTCATGTGTACTGGCAGTTTTCCTCGTTGGAGAAGCTGGTTAATTGGCCGGTACATCAAATTTAGTGTAATTTATAGTTTGGTGCCACAAGAGGCTAGTTGGTCAATTAATTTCATCTAGGAAGAATGCACCACATGAAAGTTGTACGAATTTCTACATAACTACCTGAATTTTTCGTGCAATTGCACATGGCTAGATATTATAGTTCTTTGACTATATATAGTTTTAATTTATTTTCTATTGTTTTTGCATTTATTTCCAAAATAAAACTGTATGTATTATACAATTGAATTACGCATCACTCTAACATATATATGTACAAAATGGTCTACATATCTTTGTAATATATGGATATACCCTGATCAGGAAATAAATAGACATTTATATTTTTAATATTATAGTCGACATATAACTAGATAGGGCGCTCTAAAACAATTATCCACTACCTTTTTTGTCATCAGCAAGAAAATTTTAGTATAGTCTAAATACTTGACGAATTGTTAATTTTTTTTTGACCGGGAAACAGTGGGGAGACACGGTTAAATTTCATATATATTAAAAGGAAAGAAAGCTGTACAAGCAAGAATTTGACAACTTAATTTGTTAACTTTGCAAGGTTAACGCATAATTTGCTTAACTTTGCTATTTTCCGCGACATGATTCTCTTTGTTTTCTTGAACATATAATCGCATTGTCCATCATGGTCCATAAAAATTGTCTTATATACCCATATATCTAATGTCAATAATTGTACGTAGGGCGCACATCAAGGCACATACACATGTACGCAGGGGCTGCGATAACCGAAAGGTTCATGGTCGTATATAATAAAGCAGGTTAGGCCAGAAGAGATATTTACTATACATCATCCATGATCTGATGATGACAAATATCCCATTGTATTTTAACTATATTATCATTTATCAAAAGCATTCACTGAATTTAGTTGGACGCATGGTTACAGTGGAAGCCAAACATGACCAAATCATGGCCCTGAATTTTATTTTGAAACAACCCGCACAAGATAGTGCGACGTTTTTATTGATAGAGCAGGAAAAAATACAAATCTATATCCCTGGAAGACTATAGCCAGAAAAAAGAAAATACAGCCACACCACATGTTTACGTCTGATCCTACTGTTAGAACAAAACAAGCACATAGCACCCCTAAGTAATAGGTCTTCTGAACGACGCCTCCAAGGAGGGAACGACGCCAAGTGCGCCGCCGTCGCCCGTCCTAGATCTCCAGGACGTGGTTTTCACCTAAAGAACCCATTGGGAGAGGGAAGGAAATGCAGCAACGCCCCAAGGGGAAAGCGGCACCCGCAGGCGTCACCATCGCCAGTATGGCCTTGAATTTTACAATTAATCATAACTTGTTCCAAAGGTGCGTTCAAAATGTTTATATATAGTTGATGTGTTGCATGGATGCACACACGGATCAAGACTATAAGATCTTCGGGGTCATCTCTATTAATTATATACTACATTTTTTTAGAACTAATTATATGCACACTCACTGGAGTTATCTTTATAGGATTCTAAGAATCTGATGAAAATGTTTGGATCTGGCCTCATCCGGTTATGCATATTAATTTACGACAATTGATTATTATCAACATATGTTTCCAGTACATCCCCCCAATGGAAAAAATTAATAACCACAAGCAATATAATAGAAATAGTCAAGTTAAATTTACACCAAACCATCGGCTAAAGTTCCTAGTTCTAACTGCCACTATACGGGAATTAAATTGAATTTGTTCTTTGTTAGAGGAAATTTGAATTTCTATTTGAACTTACTTGTACTCGAGGATTGACAACGACATGTCCTAAAGCTAGCCAGTTCTGCAGAGAAACTTTCCAATTTAGTATTTACAACGACATGTAAAAGGAGTGAGGTTTTAAAAGCCCCACGTTCTATAGTCAAAATTGTAAAATACCACAGGTATTATGACTTTTGGCATATAACCATAGGGTTTTGTGGTTTAAATGTTTCATAAACCCGCCTTCATTCATAATTTGATTAATTTCAGCATATTTGGATTTTCTTTTTTTAAAATAAAAGTTGTGAAGAGTAAAACTATCAGTTTTAGTAAAAACTTAATAACTAAAAATTTCATATGAAGTTATACTGATAGTTTTACTCTTCACTACTTTTTAGAAATTCAAGTAATTGAATTTGTGCTCAACATGTATAGGAGTGAGGTTTTGTGAAACTTTAAAACCATTTACCTAGCGAATGGAGTTATGAGCCACCAGTCATAATATCAAGGGCTTTATGTAACTTTGACTCTTAAACATGAGTTTTCTGAAATTTACTCGATAATTAATGATATTGTGTTTCCTTTACTTTCTCTAAGGTAAATTGCACATGAGTTTTAAGAGCAATATTGTCTCCCAACAATTAAATTGTTGTTTTTATATCACGGGTTCAAAACAATAAATCCTTTGATCAGGATTTTTTGATCATGCAACCGCTAGCAAATCAATTATCCTCGGCTAAGGTTCATATATGTACATAGATGGAAATATTGATCTAGGGTACATGCATGCATATGCCCATGCTCTCTTTGACGTCATCCATAGCTACTATTTATGATGATACATCTATGTAAACTAACGATAGACCTGGTACTGTAACTTATCTTAAAACTTGATCATTGACGCATCATGACTTCATGAGGTAGCGTCAGCTACACAGCGCATCTAGTACTGCATATCCTTTGCTCGTTACTATTTAATTGACATTGTCCGGCATCCATTCCAACATTATTTATTAAGTTGCATGCAACCATTTCATCCAAAAACGGAATTATAAAATGCAATTAGGGTAGGGGGGAAATGGCCCTTTTTATTTGTCATTCGTACATAGTTACTCGTACTTGCTTTTAGAAAACAACTAATTAAGCTGTACTATATATTTGTTTTGGGTAACATAACAAATATTATGTCCGGATATAAATACAACAGGATTAAATCCTAAATTTAACTGTGGTGCTCGTACTTATGGTTAATTATTTTTAAGTTGTAGGCAATGTATGCATCGCCAATGAGACAGCTATAGTGACTTTGTCAATGTTAGGATATGACGACTTAGTATTTCAAGGTGTTTATACGGATATGGTATGCGTGTGTGCATTTAAAGGGGCAGGCGTTTACGTTTTTTTTAAAATAATTAGTGAAATTGATATTCTCTAGATAAATAATTGCCTTTTATCAAACGCATTGATGTATATATTTTGTCAATTTTTGTGTGAATATGTACTTAATTATTGAGAGTTTGGAAGATAGAATATACATCCCCGACATCTACATCTAAGATGCACTTAAGACCCCTCTGCAGCTACAAATGCATATAAGCAGCTCGTGCCTGTTTCTTTTTCACTCTATATAACTTACCAACTGCATCTGTTTCTTTTTTTAGGAAAAGGCAGAACCTACATATTAATTGGCTATTGTTTTGGCTCATCAACCTAATCGTGGAATTTACAAAGGATCGATCGATGAAGCTAATTTGGTTACGGGCACCCGGTTGTTGAAAGTTGACTTATGCACACAACTAACCCCAGGAGGCTTAATGCATGATCGATCAGCTAGCTTGGCCTCATTTATGAAGCAGTGCAACGAGAGCTAGGCATATGAATGCCAGATCGACAGTATAAGACCCCTATTATGTATGTTGTACCTTATATTCTGGTATATGCAGAGTCAGGAGTGGCTCTGGTCCGGTCAAAAGTTACCGCTAGTGGTTGTGGTGGTTTCGGTTTTGTCACAGGGGTAGGGCCTCTTGTGTCCAAATCTAGACACAAAGATTGTTTAAACTAAGCTTAGGATCTGACAGGACCAAAAACATTCAGACAAAATCGCCCCTGTTCTCATGTAGTACTAGTACAAATGAGATCTTTTTTATTCTTCCCTTGCCCCAACCCAACAAGGGTATCTAAGATTAATCAAATATATATATATATATAAAAGGCTAAAAAGTGTCACAAAAGGAACAGAAAAATCTTTTAAAAATCCTCTACAATGTACTAGTACACTCGTTCTTTTTTTTCCATTTTTGAAAGAAAAACATGTGTGTGTGTTTTAAAAATAGCTACGGTCTGTTATTGTAGCTACAAAGAATATTTCATCACTTTCTGCCGGTCTTTTTTACATCTAAATGTGAAATTCCCTGCAAAGCAAGTACTACTACTACTCCACGCTTGTGTTTTTTTGTCTACTTTGCATTATAATCATACAAAAACAAACGAGCCTCTTTTCGTTTTCGAAAAGAACAGATGAAACCAGTATAAAACAGCGAACTGCTTTGTCTTCTGTTGCAAACAGAGGATATGTCACTCACGTGAAGTGCAGAGGCCACGAAAAAAAGATGCTTGCACTGCGATCAACCTGCTACTAATACTTGTAATAAAAAAGAATGCAACCCTAACGAGGAATTGTTAATTTCTGTGGGTAACCGGCAACCATGCCATTGTCGCCTCAACGTTCACAAAACAGTAACCTGATGCTTTTTCAGAACGGCTAGTATCAACCATGTAAAATTCTCCATGTCAATGGAAATCTTGAGACAGGAAGGAAGAAGCTTACCGGAAAGCGCGATCATGTCGGTCTGCGTTAGGCCATTGCTGGCGAACAAGGAGTTGAGCTGATCCAGATTGAAGCCAGGGCCGGGCAGGACGTGCTTGACGATGGCCCTGTTGAACGTCTTGCCGTCCAGCCGTCCGAGCTCCACGGAGTAGCTCGGCCCGCCGGTCTACAACAACACAAAGCAACATATAATGCAATGTCAGTAAGTGAACAAATTAGCGAATGCAACGCACTAACTTCTCTGCTTCAACGGCAATCGTTACTTCATTATTAGCAGTTTCATAATAATGCAGGGACGTTGCGTGGGTGGGTGGGGGCGGATCGATCGGGCTCGCCGCCGTATAATCCGTGGAGGGATTTCGTGCATGGGATCGTCACGTACAGTACCATACACGGACGTACTTACGTCGGTGATTAATTGGTATCTTTACTAACCGCTCACGTTTTCATCATTGATTGATACTCCTCGCTTACCTGCAGCAAGGCCGTTTTCTGGGCTGTAGTGTGGCCTGCCACACATGGGCTAAGCTCAAAGTGGGCCTTTTGAGAGTTGCTTTCCTGCGGCCCAAACAGCCTGTAGGATTGGAGATGAGCACCTCCACTGCCCACGGGCTCAGCATGTGAGCTGTGAATTTTTGCGATAGGTGCGGGACTGCGGGTGTATCTGATGTCGTGTCATGTTTCGATGCAATCCCAACCCATGGACATGGCACGTTCCCGTACCTTTCGCATGTGACATGTAACATGTTCGACCCGTCGGCACGGGCCTGTTTTGTACTGTTGCATTGCTAGCCTTTCGTCTACTAGTGTGTTCCATCTCCCATCACGACATCTCGCAGAAGAATCCATCTAGCGCGAGCATATGCGGCGTGGCATACGTACGTTGATCCATTGATAATTCCAAATTCTCTCCATCGGTGAATACCACTCACATCACATGTAACGTTCTTTTTCGGTGGTATTCGCGTACAATAGAACGATGTCAACAACTTCTGCAACTGCATGCCAAAAGACCAAAACCAAACCCAGATGTCACGAGTGCTTTTCTGGTCGATCACCGTGTACCACCCCAAGCTGGAACACCAAGACAAGGAGGCAAGATAATAACAATGCATCACCCATCAGCACCATTCTATCACCCATTCCGTCTCAGCTCAAAGAATCGGCTACAAAATCCCACCACAAAACATATAAACAACAAAAAGAAACAAAAAATAAAAACAAAAAAAACACCCTGCATCTGCGGCCGAAATTAATTAATCGTAGTACTACTACTACGTGTTTTTCTTTCACCATCCTACCCAGCTAAGTACTCCACTTTTTTAAGTAGCAGAAGATGATATGCAGGTAGTACGTAAACAAGCTAGTTGACGGCGGTGCAGACGCGGCGGATCTCGCCGTCGGAGCCGGTCTTGACGCCGATCCTGCCGAGCTTGGCCATGGCGGCGACGAAGGCGTCGAAGAAGGCGGTGGAGTTGGCGGCGAAGAGGTTGACGGTGGGGCGGGAGCGGCGGTCGGTGAAGAGGATCTGGTCGGAGGCGAGGAGGCCCTTGTTGTAGCGGAGGTTGTTGAAGTAGGCGTTGTCGAACGCACGCGGCGTGGACACGTCCAGCATCGCGAACGCCGTGGGGCTGTAGTTGATCGGGCACACCCGCCGCATCGACCGCAGGAAGTCCAGGTTCATCGGCGGGTTGTACCCCAGCCGCTGCTTGAACGTGTAGATCCGCCGCACGAACTTGTCGCAGTGCGTCACCCCGATCGTGTGCGCCCCTGCAGTGCGTGTGCACCGTCAATACCAGAAAAAAAAAACATTGTTTGTTCCTGTCTGTGTTTGTACAGTTGTTTTAACCTTTTTACTGTACTACAGTACTATATGCAGAGTCAGGAGTGGCTCTGGTCCGGTCAAAAGTTACCGCTAGTGGTTGTGGTGGTTTCGGTTTTGTCACAGGGGTAGGGCCTCTTGTGTCCAAATCTAGACACAAAGATTGTTTAAACTAAGCTTAGGATCTGACAGGACCAAAAACATTCAGACAAAATCGCCCCTGTTCTCATGTAGTACTAGTACAAATGAGATCTTTTTTATTCTTCCCTTGCCCCAACCCAACAAGGGTATCTAAGATTAATCAAATATATATATATATATAAAAGGCTAAAAAGTGTCACAAAAGGAACAGAAAAATCTTTTAAAAATCCTCTACAATGTACTAGTACACTCGTTCTTTTTTTTCCATTTTTGAAAGAAAAACATGTGTGTGTGTTTTAAAAATAGCTACGGTCTGTTATTGTAGCTACAAAGAATATTTCATCACTTTCTGCCGGTCTTTTTTACATCTAAATGTGAAATTCCCTGCAAAGCAAGTACTACTACTACTCCACGCTTGTGTTTTTTTGTCTACTTTGCATTATAATCATACAAAAACAAACGAGCCTCTTTTCGTTTTCGAAAAGAACAGATGAAACCAGTATAAAACAGCGAACTGCTTTGTCTTCTGTTGCAAACAGAGGATATGTCACTCACGTGAAGTGCAGAGGCCACGAAAAAAAGATGCTTGCACTGCGATCAACCTGCTACTAATACTTGTAATAAAAAAGAATGCAACCCTAACGAGGAATTGTTAATTTCTGTGGGTAACCGGCAACCATGCCATTGTCGCCTCAACGTTCACAAAACAGTAACCTGATGCTTTTTCAGAACGGCTAGTATCAACCATGTAAAATTCTCCATGTCAATGGAAATCTTGAGACAGGAAGGAAGAAGCTTACCGGAAAGCGCGATCATGTCGGTCTGCGTTAGGCCATTGCTGGTGAACAAGGAGTTGAGCTGATCCAGATTGAAGCCAGGGCCGGGCAGGACGTGCTTGACGATGGCCCTGTTGAACGTCTTGCCGTCCAGCCGTCCGAGCTCCACGGAGTAGCTCGGCCCGCCGGTCTACAACAACACAAAGCAACATATAATGCAATGTCAGTAAGTGAACAAATTAGCGAATGCAACGCACTAACTTCTCTGCTTCAACGGCAATCGTTACTTCATTATTAGCAGTTTCATAATAATGCAGGTAGTATATGCATGGCGTGTGGTTATTCAGCAACCTTTTCTTGGCTCTCCGGGAGAACTGTTAATACAACGTCATGTCTAGATGTCTACTAGATGTCTACCCGATGGAAATTCTGTCTGCCTGCTTGCTGAGAACGGAGAAAATTTCCAGCCTTGCTCTGGCAGCGCCCACGAGCCCAGCCACGGGACTGTTTTTAGGCAAGGGTAATACGGCAAGCGTCACGGGCAACACGGACAGGAGCAGCGTACAGTTCAGGAGAAGTATTTACCCAGTTGGACCGAGGCTACAACAATAGAAACCACTCTTACGGCTACGAGACGTCGCTTTCGCAGAAATCCATGACGCAGAAAAAGCAATACTAGCTGCCCTCAAAGCTGTTGCCTTCTCAAAAGATAGCGGATACACAGGAGGAGGACGAGACCCGCCTCGTACGCACGTATGCTCGCGCCCCGCGACTTCGCGATATTCGCCTATCAAACCCGGCAAATTCGCCGCAGTGCGCGAGCGTAGCCGCACCAGCAAAGCAAACCACGACCGTGCGCATGCGCAATCGCAAGCGCCGTGCGGCGCCGCGCGGCGCGGCGGTTTCCTCGCGCGGAAGCCGAGGCCGACACGGCTCACATGTCTCCGTAAGCGACTTTCCCCTTTCCTTTCTTTTTCTCGTAGGAGGGGGCCAAACTGGCCAATGCCAGCCAGAGCGACCGAACTAAACCGAACCCAGCACAGCGCCTGCGGCTACTGCCTGCTGCCACTGTGCGGGTCAGGCCGTGGAGACGTGGAGCACCGGAACCAACCGGGGAGACATGGACCATGCGTGGCTCGTGTCTGCGATGTCTCATGGCGGCCGGAGTCAGCCATGACTCATGGCCATGGGCTCACGGCTGGATAGATCGATCGATCGATGGTCCAGTTTGTCAAAAAAAAGGGTTACTGGCGCGCTGGCTCCAACAGTAGCTCCGTCGGCCCCACCTGTCATCGCACCGGCGTGGTGGGCCCCCGGCTGCCCTCTCTGCTTAAAAGCGTTAGCACTTGCAATTGCAACGTACTGTACTCCAGTACTCCACACACAGGATGATGGGGAGTATGAACGCTAGTAGTACTACTACGCCGATGCTTGAGCTTGCCAATCAGGGTGGGTCCGTGCTTGCTGGCGACTGACAAGGGCGTGCCCTACACTACAGTCGAGCCGGCGGTACACCGCATTGTAGTACTAGTATTGTTGTACGCACGCTAGGACGTGACGAGTCGCGACAGGACGGGGATTTGTGTGTACAGAAGTGTTTATTGTTACCAGGGAGACGACGTCGCGGGCGGCCATGGCGAGGATGTCCGCGCAGGAGACCTTGCCGGCGCATCCGGGGAGCGCCTCGACCGCCGCCTTGGCCTTGTTGATCGCCTCCACCGCGTCCGGCGACAGCGTGGCGTCCGCGCCGCTGTGGCTCTCGTCGTCGCCGTTCGGCGCCATCAGCATCACCGACGCGTCACACCCCTGCAACCGCAAACGCCGAGAAGATGAACACCCAAAACGCCGAGAGACCGAGACCGAGAGAGAGGACGTACCCTGACGAAGCAGTCGTGGAAGAAGAGGCGGAGGGTGCCGGGGCCGACGGCGAAGCTCTGCTGGAGGTGCTGCGAGATGACGGACCGGACGGTGGACTCCGCGTTGGGGCACGTGCTGCCGTAGTAGTTCTGCCGCAGCTGGGCCCTCGCGCCGCCGACGACGCCCACAAGCGCCACGAACGCCACGAGCGCCGCCCGCGCGAGAAGCCCCATGCCGCCGCCGCCGTGCGCCGCCCTGGCCATCGCCGAACAAGCTCAGGCTCAGCTCGGCCCGGTGTGTGTGTGACAGCGACACAGTGTGTGGCCTGCTTTGAGGGTGGTGGTGGGACGCGGGAGCGAGGAGAAAAATGCGGGAGTTCGGGTGGCAATATATAGCAGGGGTTTAGCTTGAGAAAACGAAGGAAAAAACGGGCGATGCTTGAGAAAACGAAGGAAAAAACGGGCGATGTGGGGGAGGAGGAGCCGGAAACATTACGGCGGGAATCGAGATAGAGACTGTTTAGATTAGCGTGAAAAGTTTTCGTGTATCACATCAGTTAGAGCAAGGTTGCAGCTCACTACTAGCTTTAAATCATCTATAGCCAATATAATAGCCAATTCATATAATAGTTGCTTACTATACTATTAATACTTGGTCCCACCTGTTATACACATATTACATCTTGGAGTCCGTGCTGCAGCTGGCTACAGATCTGTAGCCCGCTGCTCTTCTCTCTCTTCCTTTATCTCTTTAAAATATATTTATAACTGGCTTATAGCCTGCTATTGTACCTGCTCTTATAGGACACATTTGAAGTATTGAATGTAGATTAATATAAAATAAATTATAGATTTCGTCTATAAACTGTGAGATGAGTTTATTAAGCATAATTAGTTTATTATTAGTAAATGATTACTGTAGCACCACATTATCAAATCATGAAGCAATTAAGCTTAAAAATTCGTGAAACAATGTAATTAGTTTTTTTTATATTTAATACTTATACATGTGTCAAAGTACGGTGAAAAATTTTATGAGCGGATCTAAACAGACCGGAATCATAGAAGTGGTTACGATCTCTGCGCAGATGGGACGGAATATCTTTTTCCCTTTTCCGGTTATCGATGAACTGAAACATTTTTCTAGCGCTTTTTTTTTGTGCGGCGTCTGATCAGCTTTGGTGCGGGGCTGACTCAGCCAACCTAGCTAGATTGGGGGATTACTACGTGCATTTGCCACTGACACCGTGTGATGTACTGCAACAACTTTACTTGTAAGACCTTTATTCAGCAACGAAAACTAAAGACCAGAGAGCAGCACAAAGCCACAGAACTAGGGTACATCTACTGTAGACTATAGCACTGTATAAGTGTACATCTGAAGAAAAAAAATACATTGTACTCCGTATAATTGTACATTGTATACGAGCAGCGAGAAAAAAGAGGTCGCGTGCGTGCACCAGGTCTACGGTATGGCTACTGGGGCAGCAGCTAGCATCGTCTCCTCTGCAGTGAGCTGAAGAGCCCTCTCGGCTTGCACGCATATTCAGAGTAGCTACCATCCAAAGCTCTCTCACATGGTCTCGTTGCGTCCAGCTTGTGGCCAGCATGCACCTCACCTCACCTCCACCTCCATGGCATGGCAGCAATGCCGTCTCCCTTTCCCTGTGTCCGCTACCCAAGGCGCACCCCGGAGAAAAATACAAGATTCACGGACATGTTGCACAGAAACACGCCCGCTTTCCCTGCCTATACATTTAGCTACTAGTAGTATACAGTAAGCAACACTCCAGTCCAGCATCGTCTTCGGCTGTGACCAACTTGTAGCAGCAGCAGTGTACTAGCTAGTGTCTGATGGATAATGGTGCAAGCGTTTCTTCCGCAAGTTGCGATGAGATTGAAACCATCCATCCTTGGAATGATGGCAGCAATTAGCCATTACTGGGGACAGGTTTCATTTCGTTTGAGAAACATATTCAGATGAAGCAAATAGACATCGGTTTATCTGACAGAACAAAATATAGGGCCTCCATGAACCTCTTGCTTAATTTGTTGCAAATTGAGCAAGATGTAGTACTTGTTAATTTGACCCTCTCAGGAAATAACTATGGAAGCACACAACAGTTAACACTAGTTAACAGGATAGAAAAAACTACAACGCCTTCGACCCATACCTTGGGTGCAGAAAACAAATCCCACATCTGAGTGTTTCAGAAGACCAACATGCAATGCGAGTGGTGCAGTGCAGGGGAGTTGTTTTCTTGGGGGAAATGGGTGGATCGGTGGATGTACTCAAACATTGGAGAATGGAGAAGCAAACCTTACTATTAGTATGTTATTTACCATGGAAGCAACTTGACAGTGTAGATTAATGCTATATAAGACCTTCTCTGGACTCTCTACTCTCTAGTGCATTGGACGTGTTGTTTTGTAGTGTCTCGAACGGGTGCATCTGCGGTCTGCATCCTCGATCTATCACAAGGAAAAAGCAAAAATATATGCTTTGTTTATTTCACCAAGCAGAATACGAGGGATTCTGGACATTTCTGCCGGAATCGTCTCGCCTCTTGTGATAGCTGGTGTCCATGTCTTGTGTTAAACTACTACTACTCCTCCGTGTCTTCTCTCTCAGTAACGTTTCCTGATACTGCCAATGCCAAACTGTTTAGCCTTCACTCAATTGACACTACTGTATGAGGCTTTGAGAAACTCTCGATTTTCCCAATCTCCAATTCAGGTCCTCTCTGTCACTGTAAAATGCAAATTGAGTGATTAAGCTTTTCTTCACATATAATCTGTGCACTTGTGCTTGAAGTATGGGACACTCTCAGAATATGAGGAACAACTGCCATATCTTCCACTAACGGCTGGCTGGCCATTCCATATTGAACTTGAAGCTGGCGAAGGTATGTCCTGCCGATCCTTCAATCACGGACAAAATCCTGTCAATTTCGGCGAGCCAGTTCCCAAGTTGCCTTAAAGATGACAGGAAATATTTCCCTTCAATCACGGAGGGAAATGTTAGCACCATGCACGATCAGAAGGATATGATAGTGCACATGTGCACAATGCATACAGCTAGCCCATGCATCAGAAATACGGATCAATTGGAACTGACCATTTGAACAAGAGAAAATTAGGAAACAAGTCATCCGGAACCCAAGCATCATCTTTACCTGATTTTTTCGCGAATGCACAAAAAAATTACACGATAATATATTAGAAAAAACCAGAATTCAAAATACACAATGCAATGGCGAAAAGAGAACACACAATCAAGTAATATATAGTTCGCCGTCTCAAGCTCTTGAGCATAGAAGGGGCAAACCGAATGGCCGTCGACTCCGCGCTTTAACTGAAGATCAATCGTCCATCAATGTCACTGAACTGCAAATTAGAGGAAAAGCTTGTATTTAGCTGGGCCTTTAGCTTCCCACATGTCGGCGCAAGCAAAAATATGGAGATCCAGAAAGAAGACCTGGTTTAAGAAGTTTCCAATGGATATGGCTAATTCATAGCCTGATATTATGAACTTCTGAGGATCTTTTTAAAATGATAGTAGTATACCTCATGGCGTGTGAAAGGTCTCAATCTTTTTTATGTAATCAGCAGGCCAATAAAATTGCGAATAGTCTGTTAAGTGTTAACTACTACTTTTTCTTTCGATGAATTTCTACAGGTAGAATTTCAGGATTAGTGGATTACACATCCCCCTTCTTCCCATAGTTGTACTGAAATACGAATGCAAGATACCTCTGTGATATCAAAAAGATTAGTGCCTTTTCACGTTCATTTCTCAGAAAGAGACGAGGACTAGCATGCAGTTTGCAGTACCTCTGTTTGATTGCAATAGCCTGTACAAGCAGCCAGAAGTACTTGTGATTTTCATTGACAGCTTCAGTCTGCAACAAAGAACCAGATGGTAGATGTCACCGAAGTCTCTGAAAACTAATTTGACTAGTGTTGATGTT
Source organism: Oryza longistaminata (assembly GCA_009805545.1). NCBI lineage: Eukaryota > Viridiplantae > Streptophyta > Magnoliopsida > Poales > Poaceae > Oryza > Oryza longistaminata. Next base: position 29,928,310 of record CM020181.1, read on the forward strand.
GTCACCTTTTCCTACAGCTTTGGGTTCAGCAATGCATGATGGTATGTACCAAAACTGGAGATCCAGTTAGCCACCTAGAGCCACAGAAAATAAAAGGTGAACATTTCGAGTGTGCAACGAATAAAGATACCGTATGTAGAATTGTGTTTCACAACTAAAGTTATTTGAGTAAAGATTTTTTTTTTGTCTGAAAAGGATTCATGCCGGTCTGGCTGATTACGTTGCGTAACAAAAACTCTTTTCTTCTAATATACTGACGTGTAATCATTTTGCGCGTTTGGGGAAAAAAAAAGACTCATGCAGCAACTGATGATAGGTACTATAAATTTCAGGATTCAGAGTTTAGGTCCCATATATACTATAAACTGATTGAGCCAACTTCAGTTTAGGTCCCAGCGTCTTAAAGAAGCTTCCAGTGTCTGGTTCATCATATATCAAAAATTTTCTGGACTTCAACATTTAGGTTCCACTAGCCAAATACCCCCGTGTTGCTACGTATTATTCCAAATAGCAACAAATATTACGCTTTTGTTGAAAAAATATTGGCTTCTTCGTCTTAAAAAGAAAGAAAGAAAAATATCATATTAGTTTTCAGTACAGACTGATGACTCCAATCGTGTTAACAAGATGCCTTTTGATGAGATTATAAAATATGTACTCGTCAATAAATTGTTTTGCCTATCTCATTTTAAATTACAATAAAAACCCTAAAAAGTTTGTGAGTTTTTTAAGTCAAGATAGCAAGAAGCAAATCAATAGAGAATTAAAGAACTGTACCCTACAGAGTAATGCAAGACTAGCAAAAGAGTAAAGAACTACTACAGCTACTCCACCAAAATAAAGGAAAAAGACCTGGCTAAACACTCATAACTTATACTTATACCATGCCCACATGTCAGTGGCGATTCTGCCAATCACCACCACCATTATAGATTTAGGTTCCATTAATAGAGCGTATTTAGGGGGAAAAAACATGCTCCATCTGAAACTGAAAATGAAAGGTATGCTCTGCTGAAGAACATCAGGACTTCACTGCCCAGAAAATTTATCTCTCGGTGTGAATTTAAGTCAATTCGCATGATATTGCAATTGGTATGGATTAAAAAAAGAAGAACAAAATTACCTGTGAAAAAGTGACTGAACAGATAATTGAGCAAGGCTACCCAGTCTAAACACCAGACAAAAGACGCAAGGGGCCAAATAAATCATCTACTGAATCCTATTCCATGTTTCAACAGCAGATAACTATCGATCTCTGCTAGCCCCTTGCATGTATAAACAGGGAATGTGTGAAAAATTCTGATAACAGCAACTCAAAGATTTTTCTTCAGAACATGTTTAGTGTTATCTCCAAAGCAATGTAATTTAAATCTATTGTCTCGTAATACCTGTCTGAAGCTTTTAGCAAACTACCCATAAAATTCCGCCATCGCTGCTTCTCAGCAAATCTCCCAATCTCTTATCCCTCCCTGTAATAAAATGTAGATAAACCAAATTTTTCTCAGAAGAAATTTCGCTTGAAGTGTGAGATAATCCCAGAATAAGAGGAATAAATCGCTGTCCTGTTGCTTCTACATTCCAGTACACCGTCGAATGCGATGGTGCGTCTCATCACTTGATAAAATCGCGATCAACAAAAACACACCTGTGCAGTGCAGGTTTCAGACATCAGCGATAAACAGATAGAGTGATGTGTTTCTGAATTCTGATGCGATCATGGCATTCGTACGGAGATGGGTACAGTTCTTACCTTGCTTTGCTTGCCGGGATGAATCGCGGCGTTCATGGTGAAGTTGGCCGTAGCGACCCGAGCTGCTCCCCCGTTGACCGGCGAGCGTCCACTACGAACCCGGCGAAGCGAGGGCGGCGTTGTCAGGCGGCGGTCCGGCGAGCGGGCGTCGTCTCGTCCGCGACGACGACGGTTGTATCACTATCCGTAAGCCGTTAGATCTGACGTACGGCTCAGATAAACGTGTGGAGGAAGGCAGTTATTTTTAGAAAAAGTCCCTGTAGATTTGCTTATCTTCTTACCCCCTCTGCCTCCCACCCTCTCCTCCCCCTCGACACGGCGCGGCGCGCGGCAGCTCCGCGAGCATCCGCCGCGACGGGCCAAGGGTTCAGATACGCTCCTAACTCGTAGTTCTCTTGCTCACCCCCGTCGGCCGCATTGGCGGCTTAGATGAGGAAACCCCACCGGCCGCGCGCGGTAGGTAAGGCGAGGGTTAGGCTATGCTACGCGTGCTGTACTTTCCGGGTGCTAGGCGACGCAAGGCGGAGCGGCGGATGTGCTCAAGAGAGAATCCATGCGCGCTTTTGGGCTTCGGCTGCGGCTGCCATCTCCTATCCCAGTGAACGAGAAACTGGCGAAGGATGATCTGCTGATCCTTCCGTCTCGGAGAAAATCCAGTTAAATTCATCGAGAAAATATGGCGAATGCGATTTAAGTCTCGGAGAAAATCCCCGTGTTACTATGCTGTGTTTATGGCTGTGTTTAGATCCAGGGGTAAAAAATGTTTACGGCGGTCACGTCGGATATACGGACACACATTTGAAGATTACACGTAGACTAATAACAAAACAAATTACAGATTCTGTCTGTAAACGGCGAGACGAATTTATTAAGACTAATTAATCCGTCATTAGCAAAATTTACTATAGCACCACATTGTCAGATCATGGACAATTAGACTTAAAAGATTCGTCTCGCAAATTAGTCGCAATCTGTGCAATTAGTTATTTTTTTAAGCCTATATTTAATACTTCATACAGGTGTTCAAACGTTTAAGGGTGGGATCTAAACATGGCCTAAGGATATTGATTGGATTCAGTGCACAAATCATTGCTGCTAGACCATTCGTAAATATTGATCAATTGGATCCGACCAATCTACTAGAAAAATGTAAGAAGCAAAGTCATTGGAACCCAAGCATGTCTATGATCTTTTTTTCCTTTAATCTGATTTACGAATGTTGCAATGAATATGGCCGTTGGTAACTTGAACTACCCTCCGTTTTTAAATGTATGTGACACCCATTGATTTTTTGCTTTAAAACTCAAACGAATTAAAAAGTAACATCGTCATACGTTTGAAACCGGAGATAGTGTTATTATAACTTATGGGGAGATAGATTTCGATCATTTTTAAATGTTACCATAAGCTCATACAGGTCATAATTGTTATAACTTATTAACTACTTCTTCCTTTGATGAATTTTCTTCAGAAATGATTTCAGGATCTCCCGTGCTGCATGATCCTTCTGAGCTTCGATAGAGGTGACCAGGTGGTTGTAGCATCGACGTTCGAACTCGGAGAAGATATCCTGGGGAGGACAGAACTCACAGTCAGCCAAATCAATGGCCCATATCTACATTACTACAGCAAGCAATGTGAAATGAGCTAAAGAAAAGGTAACATCACGGGCATACTTTCAAATCAAGCGCCGCGTAAGTCCTCTTTACTTCGGAAACAGAACTTGAATCCTTCTTGCCATAGTTCCTCTGTGAATTGCGCAGGAGGTTATTATTTCTGTTCATGTCCATACTTTTTCAGATAGAACAAGATGGTAACTTACATGTAGTACTTCTATTTGATTGTTGTCAGCATGACCAAGAGCCTGTACTATTAACCAGGAACACTTATGATCTTCGATGTCAGTTCCAATCTTCAATGTAGAATAATGTCAGCTGTCAGTTGTTCTCTTAGTTGCTGAAAACTATTTTGATCTTTGTCCTTACCTTGCCTATGGTGTTAGGGTCAGCAAAACAGTCCAAGTAGTCATCCTGAAAAGGCAAAGTAAAGGTAAAATTGACATAAGGTTTCATTAAAGAAAAAAAAAGCATGCCACTTACCTGTATCTGAAAATATATGCCCATTTCAATAAGTATATCCTTTAGACCACTTAAGTCTTCAAGTTTTGCACCAGATAAGAGCAAAGCATTGGCCACCTATAGTTGTAGAGGAAAACATGAATATCATAATGCACTAATTGGAGATACATAGATTAACAACCGATATACTGCACTCCAGAATTATCATCTGAAGAACGTAATTTCTGTCTGAAAAAGATTCATGTAGCAACTGAGGACAGGTATGATCAGAATTTAGGATAGCCTACTTCATTCTTCCTCAACATGTTTTTCCTGCACCTTTTTTCAAGAGTTTGCCGCAAAGAAACCCCTCTATTTATCTGATTCATATGATATCGTGAACTTGAAGAACTTGTACAGTTCTACAGCCTATATTCAGATACATGACGTTATGACAGAAGTGAAAAGTAGGATTGCGTCTGAGTTTCGGTCTTCCAGACTTACAGGAAGGTAAAAGGAGTAGTACGCTGTCTTGTACTTAACAATGCGACGGTAGCTACATGACAAGAGAAAAGATAGTTACTGAATACGAGCAGCATCCCAATATTATCATAAGCAAATCAAATATTAAATAAAAGAGAGGGAGAGGTAGATGGATCATAGATTATGTACCCTTCAATACTGTATTTTGCAAGATCATCTGCTCCAGTATGCTTGCCAATAAGATCAAGCATCTGCCCCAGAGAAGTCTGCAGAGCTATCTGAACAAAATATCCATTCTAAACAGTATCAACCACCATCAGAAATTATGATAATTGATGTTTCAGTAGTAATTCAGATGTTTGCTGACCTCGCTCCATATTTCTAAGAGATCAAGAAAGTAAGGCTTTTCTCTGAAATACTTTTTTATCATTATCAAGATGTGACATTTTAGTACGATACCATCGTTTATACCCCTGAGGCCAACCTGTAACAGAAATATAGGTGGAAGAACTAAGTGGCCTGTTTTGTTACAGCTTATTAAGAGAATCAGAGTATCATGTGAAGATGGGTTGAAGAACCTCAGGTCGCCGGTACCAGCAAATCTGATCTCTCCTGGTATGTGAATCGTCCATGATGTCATCAAGTAGTAGTGCACATGCTTGAAACTACATGCATTTTTGATAGAACCAAAGATAATTGAAACCAGTTAGTATCAGCATGTGCAGAATAAGATTGTTCAGGCAGAAAAGGATGATGAGAAGATGGATTGAGCAACATTACCCATTCTACACACCAACCAAGCACGCAAGCAAGGAAGAAGTCATCTTCAGTAACCTCACTTCCTTGTTTCAACAGCAGGTAACTGTCTATCACTGACAGCCCTCGGTTCAACTTTCCTTTAGAGAAACAGAAGATTGCAGTGAAAATTTTGTGACTTGAGAGTTGAGACACTTGTAAAAGGTTTTTTCTCTTTTTTCTTTTTCAAAACCGAAACTCAGTTAGATTCACTTGCACTCTCTGAATGTAAAGTGTGCACTATATTTTTTTAACACTTGTCCAATTTTCAGATCAGAGATGTTCAGACTTGCAATGCTTTAGAAGATGCCTCCTCACCTCCAGGTACATTGTAGTCGATCATCTGCCCAAAGAAAATAAAGATAAGAAGGAATCAAAACTTTTAGCACTGAAACTATATAGAAGATTAACTTCACTTTCTTCAACAATGAAATTATATAAAATATTAGCTTCAGTTTCCCCGTTACTAGTGAATAATGTATATACAGTATACCTGAGCAAGCCAGCGCCTGGCTTCGTCGGTGAGCTCGCACGAGTCGTCGCCGACGAGATCGTCCCTGAGGCGGCCGTACGCCTGCACTTTCAATAAGTATATCCTTTAGACCACTGAAGTCTTCAAGTTTTGCGCCAGATAAGAGCAAAGCATTGGCCACCTATAGTTGTAGAGGAAAATGTGAACATCATAATGCACTAATTGAAGATACATAGATTACCAACCAATGTACTGCACGCCACAATTATCATCTGAAGAACGTAATTTCTGTCTGAAAAAGATTCATGTAGCAACTGAGGACAGGTATGATCAGAATTTAGGATAGCCTACTTCATTCTTCCTCAACATGTTTTTCCTGCACCTTTTTTCAAGAGTTTGCCGCAAAGAAACCCCTCTATTTATCTGATTCATATGATATCGTGAACTTGAAGAACTTGTACAGTTCTACAGCCTATATTCAGATACATGACGTTATGACAGAAGTGAAAAGTAGGATTGCGTCTGAGTTTCGGTCTTCCAGACTTACAGGAAGGTAAAAGGAGTAGTACGCTGTCTTGTACTTAACAATGCGACGGTAGCTACATGACAAGAGAAAAGATAGTTACTGAATACGAGCAGCATCCCAATATTATCATAAGCAAATCAAATATTAAATAAAAGAGAGGGAGAGGTAGATGGATCATAGATTATGTACCCTTCAATACTGTATTTTGCAAGATCATCTGCTCCAGTATGTGTGCCAATAAGATCAAGCATCTGCCCCAGAGAAGTCTGCAGAGCTATCTGAACAAAATATCCATTCTAAACAGTATCAACCACCATCAGAAATTATGATAATTGATGTTTCAGTAGTAATTCAGATGTTTGCTGACCTCGCTCCATATTTCTAAGAGATCAAGAAAGTAAGGCTTTTCTCTGAAATACTTTTTTATCATTATCAAGATGTGACATTTTAGTATGATACCATCGTTTATACCCCTGAGGCCAACCTGTAACAGAAATATAGGTGGAAGAACTAAGTGGCCTGTTTTGCTACAGCTTATTAAGAGAATCAGAGTATCATGTGAAGATGGGTTGAAGAACCTCAGGTCGCCGGTACCAGCAAATCTGATCTCTCCTGGTATGTGAATCGTCCATGATGTCATCAAGTAGTAGTGCACTGGAATACTAAGTTATAATCAATCAAGTTCTGAAGTCTTAACAAGTTGCATTTATTTCTCAGCTTATTATTGCCTTTGTTGCTCTTATCCTCTGATTACAGAAGAAGAGAAGCTAAACAGGGTCGATCGATCCGGCGTTTCAGGCCGCCAGGTACGTACGTCGGCCGACCAGGTATTATCTCATCATCGCCAACTAAACTCTAGAGCACGTACGTATAGGCTCAATTGTAGACGCCATTTGGGCCAACTTTCGCGTGCTTGGCTCGATCTAAGGCCGCTGCTTCACGTGACGCCTAACATGCGAGCACGCTGCGTCTCTAACTACGCGTACTGGTGCGTTGCCTGTTGCTGCAACAGTGGCAGGTGCGGAAACCGCTGAGAGATTATGAGCCGGTTGATCGCCGGAACATGCATGTTCGTCCATGAACTTTGCTGGATTTAGCGTAGTGTCAGTAAAGCCGGGACGTGGGGTTGTTGGGCCTGAATGGGAGCGAAATGAAATGATTTGCTGGATGTTTTTTTTTTAGGGAAGCCATTTGGCGCGTTTTATTGATATGAAAACACAATTACATCTTTCACTAGAACGTTTAGCAAGAAGCTAGTGGATTACAAGAACTAATTGAGATGAAAGCATATCTAGATGGATGTTTGCTGTGTTAGCTTTAATCTGGGACTGTCACTCTGAAGATGCGCATAAGCTAGTTAGTAGTTGATCATGAATGAATGCATGGGCCAGTTAGGCAGGCCGTCCAGTCCTCCTTCCAATTAGTATGGCCCAATTTGGATCGGTTCTCTAATTTATGATGGGCCTAATTTGGCTCCGAATAATATTCACAATCAAATTGCTACGGCCCAGATAAGATCTAAGGAAAGACCTAATTTGGTGGGAGTGTGACATTATGAATTTAGGATATCTCATTAGAGTTGGCTATCCTAATTTTACATGTGTTTTTACATGTGTTTTCGTTCAACAGCGAGGGGTGGATGGACGCAATGCTAATTGGCGCAGAGGGTTTTATAACTTTGACTATCAATAACTTAAAAGTTATTTAGTTTTAAGGCATTAGAACAACATATGCATATTTGCCATATAAAGTACTACAATAAAAGTAAAAAAAATATTAATTTATTGTGTATATTTTAATAACAAAATATAGACAATGATATATTTTAAAGACCATGTCATTATCTAAAACATTAAGAATTATTATTGATTAGAATAAGATTAAGGATAATTAGTATATGTTTTATTAAAAAAAAAGATTGACTGATCTCATGCTTAAAAAAAAACCGTCCCATCCACCCAACTAAAACACTTCATGGATTGCCATGTCTGGTCCAACAATGCTCTCAACATTGATGAATTTATATATCCACAACCATACATACCATTGTACTAAAAATTTTATTACCAAATTAACATTAAAAAACATACTCTTTTCACATACTACGGAAGACCATTCTACTGCATATTATTAGTGTCACATAGCAACACAATACATGTCTTCTTTTACTTAGCCACATGTGTGCATGGCAGTATCCTCTCCCAGTTCCAGAAGTTACAAATTTTTTTTTGTGAACAGTATCAGAGGGCATATGCATGTCATTCAATGTAGCGCATCGCATCCTCCAACTGTCCAACTTGCCAAGCGGTTGTGTCCGAACTCAAGCAACCATTGTGGAAAGGTGTTTCTACTTCTTCCTCCTGTAAATCTTCTTCAGAAACGACTTCAAAATATCCCGAATTGCACGGTCAGTCTCGGCGTCGATGGTTGAAACCAGGTGCTTGTAAACTCTTGACTCGTACTCCAAAAATATGTCCTACATAAGTAATAAAGGAGCAAGAAAAACGTTCACAGTTAGATGTCTCGTTTTTCTGTGGTTGGAAAATTCACCTTTCGAGTAATCGAATCACGTATAGCAGTAACAATCAGGATGGCTAATACAGAACCAGACGAACCTGTTAAAAGGGTCATGGCATTGCATATCTTATTATGCTTTCTAACTAGTCTGGTTAGAAAGAGTTGTAGTACCTGAAGATCAAGCTCCCTGTAAACGCTCTTCACTTCTGCTACGCATTTTGGGTCAGACTTCCCGTAGTTCTCCTGAGAAATCAACAAATTTACATGCAAATATATGCGCAGTTAGTACTGGGGAAAAAAAAAATCTGTGGTTGCTTTCTCCGAAGAGATCATAGCATAGAAGAAAAAAATTGTGGTTTTTCTTACATATAGTATTTTCATCTCATTCTCATTGGCGAGTTCCATAGCCTGTACTATTAGCCAGGAACACTTGTAGTCTTCAATGTCTGTTCCAACCTGTACCACATTGAGCTCAGTAAAGCAGAGCATTTTACCAGCAGAAACAAAATGTAAAGACAAGTTGTTATGTAAGTACCTTGCCAATCACTTCTGGGTCACCAAAGCAATCCAAGTAGTCATCCTGAGAAGTGCATTTATGTCAGAATTAATCATGAAGTTGAGGACAATACAACCATTTAGGAAGTATAAACGGACCTGTATCTGAAAGTATACGCCCATTTCGATAAGTACATTTTTGAGCTCAACATAGTCACTCAATCTCGCGCCATTCAAGAGTAATGCACATGCAACCTGATGAAAAGGAAACAAATTCAGAACTACTGGTCTACTACAACAAACAGTTGTCTTTTCAGAACTAGAGGAATTTCATCATTCATTTAACTGTTCAGTTTGAAGCTCAGACTCACCGGCAGGTAGAACGAATAGTATGATGTCTTGTACTTGACAATGCGACGGTACCTGGCAGAATCAATTTGGGAGCAAATTAGGAGAAATCACTAATGCTATTTTAACTTGAGTAGAGTTACTTAAACACTGCATGCATACCCCTGAATTCTGTATCTGGCGAGATCCTTGGCGCCGGTATGAGTAGTGATGAGATCCAGCATCTGCCCCATGGCAGTCTGCAAGCCTATCTGTCCCAAAAAACAAAGATCAAAACTGAGCAATATATGCCAATTAAAGATGAAATCCTAACAAGTTTTGTGTTTGTTCAGGCACTCCAATTACCTCGTTCCATAGCTCCATGAGGTCCAGGAAGTAGAACTTCTCCTTGAAGTATCTCTTGATGATTGCCTGGACATGGCACTTGAGCAGCACACCATCGTTTATAGCAGACATGCCAACCTGACAAAATTGTCAATTACACGAACATTTTTCAGTTAATCAATCATTCTCAGGACAGAGATTCAGATCTACCACAAAGAGAACACAGCAAGTAATGGATCGCACCGTTGGTAGCTTGTACCAGCAGAGGTTATCTCGCCTCGTGTAGGCGTTGTCCGTGATGTCATCGAGCACAAGGGCTGACGCTTGCAGCTGCAGAATTCAGGCACCAAAATTCATGATGAATAGTACCAAGATCTGACAGACTGACACAACAGAGTTTTGTTTCGCTAGTGATTGGGCAGGGATGACGGTGTTGTTTACCCATTCGACGCACCAACCGAGCACGCAGGCGAGGTAGAAATCCTCGTCGTCAACTTCGGTTCCTTGTCTCAGCAGCATGTAGCTGTCCACCACCGAGAGCCCACGGTTCAGTTTCCCTTCAGAAAAACGTCACGAGACATGTCAGCTTAGCTTTCAGGGCAGCAGGGCCAGATCAATTCTGCATGGGCATGGATGCTAGCTTGCTCACCTCCTGGCACGTTGTAGTCCATCATCTGCAACAGCAAAGAAAACATCAGAGGACGCATTACATTTCCATTTTCGTCAGAAACATCGGAGATAACACCATATAAAAGTATTTTACCAAACAAACCAACAAGGTTAAAATATTTCTGCAGGTTTGATTAGATTGAAGTATTGAACATAGAAGTTACAAACAAAAGAACCATTTTTTCAGTGGTACTAGTACCAAGAACAGTTAAAGAACTCATCTTGACAGGCATAACCATCAATGTGAATTTGATGCGTATAGAGAAGCCATATGAATTAAGCAACCAAAAATATTTTATAATGTCTCCGTCTCAAAATATAAGCATGTTCAGAATAGTGCTAAGTCAATCATTTTTAACTTTGACTATTTAATAGAAAAAAAAGATCAATAATGTAAAATTAATGTTACTAGATTTATCATTAAACAAACTATCGTAATATGTAACTCTTTATATTTAAAGCATCTTACTTTTATATATGTTATTGGTCAAAGTATGTCTTATTTATGGTTAAAAAACTAATGCTAAAAAATATACTTGGGGTGAAAAACCCCAACATGGAGTTTAAAGTTAGGTTTGAAATTTTGACATTTGTCCGTGACAGAACTATGTATGCACAGTGTTTGGGAGAAATTAAGATGGAGATAAAGTCAGAGCACGCAAAACGAAAAAAATCAATTAATTGAGCTTTAGTTATTTTAAACTTAAAATAAATTTATTTGATATTTTAAAGCAATTTTTATATAAAATGTTTTTAAAAAACCCACCGTTTAGTAGTTTGAAAAAAACGTGCTAATGAAAACCGAGTTAAATCTGCATCTAAACCTTAACAATCCATGGATCAAGCATGATTTAATCCAAACCACATGTATGTTGTACAGTAATAAACTTGCAATTAATCGTGTTCATTAGGTATAGAGAGAGTAAGACGTACCTTGGCGACCCACTGCCTGGTCTCCTCAGTGAAGTCGAAGTTGAAGGCTCGGTCGTTGAGCAGCTCACTCTTGAGCCGCTCGTACGCGCGCACGAACCTGTCCCTCGTCTGCTCGCCCTGCCCCTGCTCCGCCGCCGCGCCGCCCCGCCCGCGCCCGCCGCCGTTCAGCCGGAGAAGCTCCCGGAGCTCGTCCTCCAGCCCCGCCCCTCCTCACCACCTCCCCCGGGCTCGCCGCCAGCGCCGCCAGCGCCGCCGACACCCCCGACGGCAGGTGCGACGCGATCGACGCCGCCAGCGCCCCCATCAAATTATACCAACAGTTTTCCGGAAACTCTGATGCGATCTTGTTCCAACTGGTGATTAACTGACGAGTTTGATCAATCTCTGCGTGGAGACGACGGAGGCTGCTGCTGATGTGTTTGGGGGTTTTAACCGCGGATGCGTAGTTGCTGGTGATCAGTACGTGGATAGATCGATCGCGGCGAGCGAGTGGCGTTGGCTGCAGGTGAGCTAGCCAACAAAAGGAAAATTCAGACCGCGGCGCGCGAGAAGCATCTGCGACCGAGTGGTGCAGCACGCAAGAACGAGTGTTCGTTCGTGTCAGTGTCAGTGATCATAGCAAATCTGAAGTGTATGCGGAGCATGTATCTGTCGTCTCCGTGGACGCAGCATATCTCGGTGGCTTTCAGCCTCAGATTTTGATGCGGCCGATCGCTACATCAGCCATAAAAAAAAAATGCAGCTCTTTTTTTTCTGAATATTGAGAAGAGACTACTTCAGGTTTTGATCAGGCTTCAGATTTCAGAGTTCAGGTGAACGAACGTGTCATCCTTTCTCATTCTCGGCTCCAATCAATCCATGCCATGAATTTATATTTTTCAAAATTGAATCCCAGTTATAATTCTGATCAGCTAGTATTTTATTTCACTGTTTCCATCAAATTTCCCCATTTTGTAGTATAGAACATCTCTGAATAATCCTGAACATTTGTAGTATATAGGACTTCTGAATACTGAACCTTCAAATATATATGGGTGCTATGACTCATAGCAGCGAAGCATCTAGGTAGCATTATCCTTTTCGGGCATTCGCTACATCACACAATCAAAGCAACAAAGTTCCAAAAGCATATAATAATTCAAGTACGAGCACGGCGCCAATCTTTCTACGCTTGGCAACCACATCAAAAGTAGTTAGTGTCACCAATCTGAATCAGAATTATTCGAATCGTTTCATACAAAACTACTCGGGTCAATTCTGCAATCGTTTTCAGCCATTGTAAATGCCCGGAATTGTCGCATTGACCTGTTTTTGAGCTTATACTGCAAGATGAAAATAATAGCACTACAACTGTACACCGGATAGCTCGATCGGTTGTCCTGAATCTTGAACAAAAACAAGTCGCCAGGATTAACTCACTGCCACGAAAAACCAATCTACAGTAAACCACAAACGAATTGTCGGAAGATATCCATCGAACATACCAGAAGAGATGCTCCAGAGCCAATGAAATATGTGAACATTTTTTTTTTCAAATTTGTTTTTCTAGGTTTCATAGATCCCAACAAAATTTACATTTCGCTAGTGATTGGGCAGGGATGACGGTGTTGTTTACCCATTCGACGCACCAACCGAGCACGCAGGCGAGGTAGAAATCCTCGTCGTCAACTTCGGTTCCTTGTCTCAGCAGCATGTAGCTGTCCACCACCGAGAGCCCACGGTTCAGTTTCCCTTCAGAAAAACGTCACGAGACATGTCAGCTTAGCTTTCAGGGCAGCAGGGCCAGATCAATTCTGCATGGGCATGGATGCTAGCTTGCTCACCTCCTGGCACGTTGTAGTCCATCATCTGCAACAGCAATGAAAACATCAGAGGACGCATTACATTTCCATTTTCGTCAGAAACATCGGAGATAACACCATATAAAAGTATTTTACCAAACAAACCAACAAGGTTAAAATATTTCTGCAGGTTTGATTAGATTGAAGTATTGAACATAGAAGTTACAAACAAAAGAACCATTTTTTCAGTGGTACTAGTACCAAGAACAGTTAAAGAACTCATCTTGACAGGCATAACCATCAATGTGAATTTGATGCGTATAGAGAAGCCATATGAATTAAGCAACCAAAAATATTTTATAATGTCTCCGTCTCAAAATATAAGCATGTTCAGAATAGTGCTAAGTCAATCATTTTTAACTTTGACTATTTAATAGAAAAAAAAGATCAATAATGTAAAATTAATGTTACTAGATTTATCATTAAACAAACTATCGTAATATGTAACTCTTTATATTTAAAGCATCTTACTTTTATATATGTTATTGGTCAAAGTATGTCTTATTTATGGTTAAAAAACTAATGCTAAAAAATATACTTGGGGTGAAAAACCCCAACATGGAGTTTAAAGTTAGGTTTGAAATTTTGACATTTGTCCGTGACAGAACTATGTATGCACAGTGTTTGGGAGAAATTAAGATGGAGATAAAGTCAGAGCACGCAAAACGAAAAAAATCAATTAATTGAGCTTTAGTTATTTTAAACTTAAAATAAATTTATTTGATATTTTAAAGCAATTTTTATATAAAATGTTTTTAAAAAACCCACCGTTTAGTAGTTTGAAAAAAACGTGCTAATGAAAACCGAGTTAAATCTGCATCTAAACCTTAACAATCCATGGATCAAGCATGATTTAATCCAAACCACATGTATGTTGTACAGTAATAAACTTGCAATTAATCGTGTTCATTAGGTATAGAGAGAGTAAGACGTACCTTGGCGACCCACTGCCTGGTCTCCTCAGTGAAGTCGAAGTTGAAGGCTCGGTCGTTGAGCAGCTCACTCTTGAGCCGCTCGTACGCGCGCACGAACCTGTCCCTCGGTCTGCTCGCCCTGCCCCTGCTCCGCCGCCGCGCCGCCCCGCCCGCGCCCGCCGCCGTTCAGCCGGAGAAGCTCCCGGAGCTCGTCCTCCAGCCCCGCCGCCCTCCTCACCACCTCCCCCGGGCTCGCCGCCAGCGCCGCCAGCGCCGCCGACACCCCGACGGCAGGTGCGACGCGATCGACGCCGCCAGCGCCCCCATCAAATTATACCAACAGTTTTCCGGAACTCTGATGCGATCTTGTTCCAACTGGTGATTAACTGACGAGTTTGATCAATCTCTGCGTGGAGATGACGGAAGCTGCTGCTGATGTGTTTGGGGGTTTTAACCGCTGGTGATCAGTACGTGGATAGATCGATCGCGGCGAGCGAGTGGCGTTGGCTGCAGGTGAGCTAGCCAACAAAGGAAAATTCAGACGCGGCGCGCGAGAGCATCTGCGACCGAGTGGCGCAGCACGCAAGAACGAGTTGTTCGTTCGTGTCAGTGTCAGTGATCATAGCAAAATCTGAAGTGTATGTGAGGCATGTATGTCGTCTCCGTGGACGCAGCATATCTCGGTGGCTTTCAGCCTCAGATTTTGATGCGGCCGATCGCTACATCAGCCATAAAAAAATGCAGCTCTTTTTTTCTGAATATTGAGAAGAGACTACTTTAGTTTTGATCAGGCTGCAGATTCAGAGTTCAACTGAACGAACGTCATCGTTTGCCATTCGGCTCCAATCAATCCATGCCATGAATTTATATTTTTCAAACTTGAATCCAGTTATAATTCTCAGCTAGTATTTTATTGCACTGTTTCCATCAAATTCCCGTTTGTGTGTATAGAACATCTCTGAATCCTGAACGTTTTGTAGTATAGGACTTCTGAATACTGAACCTTCAAACATATATGGGTGCTATATGGCTCATAGCAGCGAAGCGTCTAGGTAGCGTTATCCTTTTCAGGCTTTCGCTACACACACAATCAAAGCAACAAAGTTCCAAAAGCATATAATAATCAAGTACGAGCACGGCGTCAAAACTTTCTACGCTTGGCAACCACATCAAAAAGTAGTTAGTGTCACCAATCTGAATCAGAATTATTTCGAATCGTTCATACGAAACTACTCGGGTCAATTTTGCAATCGTTTTCAGCCATTGTAAATGCCCGCATTGTCGCACTGACCTGTTTTGAGCTTATACTGCAGGATGAAAATAATAGTACTACAACTGTACACCGGATAGCTCGATCGGTTGTCCTGAATCTTGAACAAAAACAAGTCGCCAGGATTAACTCACTGCCACAAAAACCAATCACAGTAAACCACAAACGAATTGTCGGAAGATACCATCGAACAACCATAAGAAGCTCCAGAGCCAATGAATGAACATTTTTTTTTCAGATTTCAGAGATCTTCTAATCAGTCATGGCTATTCATCCGGAAAAAAATGTTGCTCCCTCCGTTTCAGTTATAAGAATGTTTTGACTTTGTCAAAGTTAAACTGTTTTAAGTTTGACTAAGTTTATAGATAAAAGAGTAATATTATAATATTAAATTAGTTTCATTAAATCAATAATTAAATATATTTTCATAATAAATTTGTCTTAGGTTAAAAATATTACTACTTTTCTATAAACTTGGTCAAACTTAAAACATTTGACTTTGTTAAAGTCAAAACTTTTATAATCTGAAAACGGAGGGAGTACAGTCCACAACTTTATTTTTGTGAACGCCATAATTTATTTACTCGCCTGCATAGTGGAGAGGTAGCTATAGATATCTGGAGTCGTCGTCGATTTGTCATCCATAGCCATCGACGAAGACGAGCTCTACTAGCAATCGATCGATCGAGTTCTCGCCGCCATGAGCAAGCTCGACTACTGCTTCAGCAATGACTACATGGTGCTGCGCCCTGACAGGGCCGGCGCGTACGAGCTCCTGCACCTCCTCTTCCCCCCAAGGTCGGCCGGAACAAGGCCGTCGACTGCTTCACCAGCACCGAGCTCCACAGCTTCCGCCGCCGCCCTCCATCCTCCTCAACCTCCTCCTTCAGCTCTTCCTACTCTCGCTAGTCGGCCCCCTCGTCGCCGTCCTCGGCGGCGCGCTCGAGTTCGCCCTCAACCTCGCCAGCAACGTCCTCCACGGTCAGTGGTGATACTAGCTTGCATGGATGGATGTCTCGGATAGTTAACCCTAATTATTGTGTGGTGTGTGCAGGGAGAATGGAGTATCCTGATCGGAAGTCGCGTCATACCGATCCATCACCGGCTCATCGACCCGAGGGTTGATCTGGAGAGAGCATCACGCCGGCGGACAGCCGGTACCACGCCGCGCTCTGCGTCATGGCGTCCAAGGTGGCGTACGAGAACGAGGCGTTCATCCGCGACGTCGTCACACGCCGCTGGCAGATGGAGTTCGTCCAGTTCTTCAACTGCTGGAACGGTGAGGGCTAAGCAGCATCGAGGACAAAAGTTCTGTACAGAATCACGCGCGCGAGCACGCACGCAACGTGTTTGCTTGATTGCACAGAGT
Source organism: Oryza longistaminata (assembly GCA_009805545.1). Classification (NCBI taxonomy): domain Eukaryota; kingdom Viridiplantae; phylum Streptophyta; class Magnoliopsida; order Poales; family Poaceae; genus Oryza; species Oryza longistaminata. Next base: position 29,945,073 of record CM020181.1, read on the forward strand.
TCGAGAACGCGTACACAGCGCAGGCGTTCGTGTTCTGCGACAAGGCGGCGGACGCGGAGTTGGTGGTGGTGGCGTTCCGGGGCACGCCGGCGCTGGACGTGGCGCGGTGGTGCGCCGACGCGGACCCGCGTGGTACAAATCCCGCGGCTGGGGCGCGCGCACGCGGCGTACACGCACGCGCTGGGCGCGCAGCGGAACATCGGTGGCCCAAGTGGGTGGAGCACGTGAAGGGCAAGCCGCAGCGGGTGCACGCCTACTACGCCATCCGCGACGCCGTGAAGCGGCTGCTGGAGGCGAACGGCAGGGCGAGGGTGCTGGTCGCCGGGCACGCGCCGGCGGCGCGCTGGCGGTGCTGTTCGCGACGGTGCTGGGTACCACAAGGAGAAGGCGGCGCTGACCGGCTCGCCGGCGTGTACACCTTCGGCCAGCCGCGGGTCGGCGACGCCATGCTCGCCATGTTCGCCGAGAGGAACCTGGACAGGCCGAGGAAGAGGCACTTCCGGATCACCTACGGCGACGACCCGCTGCCGCGCCTGCCGCACGAGAGCTCCGCCGCGCACTTCCTCCACTTCGGCATCCGCCTCCACTTCGACAGCTTGTACAACCTCAAGGTGAACATCCATGCCTCTCTTCTCTAGCTTGATCACTGTCTGGTTATATTTCCTTCAGAAAAACGTTCATTTCTTTTTCTCTTTCTGATCATATATTGATCAATGCATGCTTTTACAAGCACATATATATCAGCTTCTGATACATTGGTACTCGAGGTATATTATATTCAGGCTTGAACAGGTTAATTTTGACCCAATGTAGTATTGAATAAACCGATCTATTGGATCAAAGGCAATAGATGTTCGTTTTTTTGGGTAGGATACGGTAATAAAATTCTAGGTTAGTTGATACTGATCTAACATATACTCCTTTCATTTTTCAATATATGACACCGTTAACTTTTATCGTGACATTTAACTATACATTCTATTAAAAAATTATATAAATGTTATTTATTTTATTGTGTCTTGTTTTATCGTCAAAGAAACTCTAACCTTAATTTATATTTTTATAAATTTACACTAAATTTTTATATAAGATGAATGGTTTAGACAGAAAAATCAGAAACGGGTGATGTACTGATGTTGGCCGGTTGGCCCCAAAGAATGCTTGGTAAATTTAGCTATACGGTAAAGAAATTTCTTTCAGATTTTGTGCTCATTTTGAGTGGAACAGCAAGCACATCGTATGAACAATCCAGAGAGAGAATCCAGTGAAAGTGAGCTTTTGTTCGGTTCTTATGACACTAGTACATGCAGGCAGGCAGTCTTGATGGTGGCCTGAATAATCTCATTGCTGATGTAAGGACACAAATTTCTGGTTGTATGCTTCAGATGTAGTGATGAGTAGATAAATGAAGTGTGGTGGATAGTGATTGAAGTAGGGAAATTCAACGAGAACCACTGAGCCAGAGCTGTACCTGAATTCAGCCCCAAGATTTGTTATCATCGTCTGAATGAAACCAAATGAGAACTAAACGGAATAAAATCTTCTGCAGTTTTCTGCAATGTCCTATCTGAAGATTGTACATTTGGTTGCTGTTCTTCGATCATGAAAGATCTTGTTGCTGCATGCATGTCCCCTTCCATGACACGATCTCTGAATATTGCTCATCAATCGTGCTGTACGTGTAACTTATGCAGGTGGTGAAGGAGTTGCCGGGAGATGGGAGCTCGTCGGCGTCGGCGGCGGAGTTCGCGACGAGCCGCATCAACGCGGCGTGGGAGCTGGCCCGGAGCGCATACCTGGGCTACTGGAGGAGCGCCTACTGCCGGGAAGGGTGGCTGCTGCTGGCGGCGAGGGCGGCGGCGGTGGCGCTGCCGGGCCTGCCGTTCCACAGGGTGCAGGACTACGTCAATGCCGTCACGCTCGCCGGCTCGAACATTCCCAAAGACATGTGACGATGTATCGAGTTTCTGAATGCGATGCTGCAGAGACTGCAGCTGCAGGCATCAAACTTGGATGAGAGATTGCAGCTGCAATATAATGGCAGATGACGACTGCATCGAGCAGGCAATGGGACTTGTCACTTGTGTAACTGTAATGTGACGTACGTACTGGTAGTAATTACGGGTGCAACTGTATGTTGTCGCGACTAATTCTGCTTCTACTGAATAAACATGTAGTGATAAGTGATATGCTTGTGAGTTGTGACTTGTAAGCATTTGATGTACTGGGACAAGTACTACTAGTATAACTATGTGAAGATAAATAATTGAAGTTCTTGTTTTCGTTTCTCACTCATTCCAACATTTTTTGGGTAGAGCCGTAGAGGGAAAGCATTAGCAATGTGGTGTTGAAGTTGTGGTATATAACTTCCCTCGCTAGAGTTTAAATCGTAGTTTTCTTGAATTTTATATGCATCATTTATAGACGGTCTTTTAGCATGATTTTATTAAGGTTGAGACAACATGTGCACACAAGTTTTCTCGTGAGCGCAATTACAATACTACTATCACTATTAGAGAAAGGATCTTCAATCACGGTTCATAACTCACTATAATCCCGGTTACGGGAGAGAGAGACGTGGGAGAGAGATATTGTTTCCGGTTGATATTATCAACCGGGATTAAAGATATGATCTTTAGTCCCGGTTGGTATCACCAACGGAGACTACAGTTCGCTCGATGCCTGACATGGCTTGGCAGTTATTGAACTGGGATTAAAGATGATCTTTAGTTCTTGTTGGTGTTACCAACCAGGATTAAAGCTAAAAAAATACCTCTGAACTTATAAACCGGGACTAAAAGTGTTTTTTAGTCCCAAATTTTTAAAGAACCGGGGCTACTGTAAGAAAGCATCGATAAGTTGTTCTCGTGCCTCTCATAAACAACAATTCTCATATGTAGACATGTTTGCAAATATGAGGGAAAAAAACTACTATGAGCTCAATAGTATCTTCTCTTTACTGTCTCTTACTATATTCTTCCGTACATATAATTAATTATCCTATAATTATTGTAAATTAGTACTAAAATCGACCCATATACTATAGTCTACCTTCTCCGATCCCCAAACCTTTCTTACTTCTTCCTGCTGCCCAACTTTATAGGACCAAATACTCGTATTAGAGGTGATCTTCTCGATGCTAGATTGCGAGTGCGACTTTGGTACAAATGCTGGTTCGCCATCACGAATAACAAGGTCAACATGGATGGTCTTAGGCCACTCATACAACCTCGGGAGGAAAACCTTGTTCTGCATCGACTTAAGCTTGGTTTTCCTCATCATTGTCGTGTATGTTCCGGTGAACAATGCCCGTCCATCTAGGGATTCCATCTTCTCCCACTCTATTGTCTCCTCATTGAGTTGGAGGACATGGACAGGCGTACCAGTGTAGCCGACGAGGACAGCCATGAGTTCACCTTGATCAGACTCGAACAGGTAGCTGTCAACGCGATCATGCTCGATCCCAAATCCCTTGAGCTTATCAACAACCTTGAAATTATCATCGTGGTTGCACGGATCGTACACCGCCAGCTTCCCGTCCTCGCCAAGAACGTACAGCAAGCCGCCATGGAGCACCGGGTTGCTGATCGGCGATGCCTCAAGCTGTGCTCCTTCCTCAACGTTGAACTCCGTCAGGTCCCATGGCCCCCACTCGCCGTCGTCGTCCTGAATCGCGCGGGCGAGCCGCACCACGAAGATCGTGTTGACGCAGTACATCCTCCGGTTGGCGTCGTCGTAGACGATGAAGTTGAACCAGTAGAACGGCATCTCCGGTAGCTCGTCGACGGCGCCGGTGACGAGGTCGGTTTGCAGGACCAGCTTAGGCAGGCACAGCGTGAGGCGTCGTCCGTTGGAGCAGCAGAGGTTGGCTTCGGGCGGCACGTTGAGCGTGCGGCCGTCGACCTCGAAGCTCCTGTGGAAGTACGGGCTGTAGTAGCGGGCGTTGGCGACGCCGACGTCGGCGGAGCTGAGGAGGAGCGGGGTGATCCACGCCGGGTAGAAGGGCGACACGGCGGAGCGCCAGTGGCGGCACGTCATGGCGAAGCTCGGGTGGTTGGACCAGCCGAGCCGGTCGACGACGAGCACGAGCATGTCGAACGGGAGGGACGACCAGCGATCGTCCCGTCGTCGTCCCTGCGCCGCCGCCGTCGCATCCGCCTCCATCTTTTGCTTAATTTCTCGATCGATCGTTCAACACCAGCGCACGTTACGGCGTGCAGGATCGGTCGAGAATTCGAGGGAGAGAGCTCTCTCTCTGTTTTTTCTTTCTCTGTTATATATGTGTTGCATGCCACGTATTATTATGCTGATTTCTTATTGTGTTTCCTTCGGACTCATGGTCATGAGTCATGAACGTGATCCGCTCATCCACATCGATCGTGCATACGCTAGCTCCCGTCCCGTCGTATACGTATTTCCCGTTTTTATTCGTCTGACGCACATTACAATTGGTAATTGATTCGATTTGGTGCTGGCGTGCCGCCCAAATTAAGTCATCTCACGTTCGCACCCTGTCCGCGAGCAGCCGGTGTCCTATACAGATTTACTACTCAAAGACATGTTCAATACACAAGACTTAAACAGCTAGCTATTTCCAGTTTTTTTCATGCGACTTCTATATATCCGTGCATTGCAATAGGTAAAGGTTTTTTTTTCGAGTGATACCACGCTATTTTTTTTAGATAATGAAATGAAACATCCCGGCCTTTACTCAAAAGAGCTACAGCCAATTATTACAATCTAGCACTCTAAAAGAGTGTAGTTCAAAATAAAGCGAAACACACCAAACCAAAATAGAAGAAAACCGAACAGGACAAGGAGAACATTATTCCAGTCTATTGGTGAATCTCCATCCATAATTAGAAAAAAAGTTGCATAACCGTCGTTTCAAGCCTACGACATGCAACAATCAGGAACTCTCCATCTTCATCACATTTCTGTAATTGTGCCCACTGTCGGAGCCAATATGTTGTCCTGAAAATTACCTGCAAGCTGTCTGCTCTCTCTCGCTGCCAAGCCAGACCCACGCGTTTCCGTAGCGTCCTCCGAACAACAGTCTCGTGCTTGTACAATGCGGAGCCGACCCTCCACATCATATCCGGTTGAATCTTTCTTGATCTCCAAAATTTGGTTTGAGTGTTTTTTATCCACTCGATCTCCTATTTCCGTTTCCCCTAAAAATCGGCAAAAATAAAAACAACCCGAGGAAGCTCATCGGCTCCATTTTTTGCTTTCTCGATCGTTCAACACCAGCGCACGTGCGGTGTGCAGGATTGGTCGAGGCCTCGAGGAGGGAGATTGAGAGGGAGGAATTCTTCTCTCTCTCTTTCTGTTGGAGATGTCGATGGATTCGAGGGGATATCCCCTCATTTTGTACATATCATTTAAAAAAGCATTAATAGTTTTTAAAAAATATTAAGATAGATAAATATATGATATATCTTTTCCCAAACATGCAAGTTAAATCTCAACTTATATAATTCGAAACAAAAATAATAAATTTAACTGCGAATTACGCGTTATATTTAATATCAAATTTGTTGTTTTTGTTTCTAATTGTATAAGTTGAATTTGAACATACATATTTGTGAAGTGATATATACATGTTGATCTATCTTAATTTTTTTTAAAAAAATTGATGACTTTTTAAGCGATATGCAAAAATGAGGGGATATCCCCTTAAGGGACGATTAGTGTTTCCCTTTTCTGTTATACGTGTGTTGTATGCGGGAGTGGATTCTAATCCCTCGAGGGGATATCCCCTCGTATACATTTTTCTTTTAAATTCGATGCAAATAGTTGTGAAAAATTCTGAAAAAAATTCACAATGTAGAGTATAATGATACCTACTAGTCCACCAAAATTAATGTTCAAATTCAATCTACACATCGAGAAACAAAAAAGACAAATTTAGATATAAACAGTACGTTACTATTTATACGCTGAATTTGTCTTTTTTATATCTCGACGTGTGAGTTGAGTTTGGACTTAAGATTTTGTGAAGTTGCATATATTGTTGTATGAATGTTGTCAAATTTTTCCAGAATTTTTCATAACCGTTTAGATGGTTTTTGAGCAAACGAGGGAACATCCCCTCGAGGGATTAGAATAGTTTCCCGTTACATGCCGCGTATTATGCTGCTTTCTTTTCGTGTTTCCTCCGGACACCTCGTACTTACGACATGGAAACAAATCTCTGTTACTATAAATCAATTGTATACGTACATGTATATTGATGAAGAGTTTTTGCTGCGGCACGTCATGGCGAAGCTCGGGTGGTTGGACCAGCCGAGCCGGTCGACGACGAGCACGAGCATGTCGAACGGGAGGGACGACCAGCGATCGTCCCGTCGTCGTCCCTGCGCCGCCGCCGTCGCATCCGCCTCCATCTTTTGCTTAATTTCTCGATCGATCGTTCAACACCAGCGCACGTTACGGCGTGCAGGATCGGTCGAGAATTCGAGGGAGAGAGCTCTCTCTCTGTTTTTTCTTTCTCTGTTATATATGTGTTGCATGCCACGTATTATTATGCTGATTTCTTATTGTGTTTCCTTCGGACTCATGGTCATGAGTCATGAACGTGATCCGCTCATCCACATCGATCGTGCATACGCTAGCTCCCGTCCCGTCGTATACGTATTTCCCGTTTTTATTCGTCTGACGCACATTACAATTGGTAATTGATTCGATTTGGTGCTGGCGTGCCGCCCAAATTAAGTCATCTCACGTTCGCACCCTGTCCGCGAGCAGCCGGTGTCCCATACAGATTTACTACTCAAAGACATGTTCAATACACAAGACTTGAACAGCTAGCTATTTCCAGTTTTTTTCATTGACCACGTCCTCTGGGCGATAGGGCGGCTCACGGCGGTAGACGGCAGCAAGCTCCTCGTGGACCTCGTCGATCACCGCCTCGCCGTGCTCGAGCTGTCGTCGCAGGAGCCCGTGGTCACCGTGGTCGCCGCGGAGGGCGTCTCGCTGGCGTGCTCGTCCAACTCCACTCACTTGGTGGAATCAGATGGGGAGCTGTACTACGTTTGGTTTAGCCACCCGATCCTATGCCGCTGGATCGTCGCGCGCGTCAGAGTCTATAAGCTTGATTACATGGCGGCGAAGGGATCGGCGGAATGGGTGAAGGTGAACTCGCTCGGTCGTGGAAGGTCGTTTTTCATCGGTCAAGATGGAATTGGAGGGTCGTTCGATGCGGAGGAAGCTGGCCTGAAACCGAATTGCATCTATTATTACTGGTTGATGAAGAACAGAGCTGCTTTGTATGCTCATGACATGGAACGAGGGACCACGGCCGTGCACAATCTATATCCAGACGATCTTTCCTATCATCTGTCGCCAGCCATCACGATGATGCCTACCGCTCGATGAGTATATATAGTTTGATTGGACTAAGGCATATCCTTTTTACAGTTCTGTATACAAAAATTATTGAAAACACAGTATATATCATGATGCGTATCATATCACCTCAAATGCATGCAATTCGAATATTAGTTCCTTTTGGATTTCTAAACATACCTTTTGTGCTTGGGAATATATGAGATATGAATTTTCATCCTCGAGGGATGCCCCATCGTTACTTGCATGTCATCTAAGAGCATCGCCAACAGAATCCTAAAGTTTCATCCCCGAAATTTGGTTTTCCATAATCCTAAACAAAATTTAAGATGTGAAAATATCATCTCTCCAAGAGATGAGCTATAATTAATTCTCAAAAACTGAAAAGTATAGGCCCTATCAAAACTACCAATAGAAATCTGTTTCTTCCCTCCTACTATACCGCAGTGATCTCGATTGGCCTCGACGCTTACTGTCACCACGATCACATTCACCTCCCATCCCACGACTTTGCTCTCCCCCTGCCACGACTATACATGTTCTGCATATTATGGCCTGCAATGTTTGTAAACTACCATATGATGAATTTGTACTTGTAAGAAAATATCTCAGTACAACATCAGCAATCAGATCAGTACATCATCAAAGGGTGTGTAGTGGTATATTTCCCATATATATCTAAAAAATTCAGGGTTTTAAATCTCCCGCTATAGCTGCCGCTATCTCCCGCTATAGTTGTTTGAGAAGGGTTCTAACTATTTGCTCTCATGTACAATTTAGCCGCTATAGCTCCATTTAGCCCAGCTATAGCTGTTTTAGAAACTAACCGCTAAATGCCTTAGCCCGCTATTTAAAACATTGAAAAAATTATAATGGCATGACTCTAAATAATTGAATAGTATAATGACATATATATAGGATTGGTTTCAGGTGTTATCAGCTGATATATGACATCACTTGACGCTTTTAAGGGCACGTATATAAATATATTGTTTTCCGGAGGGTATTTGTGTGATCAACAAATGCTGATACGAGTGACAGAGTGAGCTATCTGAATTCTGGATAGGGTTACACAGGCTACTGGAGTAGTGGTTGGCTGAGAAAAAAAAGCTTTTGAGCCTATTTCTCATCAGAACCATAGCTGCTACCTCATGGAAGGTGTAGCCGCGCAGTTCGCCGGTCCGATCCTCACCATCGTCGCCGCCGCCGCCGTGACCTTCTACGCCGTCAGCTTCATGGAGCTCCGAGACGTACGTCTGCTATACTGCTTGCTCTCCTCCTCCTCGTCCCCATCGCAGTTCGCCGGTCCGATCCTCACCATCGTCGCCGCCGCCGCCGTGACCTTCTACGCCGTCAGCTTCATGGAGCTCCGAGACGTACGTCTGCTAGCGCTAGCTCGACCATGCATTTTTCTCACCATTAATTGATTTCTCACACACGTCGTCGTCGCTGGTTGCAGAAATCTTTCGAGGAACTCGACGAGAAGTACTCGGAGCTCGACGACGCCGGCGGCCGGCAGCGCCGCGCGCGACGGCGGGCCGAGCGCAAGTCCAAGAAGAAGTGACTGACCGACAACATCTCTCGATATGATGGTCAGATCAGCCCAACTGCCTGAGAACAGGAGAGGATGATGAATCGACGTCGTCGTCGTTGGTCATTTCCTTGCTAGATGCTACTGGTGGTTAATTATCGAATGTAAACCTGATTTCAAGCTTGTTTCACTGGTGTTCCATCTCATGCGTTTTTATATTGAAAATTGGCAAGTTCAAAGTTGCAGAAAAGAGCTGCCCTGGATCGATATTTTTGTTGTAACTTTGGTTTGACCTGAAAATACAATTCCAAATAAATCTCATGGAGGAACTCAATCAGATTTCCGTTCATATTTTAAGAATTTTTAGCTACAAAATCCAAAAAACCTGAACTAGCAGCTTGGAATCTGAATTTCTTAGCTTGGCTCAATTTTCACCATCGGAATGCTCATCAACGGCTTGACACCGTCTCCGGACTTTTCTCCCAAACAAACAGGTTCACAGTGCTTCCCTGCGGCCCGCCCACGGCAGCGGAGTACACTCCGAAGTCCGAATGGGCCAAACGATGAGATTTAAGTGGCCCAAAAAGTAATTATGGCCTCCTAGGCCCATTATGTTTCAGGATCGGCCCAATTCCCATCTTCTGGTGGCCTGACCAGATGCCCATTGGCCCTTGGCCAACAGCCCACTCGACTACTTCAGCTTTATCCTTTGCTTTAAAAAAAAAACTGCAGCTTTATCCGTGCAATAATCGTTTGCCCTATACCGGGAGCAGCAGTCAGATTGCACAAGGAACTGCAGTAATTAGATAATCACTTTAAGCTGGAACCAATGCCCGAAATACTGTTCATCTCCCTACAAACAACCCCATTGTCTGGCTTATTCGAGGAATAGGACAAACGGCGTATTGCAAACGAAAAATAAAATTTGCTGAAAAATAAATTACGATGAAAAAACATCAAAATTATTTTTAAACTAAATTTTGTCAGATAAGTATAAATATAAGATAATTTTAAACTAAATTTTGTCAGATAAGTATAAATATAAGCGGAAAGATGAGGCGGAAAGTCTAAATGGGCTTATGGATCTGAATGCTGCACTAATTGTCCGGCTAATCGGTCAATCGAGATCTACGGGTCGCCGTCGCCGGCGCCCGCCGCCCACCATGATGGCAGGCAGTGATTGACCCATGGCGCATGATGACGACGGCGACGTACGAGCAATCGATCGATCGGTCACCTGACGGCGGCGTGGCGCTCCCGCGTCAGTCACCGCTAACATCACTGGATCAAAACCCATCTATCTGTCTTAATTAGCCAGATGGAGTATATAGATTACTGGAAGTAACACGCTGTTATTATCATCCGATGTTGGAACAATCGATGATCCTATGACTGCACACAGCTTGCTGGTCAAAGCTAGCGTGCTAAATCGTCTTACAGAACTAATTTACAAGACAGGGAAAAAAGAGCTATATATGCTTTATTTTTAATCCTACTCACACAATCTTTCTGGGGTACACATCAAATACATCAACCAATAAATTTTATCAAAATTTTAAAACAATTATTTATGTACTTCCAATAGTATTACACATATGTGTATATGCTTAACCTCAAATTTATTATATTTTAACGTTAATAAAAAGATGATAATTCTGACAGTTTGAAGAGTATAAATGTATCTGAATTTTGTTTTTTTTACTCACTAAATATAATGAATTTAAAGATGAGACTTTATACGTATATGTAATACAATTATATGTATATTTTTTTCTAGAATTTTTGGTAAAATTTGTTAGTAGTGTGTAAAAAAAGACTTGTGTGCATATGACACGTTCTTTCTTTTTTTGTTTTGGTTCATTATATTATTTAACTATTCATTTCATGCTTGAAAAATTGCATTCTAAAAAACATTTTCTACTGTATTACTTGGACCACTTTAAACTATTCATTATGTTTATTTCTTAAAATTTCTAAATCAAATCGATAATCCGCTTTAATAGTCCGTTCAATAATCCAAATCAAACGTACCATTCGGCTTTCCTTTACGTCCTTCCAACACCAAAGCCAAATTCAGGCAACCGGTACCTTATCTGAAATCAGTTAATTACTTTGCAGTCTTTGCAATACACTTCTTCATCTGAATCCAGGTTAATTCTGCATATACAACAAGCGATCAGTGGGGGTGTATTCCTGATGTTCACAGCATATGCTAATGCTACATGGGAAACCGGCAGGTTGCGATTATACAGCATGGAAACCACCAAAAAGCTTGTACACCGACAAAATGCGTCGAAGAAACGCCAAGGTTTTTTTATCGCCTTTAGCGGTTAGCGCATCAGAACGCAACAGCAAAGCAAAACCCAATCAAATCCTTTTCCTCCAAATCTCGCCAAATTCTTCGAGCGAGACACGTATAAACTCTCACTCGCTCACTCACACCTCACGCGCTGCTGCTTCTGCTGCTTCTCGATGAGGAATAATTTTTTGCTTCGGTTAAAGCAACGCTAATTCCCCGCGTCGCAAGCATGCGTTTCTAGGAGAAAGTAAAGCTTGCGTTTTTAAGACTAAAGCTTGCGTTTTTTGTTTTTTAATTGTGGAGTTTGGGAGGAGGAGGGAAAAAAATCGCGATCAGGAAAAGGCATCTCGAGAATAATTATTTAAGTCCCCAGAGCGAGCGAGAGAGCGAGCAGTGTCGCGAAATTCCCCAGGAGAGATCTCCATCTCCATCTCCACCTCCACTGCTCAGGCGGGGATGTCATCGTCGTCGGCGGCCGGAGGGGCAGGCGAGGAGGGCGGCGCCGCCGCCGCCGCGCAGCCGCAGCAGGAGGGGCCGGTGGTGACCTGCAAGGGCGTGAACGGGCTCGACAAGGTCGTCCTCCGGGAGGTCCGAGGCAGCTCTGCCGAGGTAAGACTAGTACTGCCCCCTACGCCTCTCTCGACTCAGCTGTCAGATCTCGCCTGCAGATCCATGGCGCTGCTTGTAGTTGCTCAAACTGCTGTTCCCATCACTTACCATGCTCTAGTAGGCTAGTACTACTCTACTCTTGCAGTGGATTTTTTTTTTTTTTGGGTGCGAGATAGGAGTGGTTTGATTGCGGGAAGCTTGTGGTTCGACTCGTTGTAGGCGACAGATCGGTGTTCTGAAATCAGTCTGAGTCTCTTGCATTCAGAGTGGAGAGTATTTGCCTTCTCACTTTGCCTCCATTGACGAGTTGTGGTTGGAAATACATCATCCATTTATTTTATTTTTTAAGACTAAAGCTTGCGTTTTTTGTTTTTTAATTGTGGAGTTTGGGAGGAGGAGGGAAAAAAATCGCGATCAGGAAAAGGCATCTCGAGAATAATTATTTAAGTCCCCAGAGCGAGCGAGAGAGCGAGCAGTGTCGCGAAATTCCCCAGGAGAGATCTCCATCTCCATCTCCACCTCCACTGCTCAGGCGGGGATGTCATCGTCGTCGGCGGCCGGAGGGGCAGGCGAGGAGGGCGGCGCCGCCGCCGCCGCGCAGCCGCAGCAGGAGGGGCCGGTGGTGACCTGCAAGGGCGTGAACGGGCTCGACAAGGTCGTCCTCCGGGAGGTCCGAGGCAGCTCTGCCGAGGTAAGACTCTAGTACTGCCCCCTCCGCCTCTCTCAGTTCAGCTGTCAGATCTCGCCGCAGATCCATGGCGCTGCTTGTAGTTGCTCAAACTGCTGTTCCCATCACTTACCATGCTCTAGTAGGCTAGTACTACTCTACTCTTGCAGTGGATTTTTTTTTTTTTTGGGTGCGAGATAGGAGTGGTTTGATTGCGGGAAGCTTGTGGTTCGACTCGTTGTAGGCGACAGATCGGTGTTCTGAAATCAGTCTGAGTCTCTTGCATTCAGAGTGGAGAGTATTTGCCTTCTCACTTTGCCTCCATTGACGAGTTGTGGTTGGAAATACATCATCCATTTATTTTATTTTATTTTGTAAGGCACAATTGTCAAAACTTGACCTTTGACCTCTAGTTTCCCCTTGCAACATATTGATTGTGCGAAACAGTGGAAGTACTTTAGAACATGATGATGAATCTGTTGGTACCACTGTCTTATCCATAGACATTTAAATATTTCAACTAACCGTTGATCAACAGATACAATGAATTATGTGCGTTTCTTATAAACTAAATGGTGGGAGTAACAAATAGGATTATAAAAATGGCTCAATACAGTGTACAATGGTGCTTCTATAACCCCTGAACACATGAGGGTGGTGAACATTCTCTTTATAGAGGGGTAATTTACTCATATGATCATATCTGGGGTCTGAGGAAAATCCAGGTTAGCAGGGAGGGAGTATACACTTCAGTTGCAATAAAATGTTTTTTTGGTCTAACTTAAAAAGCAACATAAGAAAATCTTCATACTCTTGCTAGTGACCCTTTATAATCAACACTTCTTGTTGTTGGGTACACGGATGCCTCATATTGGTTACAGCCTGAGAGTGCTCTTTTGGCCTAAAATGGTAGACCCAACAAAGATAGGTTTTTTCATGATTATCTCAGCTGCTAAAGACTAAAGAGTCTGAAGAGTGGATTGTGGGACCTCATGCACTTGGCCTTTTAGGAGACAATAAATGATGGAATTTTACCTGAGGAGGTATATAAAAATGATGGTGACACAGCCTGCTCGATCTTAGCATAGGGATTTTGGCAAGCGAGTTGTTTCTTTGGCTGATGTTATGGATATCATGGGCGTTTTATTGTAGCTTCTGGATTTGTGGGTCAAATATCTAGCTATTATGTTGTTTGGTGTACGCTTAGTACAAGATTCCAAAATCGTATTATCCGTATTCCATAGAAATTATGGATGTTATCAGGCCAAACTGGTGGGATGGAGCCCATGCTACCATTCATCACGTCACTTGAGGAGCCTCTTTCATTTTTCCTCCAGTTGCATACTTTGCTTTATGCTATCTCTGATGATGAGTAGCAGGGCCACCATTTGTGCTGTTGCCATGGTATTATTTTCAGTCCAATACGGATAGAAGCTCATGGATCAACACTGGTAGAAGATAGGTGAGAACGCCAGAGGATGGTTTGAGTTGATGGAGAAACGATACGCCGGTGTCTAACTGGTCATGTTTGCTACTGGTCCTGGTCTTGTTGTGACTCAACTAGTCGGCCTTACTGAGGAAATATCCTCCTATATTCATCCAATACCTATTATCCCACTTAGACTTTCCAGAGCTCATCCTAAAACTTGCTTCACCTACAATTAGGACGTTGGATGTTCGCCTGTTGACATTAACTAGGCCAGCCCCATGTTTTTTGGCGAATTAGATGTATAACAAGAAGCCCATGTTGTTTGTTGAATCAGATGTATACCAAGAAGGCATATGGAGCTAAGTAAATCATGGGCATATATGCTATAGTGCTATTGCATAAGGTCTGACTATTGGAAGCTCAATGCCAAGACTTCCACATTGATTTTGACAAAATAGCAGTAAGCTAAACTATTCATTCTTGAGTTTAAAATGAAGATACTATAGTACATCTATCTATCTATTGGTCAAAGATATTGTAATACATCTATCTATCGATTTTTTTATGGGAACAATAGGAGATATCTCCACTGAACATATAAATTATATCATTCTGAATAGCTATTGATTATCAGAAACATAGTTAGTGGATGGGCATCAGAAGGACATGCCCCAAAAGCTAATCAGCATAATAAGCTCATTAGAACTCCACATGTGCATTTTTGTGACTCATCTCTTTATATATATCTAGTTCTTTGCTTCTGTCCTGGCTACATAGGACTTATTTCTTTTTTCTTGTATGTATCCTGTTCCAAAATCCAAACATATGGTTATTTAGTATTTCTACTCTTGCTGCTTTCAGGTGTACCTGTATGGCGGCCATGTCACATCATGGAAAGATGAGCATGGAGAGGAGCTGCTTTTTGTTAGTAATAAGGTGATATTATTTCCTATCTTTAGTATGGGCAATTGGGCACATCTCAGTGCCTCTAAAATTCTTCCACCATTGTTTTGGCTGTACCATAAGCCTGTCTGAGAGACTGATACTAGGCTAATTCAACTGGTAGAATATGATCCTTACCCTTAATTTCATTATCATCCAGACATACCTATTCTCGTAAACCATGTACCTCTTTGTTATCGTCCACCTTATGTTTTTATGGTAATGATGTGACAAAGATTGTATTGCCACATCCCTGCTACTCATTTGACCTCGACATGGCAATGAAATTTGATTATGAATCTTACTGGATTTTTTTTATTCTATGTATTTCTTTAATTGCCTAAGAGTTGCTTGGCTGATGCCTGTGTTCTCTCAGGCTATTTTCAAACCTCCAAAAGCTATACGTGGAGGGATACCAATCTGCTTTCCTCAGGTCCGTGCTTTTCCTTTCCTGCATTTTTTTTTTGCTCGTAATCTCTTCCGCTTTCTCAAATTTTAATTTTGCTCAGTACTTCGTATTCTAGTTTTCCAACTTCGGAAATCTGGACCCACATGGCTTTGCAAGGAACAGGACCTGGAGTGTTGAAAATGATCCACCACCATTTCCAGTACCAACTTCTAATAAAGCTTACGTCGATTTAATCCTTACACATACTGAAGAAGATCTAAAGATCTGGCCACATAGGTGGGCATATACTAAATAATTACATGTTAATAGTAAATTAATTACCATTGTAAGATAATTGAAAGTTTTTTTCCCTCTATTTCTTATCATATAATTGTTTTAGTAGAAGACAAGGTAGCTGTTCACATGGATCAGTAAAAGCAAATCCTTTATTTCAGTTACGAGTTCCGTCTGAGAGTTGCACTTGGACCTGGTGGAGATCTGATGCTGACTTCACGTATAAGAAATACCAATGCAGATGGAAAGCCATTCTCATTTACATTTGCATATCACACATACTTTTCAATATCTGATATCAGGTACACTTGTTTAACTCTCGACAAAGCCCATCAGTTCTGAAAAATTCATTTCAAAGGCACAGTGCAGTATTGGAAGTGATCATGTTTATCATCCACCTAATATGTTTGTCTAAAATGTGGGCTTAATTAATGGAAAATGTTTCTGTATGTTTATCCACAATGAAGAATTCGTTTTCCATTTCAAATGTATTTCCATAGATATTCAGGATGCCCAGCCTTGATATTCAGGATGCCCAGCCTTTATATTCAGGATGATGTTTGGTCGCGTAATTTTGGTGTGAGAGATACCTTTAGGTTGATTTGATTCCTGTCTCGGTCCCCTGCTGCGTTTGGGTTTTGTAAATAACTCTTTATTTCTCTTAATACAAAAATGCGCTCCTTGCGTATTCCCATTATTATAATGTATTTCCATAGACATACAGAAACAATTTCTTCATTGTGCATAACTTTATGCTAATATTTCAGCGAGGTGCGAGTAGAAGGCCTGGAAACTCTGGATTACCTAGACAACTTACAAGAGAGAAATCGATACACTGAACAAGGGGATGCAATTGTTTTTGAATCTGAAGTGCGTTAACAAAACATTTGAACCTTACACTATCCTTCATTTTTCTTTGCATTCTAACTAAGGAAGCAAATGCAAACTTATTATACAGTTGGACAGAATATATCTGGGCACACCGTCAAAAATTGCCATTATTGATCATGAGAAGAAAAGAACATTTGTTGTGAGGAAAGGTGGCCTTCCTGATGCTGGTACAGTCAATGATGGTCTTTATTTGCTTACAAGTTACAACCATAATAAACTATCTTTGTTATAATAAATGAAAAAAAAACTATGGATTGTGTTGGTTATTTCCTGGTTGTAGTTGTTTGGAACCCTTGGGACAAGAAGGCTAAGGCTATGTCAGACTTTGGGGATGACGAATATAAACGCATGGTCTGTGTGGAGGCAGCTGCTATAGAAAAGCCGATTACTTTGAAGCCTGGTGAGGAGTGGACTGGAAAGTTGGAACTGTCTGCTGTCCCATCTAGCTATTACAGTGGTCAGCTGGACCCTGATCGTGTTCTTCAGGATTCAAGTGTCCCGGAGGATTCAATCAGCTAGTCCTTAGTGGATATTTGTCCAGGTAACATTTCTACTAAAGTATCAGACTTGGTCCTGTCTTTGAGTTGTGAACATAGATTAGTAAATTTCTGTGCAGGCAAGTAAGCGGCATTCTTCTAGTAGTATGTTCCTATGTAAAAAATGTCTACATAGTATTGCATGCAGACTAGAAGACGTACGATGGTCCTGCATAAAGTTTTCAACATAGTTTACATAGAAAATAGGCATGTACCATGCATAGCCCATATTATATTGACGAGAATCCTTTTTTTTAATCTAATCATCTCCGTACTGTTTTCTTGTGGAAGCCTGCCATTATTTATAGAAATTCTTAGGTGACGTGCCAGATTGCCAGAGTATGCATTGCAATTGTGATATCTAGACCAGTTCAAGTGTCCGGCTTTGGAGTGGTCTGTGGTCAGTTAGCATATACATAAACACTCAGAATTTGACGGCAAGCAGACCAGTTTTTTTTTGTGAGGAGGTTATATTAACAAGGAAAAAGCTCTTGTGCTTGAGCTGGTGGGTACTCTCGCTATCTGTACTGTAGAGTGTGCTTTGAGATTCGGAAATTTAAAACCATGCCTGACTTTTTCCTTTTAATGTGATTTTCATGCATAATTGGTAGTCCAGTACCTGTAAATTTTTGAAATTTTGGCGTTTGTAATGTTTGAAGGAGACACAGAATATTTGGAAAAGCTAACAGTGAAGAAAGCTGTTGCGCTATCATCAAGTGCCTCCTATTGGAGTTAAATCTGCAATCTAGAGATATATGGGGGGCATTAAGCACCAACCTCAAACAGCAAGGAATGGTGCATGTTCATGGGTTACCTACCCTTCAGTCTTTTCCCCTTCAGGGTATCAAAATCAGGGGTTAGGGGAGACTCGAGGCTAACTTAAAATGGCATCTGCATACCATCTCGGGATACCAAATAGTGCGCATTATTGTTTTATTTGCTTGCAGTTATGAATGAAGTGATGCTGTAAACTCTGCACTTTTGGCCTTTTGGGCATGTACATGTATTTTTTCACCGCACATTTCGCTAAAATTTTGTTTACTTGCTTTGTACTGACCTTGGCATGTTCTTTTGTTGTAGGTAGACTATTATATCATATGCATAAGGGACATTGGCAACAAGGAGTGTCAATACGTTTCTTCCATTCTATTCAAATCTTTGTTGTTTTTTGGCATGCATATCTGAACTGAGGAATTTCAAAATTGATTTACGTTTTGATATCTACATAACGTAAGGGGACGGGTCGGTATTAATACCCTGTATATGCATGTTTGAAGTGAGAAACATCTCATTGGGTTGTAAAATAAAAATCAATACTGTATCTCTTTTTTGATCGGCTCCTTTTCCATTCTAATATCAAAATAGTATACCTAGAAAACGTAGTCATCTGTCCTACGAACGTGCATATGAGGTATAAACATTCTGAGCTTGGTTAAAACCAGGACTTGTTTGGATCCATAATTTGCCTGTGCTTGTACTTTGGTTTGAACATCTTTTTCTTGATGGAGATAGATGCAGAAGTGTGAAGTCGCCTTGATGCTTCAGGGTAGCTGTTATTGCAGTAGGAGAAAATGAAGTATCTGGTGTTTAGCGAAGCTGGACATTATCAACGTCAGCTATTTAGAGTTAGCTCCAGATTGCCGTGCTTTGATTAATTTTCCAAGTTGATATGAAAACGCGGTTGTAAAAAGTACTGCCACAAATTTCTGTAGAACCAAATTATGGTTAGACTAATTATGTGATTATCTCTTTTCTTTCTCGCGCTTGTTCCATTTTCATAAATAATAATAGCCAAAATTTGCCTGGTTGAGAATAAAGTTAATTTCAATATGGAGTTGTATGCTATGTTGTAATCCGGATCCACCATGACTTGTGATACAAAATTCCGTTTAACAGATCAATTTCTAACCTTTAACCTTAAGAGGAAACGCGATGGACTTATTTAGACTTCTTTTAAATAATACAGCAGTACATTAGTACGTGAGTCGTACTTACTCCTAGATAATACTGTATCTCCTTTTACAACTTTGATTAAAAGATATACAGTTAGTCAAACAATAAAATTACGTTTACCATAACATACATGTACCGCATGTACATATACTCCAAACAATTTTACTGTTCTGAAATGTAAATTCTATCCGGCGCAGTTCATGCTCCCATTCAGAATCAGAAATGATCATATAGTTATATACCCGGGTGTGTTCGGTGGTATAGCTACCAAAGGTTTCCCAAACCGCCGGGGCGGGGTTACCGTGTCCCAGCGGTAAGGCACGGTTACCGCACGGTAACCGTGAAAAACCGTACAAAACCGTGCAAAATTCATCAAAAATTCAAATTATTTTTTTAAATTTATTGAATTTAAGGAGGTTACCGCGGTATTTACATTACCGTACCCCCGCGGTAAGCCCGCGCGGTTACCGGCGGTATGGTGAACCCTGATAGCTACAGCAAGTGCATCAAAACTTGTATCGGCTTATACTGTATTGCGCATAAGATATACCCCTCACTTCCTAAATAATTGTTCCAACCATTATTTATATTTGAACTTTGATTGTTTATCATTTTTATTCAAACAATATATAAATACTTTAGAAAAGGTGCATTATATCAAACTATGTTGCATTTTAAATATAAACATTAAGCTTTCGTCCATCTTAATTTGACCATTTAAAAATTATCAGTGATGAAAGTTGAAACAACTTGATTACTGGTTACAAGTATTTGAAGTGACAAGTATTCCTTCGTTCCTAAACACTCCTGTAAATATATTTCTATGTTGTTGGATAAAAAAATAAATATAAGAGAGAATATTCTCTTTTAATCAACACAATGGTAAAATTTTGAATTGCTTACCCTCCCCTAGGGCTAAAAATGTTTGACTACTGTGCATTAAATCCAATGCATCGGATAATACTTATATTTTGTATAAAATATTAATTGTAAAAATAGTTACCTCATCGGTTCCATAATTCTTGACGTTTGGAACATGATACGGTCTCCAAAATATATTTGACTTTATTTTTCTATTATAATATACACAATAAATAAATGTATACTTACTTTTCTCATAATACTTTGAAAGACAATATATATATATATATATATATATATATATATATATATATATATATATATATATAATATTAATATATATATATATATATATATATATATATATATATATATATATATAGTAAATTTGTTGGTGCTCCATGGTGCCCGGCACCATTGTTGAAATTGAGTATATACCCAATTCAAATGAGTATGAAACTTTTCAATTACTTAGGTATTAACATTAACTACTTTACTAACTAGTTCAAAGCAAGTTTGAACTGAACTTGAACTTGTTTTTGTTAGATTTTAATTCTAGGTATAGCATCCATACATATAATTAGTTAGGTATGTAATCATGGATTGTGAAATAAGTTAAATTGAGTTGTTTTGTTGATAGGTATAGGTATGAATCGAATTATTATACTAGGTATATACTCACAATTTGAAAATTTTAAAAAATTTGAGTGATTTTGTGCATTAGATACCATGGTGCCCGGGCACCATGGTGCCCCATATGAGTGTCCTATATATATATATATATATATATATATATATATATAATATATATATATATATATTGTTCTAGTTCTTTAAGTTATTGATAATCAAAGTTACAAAAGTTTGACCTCAACCTTATCCAAAACATCAAGAA
The DNA here is from genome assembly GCA_009805545.1 of Oryza longistaminata. Taxonomy (NCBI): domain Eukaryota; kingdom Viridiplantae; phylum Streptophyta; class Magnoliopsida; order Poales; family Poaceae; genus Oryza; species Oryza longistaminata. Next base: position 29,965,718 of record CM020181.1, read on the forward strand.
TTATGAAACCGGAGGGAATATATTTTAAATGAGTACTCCCTCCGTTTCGGATTATAGTCGGTTTGACTTTGATCAAAGTCAAACTATTCTAAGTTTGTAGACAAATATAGTAATATTTACAATATCAAATTAGTTTTATTAAATTAATAATTGAATATATTTTCATAATACATTTATCTTCCGTTGAAAATTTTTCTATTTTTTCTACAAACCAAGTGGTTTGACTTTGAAGAAAGTCAAAACAACATTATAATATGAAATTGAATAATCACACGCAGAAGCAGATCAGCAACTAATCACTGACCAATACACGCACACTGGCACACAACATACTGCAAAGAGGAGGAGAGACAGGCCTGGAGCCAAAAGGGCTCTCCCCTCTTCGCTGCGGTGTCCCCCCTTCTCTTTTCGGCTCGCCTCCGCGATCAAATCCAATTCAACGGCCCAAAAAAATACCCTCCCAACCAAAAGAAAAATCTCCAAACCAAAAAAAAAAAAAAAACACGAAGCGAGAGACAGCCAGCCAGCCAGCCAAGCCAAGACGAACACGAAGAAGAGAAGGAGAGAGCAAACCAAGCGGAAGCAAGAACCCATCTCCCACCACCCCCAGCAGCAGCCGCAGCCGCAGCAATCCGCGCACTCCGCGGCGCCGGGGGAGCAGCAGCAGCAGCAGCAGGAGCGGAATTCCTCGCGGCGGCGGCGGCGTCCTCCAATCCGATTCCCGCAATCCCAATTGCTGCCCCCCTCGGCGAGGTCAGCTCAATTCTTGCTGTTTTTCTCGGATTCGATTCGGTCGTGGAGTGGGAGGCGGTTGGTTGCCCTCCTCGCCGGAGATCCAGGCGCGCGCGGGCCCGGGGCGGAGCTCGCCGGGGTCGGGATCATGCCCCATTGCGCTAGGTTTTGGGGGTAATCCAATTTGGCTCCCGCCCGACGACTCGCCGCCCTGGATGCTTGATTCGGGCCAGCCGCGCCGCTTCCGGGGCGGGTGGTTGCTTCCGCGGCGATTGGTGTGGTGCGGCGAGATGAGATCGCCTCCATGGCTGGCGAGCTGGGAATTGGGCTACGGGCTCGCGCTCTGCAGGAGGCGACGGAGGCCATAGTGGTTTGATCCGAGCTGGGTTGGTGCGGCGCGCTGTCACCGTTCGTGGTTTCTGTGCTCTGAATCCGATATTGGGGTTCGCCGGGTGGTGATTTTATGGACATGGTGAGGGAGGAGGCGTGGCCGCGCGCTGCACCGCAGCAGCAGCAGCAGCCATCAGCTCCTCCACCGCAGCCGCAGGCGCAGCAGCAGAATGGCCGTATTGATCTCCGTGAGGTGAAGCTTCAGTTGGAGAAGAGGCTTGGTCCTGACAGGTCAAGGAGGTACTTCAGCTACTTGAAGGGCTACCTGTCGAATCGGCTCAGCAAGGCGGTTTCGACAAGGTGTGCCTCCAAACGTTGGGCGAGAGAACCTCCGAGTGCATAATCGGCTGATCCGCTCAGTTCTCTACAACGCCTACCATGCAAAGTGTCCACCTCCAACACCAGCACCGGATGTTGGGAGGTCTGTGGGAGCAACAGTGAAGAAGGTTTGTCAGCCCGGCGAAGCATTAAATTCTTGCAATGGGGACGTCAGGTTATTACAGATGCAGGATCGAGGCATATGAGCACAATGCAAGATCATCAGTCAAAAGATCGGATGAAAAGCACGGGCCTGAGTTGTAGGGTAGATGCTTCTGCCAATCACAGCCAAATTACTCACGGTGGTGTGGCAGTACCAGAGAATGGCACCCTAAGTTCTTCTGACCTCAAGAGATCAGTGCATTTTCAACATGAATCTGCAGAGCCATTGGCAAAGCACCAACGTGTGGACCAGCCACCAACCGGAAACATAATCAAGTTGAGAAGAAGCATGAGCAATGTCTCAGATCATTCTGCAGAAGCATCGAATAGCCCTGTACGGGCACCACTTGGAATTCCTTTTTGTTCAGCGAGTGTGGGCGGGGCAAGGAAATTACCACCACCACCAATTAATGCAGTGAGGATCACTGTACCAGCTGTTGTGAGCATCGTGAATTGTTAAATACAGAGGCATTGCATCGGCGGATGGAGAAAACAGCAGAGTCACTGGCCTAGCTGGTGTCACATTGGATTGTGCCGACCTTCTGAATAACGGTTTGGACAATATTTGAAGAACCTGATTAGGTCATCAGTTGAGTTAATAGGAGCTAATGTTCAAAGTGATGCAAGAAAAGGGGAATTGTACAAGCAGCATGCATATGGAAAAACATATGAATGGTGTTTGGTTGCCAAATCATGTTCAGATGCAATCAGGCAGTGTACCATCCGGAGCAACGAATGATATCAGAAATCACCACTTGATCTCCCTTGATGATTTCAAGGTAGCTATGCAGCTAAATCCTCAACAGCTTGGGGAGGACTGGCCAGTCTCCTTGAAAAGATATGCTTATGTTCACCAGAAGAAAATGACTGACAGATGGAAAGTGCTATTTCAAATAGATTTTTTTGTACCAATGTGTTTTTGGTGGCCCATCTGATGTACATTTGAGCTGAAGCGATTATACTGCAGTCAAGCAACAGAAGATGCGCATTTGGGGATAAGGCAGAATTCTGCTGTCAGATTTGCAGCGAAAGAAGCCAATTCTTTTCTCCTGATAAATGCCCTCATAAAGAAGAATATCTTCCGTTGACGTTGCTTAGACCTCATTAGCTCTCCTGAGATGGAGACTGTCATCCAAAAGTCCCAACTTCTATGTAACATCTGGCATAAAGGGACAGAAGACAGCAAAATGAAAGAGCTGTCCTGTAACTTATAGGAAAATGTTCTGTAAGTTTCTAGATCAGGATGTACATTATTGATTCCAAAATTTTCTAGGTATCTTCAGTACTAATTTCAGGGATGTTGAACGTTAATTTTATTTAAATTCTTTTGTAACTGTGTTTTTGAAAGTTATATGTTAGATCTCTAAGACCTCTCTTCTCCCTTGATGTGTTTGTCTGCTTGGGAGTGGGTAGATGTTTCCATCTTCATCCAGATATGAAAACGTAGATATGTTTATGACCAAGCTGTGCACTATCATTGTGAAATTGTGATCCTCACTTTATCACCTTAAACGAATGGGTTCCTGACGAAAATTATGATATATTTGTTTTTTAATCTAAATTTTCTTGTTCCACATTCATTCTGAATGGGGAGAAGAATGTCTTTCAGATCTGTATGTGTAGGCAATTTTGTAGAAATATCTCAGGAAAGCATTTTGACAATGACAGCTACATGTTGCAACCTGCAAGTATGCTGTGTCTGAAATACCTCTTCTGGTTCTATCTAATGTTGCTTTGAAGGAACCTACTCCTTCCGTCCCAAAATATAAGAACTTAGTACCAGATGGGACGGAGGGAGTAGTCAGAAAGCTGTAGATGGTAAGCCTGAACTGTCTCTCCATTTTTAGTTGTTCCATTTCCCTAATGTTGGTCTGCATAATGTCATTAATTTTTTTAACTGTTTGCCTTGTTGATTGGAGTGATATTTTTTCATCATAAGGTGGGGGAAATTAGACTGGATTCCGTTAACGCTTAATGTCTGTGAATGCAAAACTTCTTCTATGGCGTGCTAATATGATGTATAGAAATGTGCATATTTGCTGCAGATTATTGGGTGCATGCAAAACTTCTTTGCTCTCAAGGATCGGACAATTCATACCTATATTTGGTTTTTCTCTCATGTACTTTCTTCTGCTGATTACTTGTGAACATAGTTTCGTTTGAGTATCCTTAAATATAATCTGCTGAGTTGCGATAATCACTTTTTTTTTCAAGCAGAAAGCCAAGAAAGCTGTTAAAAGTCACCTTTGAAGTTATGATACACGCGGCCTGGGATTAGCATCTTCTGAACCTTATTTCTGGACCTCTGATAGGTAAAATCTTGTTCTCTGTAGCATAGCTTGAGATTCCACTGAACCACTGGGACACTACAATGCAATTCTGATTTGCTATCCTATGCTTGTGCGGACATCCATTTGATTGGCAGCTGAGACACTGATGGAATGAACAGTATGAATGAAACGAGACTTATCAAAATATATGGTCGTTTGAATGGAAAAAATGATTGAGAAGCCGCCATGACTACCATTCACCGATTGCAGAGCTGCTTCTCAGAGTGCTCATTGTACCATATGTCAGTTTTAGACCTCCACTTCAGGTTCTTTGATCCTAAATTCAGATCACCTGGCTGACACAAGCACCC
>CM020181.1:29969985-30032424 GCA_009805545.1 Oryza longistaminata
AGAGAGATGGAGTGAAAAGCTGGGAAAGGTGTACTCCTGAACACACTCTTAGAGAATAACAAAAGAGAGAAAAAGGTTCCATATGAATTCTTTTTTTTGGGATCACAGATCTGGCCGCGCAATCTACAATTTTAAATTCCCTTGTTGGAAATTTACTATGGAATGGAGCAAAGGGGGAGGGGTTAAAAATGGTGACTGAAAATTGCTAATTCGACCCATGGTTTTTTCAGATAAAAGTGGTACGTTTTTTTTCCGATTCCAAGCCATACAAAAAATTATTATTTTTTCCTAAATCTTTTAAGCATTATTTGGACCGGACACAAATAAGTTAAATTAAATTGGTAAATATGGCTTGATTCTTTGACCAACCCGAGAAACCGTTCCCGAGAGGCTACCATTTTCTGAATGTTTTTCATCCCCAATTAAATGGCTATTTTCATAAAGCCATAGCTTAGGAAATTTGAAGGGAACTCACAAAATAACAGCCGATTAGCCATTTTGGTACGTAACTACTCCGTTCAGAAAAAAAAGCAATCCTAGTTCGTAGTTTAGGATTGAATTCTTTTTGAGACAGAGGGTACACCTTCCGGGTCCCAGTAATAGTAAGGACAATACAATCAGGTAACACTCCATGGGTGGCCCTCACTAACCTGAGCCAACTCTCCCGAAGAACTTCCCTCATAATGGAGGACACTCTAAAGATGTGCTCCCTAACAAATATGAGGTAACTGGATGAAGATACTAACTCACAATGGGTGTCCTGGCGCCTGTAGCCCTCACTAAAAAAATCCGAAAATACCCCTCCCTACAGCCGCTCCTATCTCTCTTTCTCTACTTCTTCTTCCACCGATTTTTCCTTCCGCTCTCTCCCCGCGGCTCCGTCCTCCACCCCCTCCCTTCCACCTCGCCGGCGTTGGTCCTCTCTCTCTCTCTCTCTATCTCTCTCCTCTCCTCTCTCTTCGCACTCGCCACCATCTCTTCCCTCTCTCGTCCGTCTGCCCTCTTTCTCCCTCCGCAGGTGGCCGATGGCAAGCGCGCCGCGCGGGGTTGTTCCGTCGCGCGGTCGTCGCCGGTCGAGGCTCACGAACCCAGGCCGAGCGTCACCGGCCGGAGGCGGCAAAACCCGCTCGTCGCCGCCTCGCCCCCGTCGCTGTTGCCGGATCTGGCCCCCTTCATGGCCAGATGCGGGATGGAGCGGCTTCGCAGCGCGCACGAGGAGGAGGCCGCGGCGCCCCGCCGCCGGGCTGAGGGAGGGTCGCGCAGGTCGTCGCCGGCTATCGGTCCGTCCCGCCTCGTCTCCTCTCCCTCTCGCTTGCTGACTCGCACCTCGCTCCCTCGCCGCTGCCGCCGCTGGCCTCTCTCCTCTCTCCCTCACGGGCCGTCGAGGGGTGGCAAGGGGAAATTTTCGGTAGGAACGGTGTGCAGTCCACAGGCCACGCTCGCGGCCCAACGTGCCCCCCTCGGTGCGTCCCTTCATCCATGAGGGGACGGACGTCGACGATAAGGCAACGGCGACCGGATCGGAGGGGCTAGGGGATGAATCTTGGCTACGCATTTGGTGATGGCCTAATACAGATGTAGGCAATAATTTCATGCCCGGGCCGCAACCCGGCCCCCCCTTATCTGATGGCCTTCCGCTTGTCAGCGTCCTGGCGTCGGAAAAAACCAAAAAAACTTCGGCATGCAATGCGATGATACAGTGGAGTGGGTCAGAAAACGAAGATGATATGTCCAGGCGTACGGACCATCCCATCGAGCGCTATGATGAAGTATATACTAGTTGCCAGGCAATTCTAGGCTCTAGCGCGGTGGAATGACCGCGCTTGCTGCCGCTGGCCGCTGGCCGCTGGCCGCTGATTGCTTGATTCCTTGGGGCAAAATAAGGGGCATGTTATAATTCGCGAAAATAAATTTTTAGTATCAACATCGGATGTTTTGACCAGATGTCGAAAGAGGTTTCCGGGCCCACCGAATGAAAAAAACTAATGTCATAACTCGCCTGAAACCAGTGGGCGAATCTTTGAGCCTAATTAAGGCGTCATTAGCAAATATGTGGGTTTAATGTAGCGCTGATGGGCTAATCATGGACTAATTTAGACTCAAAAGATTCGTCTTCGCGATTTTTCTTCCTAACTGTGTAATAGTTTTTTAATATATATTTAATGTTCCATATATATAGTTCAAGATCGATGTGATATTTTTTAAAAAAAAATTAAGGGGAAACTAAGGCCTAATCCGCCCAGTCGATGTCCGCGGAGAGAAAAGCTATAGTTGAACCTGATGCCTCAAATATCATCACAGAATCTGTCCCAAGTCCTAGCTATAGCTCGAGTATAGCCGGTCCTCCTTGCCTCAATTGTAATGGACTGTGGAGTGGTGGCGCTGTATGAGCGTATTAGGCGCCGTTTGATCGAGCTGGCTGGGCTAGCTTAAGCTAGCTACACGGAATCGATCAAATTAATGGAAGGATATCAATCAGAAATCAGGATGATTGGCATGGTTGGTTGCAGCTGGAGGGTGATCAGGGAGGGAGGAGGCCAGGTGGATGTTTATACCTGATGGGTAGTTGGGTACACATACATCCCTTTCCCAGCTGAGCCGTTGCATTCCCCACTTACCAACTCACCAGCAGCTCTACATTCTTCTTTGTTTCTTTGTTTTTTTTTTTTGGAAAATTGGTAGTAAAATCTTACCTATACATTCATTCAACGCTAGATGTAACATGGTGCCAACAGAGGTTGGGCCATGTCGAGTTTTGGAGGTGGCCTGGCTATGTCGCCCGTCAACGAAAAACGGTTTTACCCTCCACGATTGATTACCGCTAGCAAGCGGACCGTATTTTCACTGGGGCATAGGTCGCTTTCTTGCCAACTGTTGTGTCTTGACTGTCGAGGTTTCAACCCCATCTCACTCGTTTTTTTCGCACGCACGCATTTTTCGAACACTGCTAAGCGGTGATAGTTTTTGGCCAAAAGTTTCTATACGAGAGTTGTTTTTAAAAAAAATCAATTAATCTATTTTTTTTAAAAAATAGTCTAATACTTAAATTAATATAATGATAGTAATGCGGCTCCGTTTTTGCGTGCCCGGCCGAGGCCGCGAACGCAAGCCGTCAGAGAAAACTCGACGTGGCCATAGTAGTGATGGTCTATCGATACTTTGCAATGAGACTGTTCATCAAATACCCATCAGAGGAAGCTGTTGAAGAACAAAATAATACAACCACCACCGCCATATGCTGGCGCGACATTGATGCGTTCCTCTCGACTCCTCCCTCCCCTCTGTTTATCCAGCTCACCCATTGACGGTCGCCCTCCCCGCACATGCATATTCCGCTATTTATATTATCCTCTCCCGGTGTCCACGCGCGCCATGCATTCAGAGCCTGTTTAGTTGGGAAAAAGAAAATTTTTAGTTGTCACATCGGACGTTTGACTGAATGTCGGAAGGAGTTTTCGGACACGAATGAGAAAACTAATTTCATAACTCACCTGGAAACCACGAGACGAATCTTTTAAGCCTAATTAATCTGTCATTAGTGGCATGTGGGTTACTGTAGCACTTATGGCTAATAATTAGGCTCAAAAAGATTCGTCTGGCGATTTCCTTCCTAACTGTGGCAATTAGTTTTTGTTTTTATCTATATTTAATGTTTCTGCATGTGTGTCTAAAGATTCGATATGATGTTTTTGGAAAAAAAAAATTTTGTGAACTAAACAGGCCCTGACATTTCATAATTCATCCATTCATTCGGTCAACCGGTCACACGGTCCCAGACCCTACCTGCTGCTGCCGTGCCACTGAACCTAGAGCTATATAGCTTTACTGCAGTTGCAGCCGTTGACAGCAGCGTCGTGGTGGTGGCCTATATAAACCAAGCACCCCACCCCAACATCTCTCACGAAAACATCGAGAGAGAGAGAGAGAGAGAGAAAGAAAATCGTGTGAGTTGGTTGGATGGCGGGGACGGGGGTGTGGGTGTTCAAGAGGGACGGGGTGATGGAGCTGGAGGCGGACGAGGAGGGCGGGGCGGGGAGGCAGAGGAGGAGGCTGGTGTACGTGCCGGCGAACGAGACGATGGGTTCGCTGCAGGCGCTGGAGGCGGAGGCTGGCGGGGCTGGGGTGGGAGCGCTACTACGAGGACTCGCGCCGTGGTGCAGCTCCACCGCCGCGACGGCGGCGCCGACCTCATCTCCCTCCCCCGCGACTTCGCCCGCTTCCGCTCCACCCACATGTACGACGTCGTCCTCAAGAACCGCGACGCACTTCAAGGTCGTCTCGATAACTAGCCGTTAACACAAACTCAACATCTCTCTCTCTATCGTCCATGATCGCTATGATATGATATGATTATGATGATGCCATATAGGCTATCAATCATCAGCTGCTGCTGCCAGCTGCAGCTGGCGTACCACTTCTACTCATCGATCGGGCACGTACGACTGATATGAATCTAGCATAAAGCGTACGTGTGTGTACAAGCAAAAAGAGTTCATTTGCTTGATTAATATATTGATGGGCTTGCAGTTTAACTTAAATTCATTATAGTTTTCTTGTGTGACGCGTGGAGAACATATATATATATGAGCATGCATTATTGTGTGCTGTGTGTACGTGTTCATGTACGGCCGGGCTAGTCCGGATTAAATTAATGGGCCGGGGGCATTATTAAATAATTGTGTGGGCCGTGGTAACCTTGTTTGTACTGTTGTTGCATTAGTGTGTCTCAAAAACCCTGCTCATGTGCGCATGCAAAGGTGATGTAACACGAATATATATACATACACATTTGGACGATCGATTTGGCTTAATTTGCTACACTAATTATTACTACAAGTTTTTTTGTGTTGCGAGATATTGTCAGTTGTCAGTTTTTAATTTATATGTAAGGATCGATGTCGCAAAAGGTTAAGGGCCCCTTTGAATCGTGAGAACGAAAAAAACGGTGGAATAGAAAAAATATAGGATTCTGACAGGAATGTAAGTGTAAAACAGAGGATTTGCAAAATACAGAAAAAAACACAGGAATGATCGTTTGATTGGACCACAGGAAAAACACAGGAAATCAGATGAGAGAGATAGACTCAAAAGATTTTTCCAAAAGGTTGGACCTCTTGCTAATTCCTCCAAAACCTATATGCAACAAGCCATTTCATAGGAATTTTTGTAGGATTTAGAAAACTTCAATCCTTTGAATCAAAGGCTACATAGGAAATTTCCTATAGGATTTCAATCCTATGAAATTCCTTCATAATTTCCTTTGATTCAAAGTGACCCTAAGAGAGATCATACTAATTAAATAAAGTATAGGCCATGAGCTGCCAAAATATGCATGGTATTTACGCTTGGCACATTACTAGCTAGCCAGTAGCTGATCGAGGTTCTGGACTACATCGAACGATGTTTAATCAAGCTGCATAATAATAATAATAATAATAATAATATAATAATAATAATAAATAATAAAATCTCCCCTACCCTCGAAAGAAAAAGGAAGTTGCCCCACAATATGTTTCACATTTAATTCCACAGTTTGCACGTTCTCTGATGAATTTTGTATGCATTGCCCATTGATACGTTCAATCAGCTAGCACAGGTCGGGGATATTAAGGGCAAAAAGAAAAAGGACAGCCTAGAATTAATAAATTTTCTATCGCACATAATAAATGGTTCACAATCGTGCGTATTAGCTATGTACTCCATTTATATATTAAGAAGGTGAATATATATGGGTTATTAATTATTTCATCACCCTCAAACCTAATACATTTTTTTCTCATCACTATAACATTTCTTAGATTATGTGCACGTATTTGTTGGTCTGTGCGCGAGGTGGCAATGACCGGATAGAGCAAGTTCAATTGCAACACCGACTATACTAGCTAGCTGCACATATACATTATTAAACCATACACCTAGCTAATAGATACGACAACCAGTCTATTATATTACTACTGTACACATTTTCATATAAAACACTATTATGTTTTTTTTTCTAAAACCTCTCCCACCAATGTGCAACCAATCCGATTATCTGCATGATACGAAGAAGTCTGTAAAAAAACTCAAACGATTAGCATGGGCGATATGATATATTATAGGACCATGAATCTATATAAATAATTGTTCAGATTCATAGTTATATAGATATAGCACATTTGTACTAGGTTACGCTTATATTGAGATGAAGGGAATACAAGATAAGCGTTTGCTTTCTCCTCTGATTCTCTCTCTCTAGAGATCTAGGAATATTATGCTGATGTGAACAACGCGGATTTGGAGTGTAAAGTCATAGAGCTACAGTGCTGTGACTTTGGGAGATTTTTTTAGCCGTTGGATTTACGGCGAAGGAACAAGATCGATCGATACAACAGTAGATGAATAGTAAATTATGTACAAATATTTTTTAATGTTGCTACACTGTAAAATACTGTTTTACACTGTAGCGCTAGACAAATTTTATTGTGCTTCTCCGCCTTTTGCGTCTAAAGGCATATGAGCCGGATCCAAACAACGCTAAGTCCGTTGACTTTACTATTATACTCGCTTCATTGCCATAAGAACGAGTAAAAATTGTAAAATAATGCCATCGCCTGTATATCCCATCTCTTTCATGCACGGATGCATCACTTAGATGCCCTCTAGCACAAAAAAAAACACAGCTTTTCTAACTCGAAACGTATATTCGTATTAACAATTGAGCAACGTCATTTTAATTCCTTTTCACGTATGCCTTAATTTTGATGGATTCCATATGCCCAGTTGAGGCACCGATCTTTCATGTCAATTCCTGGCTCCTGGCTATGATAACTAGCTAGCACTAACATCAATCTTGGTGGCTCTGAAATTATGCAACTTAGATTTAGAATTAGTTTAATGTTTTTGTTTGTTGCTTTCTCTTGTTCAATGTTAGCTTTAGGTCTTTTACGAGTGTAGAAATTGATGGATACAATAAAACAGTTGGATAATCCATCAGACTAAGTCCATGTTTAAGATAGCTGAAATTAATGGATAACAACATTTTTATAGCTATTTGAAGGAATAAATGAATGAATTATGTACTAAAAAATTGAAAAAAAAATGCTGTGAAAAAATATTTTATGAAAATTTTATATTACACAAAACACACTATATAAAAAGTTGCTATAGAAAAGTATTTTTGACTTGGCTCAACCGATCAGCTCAACAATTACGCTGATTTTTTAACCGTATAGGATTTTATTGTCATAATTCCAAATCACAATGCTGATTGCCCAAATTGTACACCTTCTGTTTTTATGAATATCAACAAGAATTTTAAAGAAAACATATTTCAGCTATTTATTTTTTAATTCATGAAATATATATATATATATATATATATAATATATAGTAGCTTTTATTATACACCCCTCCTTAGAATAACTATTCTACACCCCCTCCCACCTCCCATCCGTCCACCTCCTCCCTCCCATCGCTCCTCTCCCACCTGCGCCCCCATCGCTCCCTCTCCTCTCCTCCTTTTTTTTTCTTCTCCCTCCCTCTTCTCTCTTTTTAGAAAAATTAAAAATAAATTGTGAATTCAAGACTTGAACCCATGATCTCATGGTTCATGGCAAGCCATTTCTAACCAAATCACCATATGATGATTGTGAACAAATTAGTTATGTACCTATAACAATCATACCTTGTTACTATGATTCGGCACTAACATTATCCAGAAGGGTAGTAACATCATATGTTACTGTAAAAATATATAGGTTGTTACTGTAAACTTTATAGGTTGTTACTTGTACTTTTGACAGTAACAATATGCCGAAATTTGCAGTAACAAAGAACATGCATAGTAACAGTGGCCCTATAGTAGTAATGTTTTTTAGATCTAGAGTATTTTAAATCTCAATCTTTAGAGAGTACTAACGTACACGTCAGGTCTTATTTTTCTAACCCATTTGCATCATGACGTTCGTAAAAAAAAAGTGCTTAACGAAACTAGAACCATCATAACTATTTTTTAACGTTGTTTACTGTGAAAAACAGAGGTGTTACTGCATATTGGCCATCGTGTTACTACGCTGTTCCAGTGAGACAAGCACTAAAAAAGAGGTAAATCTCAATCTTTAGAGAGCAATATCTCTCACATCATATCTTGTATTTCCAATCCGTTTGCACCATGAAGTTCATAAAAAAACGCTTAGCGAAACAAGATCCATCATGGCACTTTTTGACGTTGTTACTGCGATAATGTGGTCTTGTTACTGCATGATGACCGTCCTGTTACTGCACGATTCCTGCAAGACGAGAGCAACAAAGTGGTGGGTGGGGAGGGAGTGGTGGGCGGGTTTGACCGCGGAGGACGCTTTGACCGAGGTGGGAGGGGGGTTTTGGGCCTAGGGAGGTGGGGGAGGTGGGTTTGGCCATGGGAGGGGGGGGTGTAGAATAGTTATTCTAGGGTAGGGGTGTAGAATAGATTCAAAATATATTATATATATTATATATAACACGGTGGCGCTAGCCAGCGCCACACAGAGGCGCTGTGCGCCACGGAACTAAATGAAGCCAGACACAATGCAGCGAGTTCCATCCTCCATCATCGGAAGTGGATGACGTAAATGCGGTGATAATGGGAGTTATATTTTGACTAATATTAATACCTGTGAATGAATTGAGGAAATATTTAACTGAGAAGCGATCGTCTACGAAAGCCGTGTTTCGCTGATTATGATGAATGAGTTAATAAATTACTTTAATGAGATGCCGTGGAAAAAGATTTGATAGCAGCAATTACTTTAATGAGATATGTATGAATAGATTGCCCGTATAATATGAACCGGTGATATGTTAAGTTATAGTTTAACTCGAATGGGGTAGTCTGGGCAATGTATGATCAAGCTGATGGGAGCAAAGCGAGGTTGGGTAAATAAGTTAAAAAATAACTCTTTAATAGCTTGGATAGCTGTACTATACGATCAAACAAAAAGTGAGATGTGACTTATGATTCAACTATATGAATAATCCCAGTCAAAAGGTAATTTATGAGTGACATTGTGATTAAAATGTTGAGAACAGCGGTATGTATGTCGAGCACACCAATACAGTGCCCGGAGACTCATGACCGGTGATCTGACGAGTTAAAGTTTAACTATGCTGTACAAATAGAAGTGTATGGTGTGCTCGACATGGAGTGACCAAAAAATGCGAATTGTAAGAAGAGTTAAAAGTTAGCTAGTTATTAGGTTGCATTGCATCTAGCTGCATCCAAACATGGGAGAGTTGTGAGTTAATTTTTAACTATTTAAATCTGTAAGCGATCAATGAATGTCATATTTTTAAATTGGTGGTTCTTGCAGTTAATATGTTTCTTAGTTGTCGGTAAAATGTTAACTTTGCGAAGTTATGAAGCATTCCGAACCGCGAGTGGCAGACTAATAATCCGGTTGTAGCATTTGTGTGAAGGACAGTTTAAAATGCCCGCGAAATTAGCGGATGAGGTGGTTAATGACCGTAATGGTTATCGAGATCCTGAAATTTCGGGGGCTAAAAAAACCGTTTTCAGTCGGCACTATGTGAGGTGGAAAAATTTGATTAGTGCAGTGGCAGATCCCAGATTCAAGTACCCAAGTGAAATTGAGAGCTCATCGTGGTAATGGCGTCGCCAGATATCATTGCCGTGAATACTACTGATCTCCCCGTAACGCCTCGATCAACATCTGCGTGTTGCAGCAATGGAGGGATCGGTGCTGCTTCTGAGTGTGATGCTGCAGGAGGTAGCCGGCTTCTGTTTTCTACGCCGCAGCGGTATCTAGATGTCGGCGTCGATATAGGAAGGCCACCATGTCTGGACGACGCCGACATGGCCACCCCCACTCCGACGAGAGTGTACACCCATGTAAGTGTGTGCACAATTTTGTTTTTCGGACACTATTTTATTTAAAGGATAGTAGTTCCATTGTTCGAATCATGTTTAGCAACTTTTTGGTTGCATCAGTGATATGTGTTATAAGCGTCATGTATAGTTCATGGCACTGAACCCTTATTCTTTAATATCCCCCAGGGTGTTGCTGTTGCACCCCATATGGTGCCGATAGAAGGGATGGCGTTTAGTACATATGATGATGCATACAATTTCTTTAAGAGATATGCTTACCATGCTGGGTTTGATGTGAAGAAAAGCCGCACGAGGAAGATGGTCCGTGAGGTTTGCTGTACTAAGGAGGGGAAGCACGTGTCAAAGGTTGCGGATTGTGACAGGGAGAGGAAGAGAACGTCAAAGAAGGCAGGCTGCAAGGCATATGTGAAATTGAGACATAATTACGAGGGAGGGGTGCTTTGTTCCGTGGTGATGGAGGTGGTAGAGCTTCAGCACAACCATCCGCTAACACCATCTCCTTCGGCGGTTAAGCATATGCACGCGCACAAGATTCGGGATGAAACGGTTATGGAGTTTGTAGACACGATGCAAGAAAGCCATGTGCCCCAAAATTGTATAATGGGTGTCCTATCCGAATTGCATGGTGGCCAAGATAAGATCCCGTTCACTTCTCGGGATGTAGAGAACAGGTAACTGGTCATTATTTTATAATCCAGTACATTCCAGAAAAGCAATATGACGATACGATGATATACTTTGATGTTGTATACTAAGGAGTTATTTGTTGACTTTGTGATGCAGGAAAGCTGCGAACGTCCGAAAGGAAAATGCGGACGATATAAACAAACTATTGCAATTCTTCAATGAGTGCAGTATGCAAAACCCCAAATTCTATTGGGATGCTCAGCTCGATGATGATGGTGTATTGAAAAACTTATTTTGGAGCCACGCGAGCAGCCAGGCCGAATATGCCGATTTTGGAGATGCGGTAACATTTGACACCACTTACAAAACAAATATATATGAAATGCCGCTTGCAATGTTTGTTGGTGCCAACCACCATATGCAGAGCACGCTATTTGGTTGTGCGTTGCTAAGGGATGAAAAGGCCGAGTCTTTCCAATGGTTGTTCAACACCTTCAAGAAGTGCATGTCGGACTATCCTGCTCCCCGCTGCATTCTAACAGGCAATCTTTATTTGTTATAAAAAATCGTTGCAGTTCGGTTACCGCAAAAATATTTATTACATTCTTGATCGTGTAATGTAGTAATTTTGACAAAATTGAACTTCTGTTTTGCTCTTTCATTGCAGACCAAGATCCTGCTATGGTTGTAGCTGTCAGTAGATGTTTTCCAGGGATAATTCATAGGTTGTGCAGGTGGCATATACTGAACCGCCACTCAGACTCCCTGAACATCATCTTCGCTAGGGATGAAGGCATCGAACCAGCAATGATGCTGTGTGTTAACCAAACGTACACACCATACGAGTTTGAAACGGCATGGGGTCAATTCATTAGAAAGTATGGGTTGGAGAAATGCGCAACAATGGATGCTTTATACGAAATTAGGGAGAAGTGGGTCCCTGCCTATTTCAAGAAGGACTATTGCGGAAGGATGACATCCACTCAACGAAGTGAGAGCATGAACAAATTGGTGAAGCACAAGTTCGTGGACCATCAGACAGCACTTCACCGCTTCGCTCGTAGAATGCTTGATGTCATTGTTGATAGAAAGGAGAAGGAGGCTGCTGAGACCAGGGCGTGTTCGGTGAGTTAAATTTTTTGTAGAATTTTTTTTGCATATTTACATTACCAACTGTTTGTCATATTTATAGGGAATAAATTGTTAACTCCATTTAGTTGACGTCTTATGAAATGTTGTCTTCAGGGGGAGCGGATTTTGTCGGTGCGTTGGCCCTTTGTTATTCAAATGTCTAGGTTGTACACAAGGGCGGCATTTGCATTGTTTGAGGAAACTTTGAAGGATAGCACTGATTTTAGAATTTCGCCAGACCATGAGATAGAAAATGGTTGGATAATATCCCACACTAAGCGTTCAGAGAAACACGATTGGTGTCAGAAGCAATTCAAGTTGATGGCCGACGTGGACGGAGGAGTATTCTCATGTGAGTGCAAGCAATGGGAGCACACAGGTGAATGATTGTATGATTAGTGATTTGGTTTTACCTCTATGCTCGGCAATACATTGTTTTTTTTTAAAAAAAATCCTGATAACAATAGTTTGCTGACTGAATTGTAGGTATGTTTTGCACACACATGCTGCGGGCCTTCGTACATATACAGCTTGAGAGGATCCCAGCTGCATATGTCCTAAAGAGGTATACAATGAAAGCAAAGAGCGACGTTCCATTCGACAGGCGTGATCGTGTGGCAACAGGTCCAGATGGTGTGCATGAAAACTATAGAATGAACATGATGATGATTGAAGCATTCGGGCTGATGAAGGCAGCATGCAAATCAAATGTTGCGTACGAGAGGGCTATGGTAATATTGAAGGGCTTGCGTAAGCAAGTTGAAGATATTCCACACGAAGTGCAAGTGGTTGTTGGTGGCCCGAGTCAAGACGATCCAGCCCGAAGAGTACCACCTGTTGAAATCAGCCGTCAGCCGCCTCCAAAGTCGCAAACAAAGGGAAGGACCCGTGGACCGGACGAGGAGATTAAGCTAGGTGCCAAGGGTAAGAAGATGTGCACACGGGAGTGTGGCTGGTGTGGACTTATGGATGGTCACTACGCAAACACATGTCCGACAAATCCCGCAGACTTTGAGAAAATTAGGAAGGCTTCAAACAGGGGAAAGGGTAAGAGGGGCAGACCGCGAGGATCAGGGCGGGGGCGCGGCCGAGGGAGGAAGACTGGAGTATTTGCTAGGGGAGGTGGTGAAAAAGGTGCAAGTGGGGTGGACGTTGGGGGGCCAACACTGCGAAGACGCCTGATGGACGAATGGGAGTCGGGTGGTGTTGCCGACAATCACAGGGGAGTGTGTGGAACCAATGCAGCAAGTGATGAATCAGTTGGTGAGGATGGGTGGGAGGAGAACGGTTCTCCTTAGTAACGCTATTATTTGTTTTATGATTGACATTTTCCTAAAAATGTTAACTGTTGTGTACATGGATAATTTGTTCAAATTATTCTGCTTTTGTTTTAAGCAGTAATTGTGTGTGTGAAATGAAATGGTCTTAAAATTTCGCATTGGTAGTTTGGTCGTGTAATAGCACTCGTCCGTGTGAAATTGGATGACATAACTTAACAGAGAAAAAATGAATGTGATGGAAGAAAATAAGGTTCAAATCTCTCCGTTTGCCAATATTGATTGAAAGGTAGTATGTATGTAAAGACAGAAACATTATATAAGGACCTCTAAAAAGTGAAGTGTTTTAGAGGTTTCAAATAGGAATAAAGACGGACCAGAAAATACGGTGTGAGAAAACAAATTAAAAAAAAGGCATTAGTGATTAAGCCTTGGTGGTAATGTTTGTTTGCACAATAGTTATTACATAAGGATGTAACATGAAATGAAGTGTGGAATTTTATATATAATAAAAAATCACAAACGTGGTTCATGAAAACAAATGGTGATGAAGTGTCATCACTTGCTACATTTTTATGGATTGCGAGAGAAAACTGAAGATGTTGACAATGATAGTTGAAGGGATGAACATTATTGATGAACTATGACAAGATAAAAAAGTGGTATGAAAACAACTAATCTCTTTTGTGCCGCTTGAACCGTGTGCCCGGAGAATGAACATCCTTCGGTGGTGTCTGGTGATCTCTGAAGAATAACCAATCCTCGTTCAGTAGTTCAAAGTCGTCGTCGTCGTCGTAAGCTGGGTGGTTCCTATTGGGGTAATTGATTGGGTGCCTCTCCGGAGGGTTCATATCATCGACGTCCGAAGGTGGTGAGGGACATGGGGTCGACATGTACCCAAGATCTTCCGCGAAAATCATGCCATCTTCTTCCATAGATGGTGAAATCGGGAACGGGTAGGGTGGCGACGGTGGAGGAGGGCTTGTCACGCGGAATTCCGCGGGTAGCTCATATGTTTCTTCGTTGTTCTCCCGCTGGGGAGGGGTGGTCGGAGTTGGGGTTAGGGATGGTTTCGGTGGATCGACGGTATCCCTTTTGGTGGTACGGGGAGGAAGGTTTTCATCCATGGATGTTTGTGTTTGTGGATTGACGTTAGATGTACATGATGTGTGCTTATATAATATCCCCAAGTTAACTACCGCATAAAGGAAGGAAGAGATTTGATTTGATCTGGCCCGGATATGTGGGCGGACATGTAGTTTTGACGATATGATGGTATCATGGATTATCGATCAATCATGCCATCGTGATCTAAAATGGATACACCCCTGATTCGATACGAGTTAAATCATAACTTATCAAAAAACTTATTATGCAATGAAGTTTGGTTCTGAGTATAAATATTACTTGCGTGTGGACGAAATGGGATGAACAGCGGTAGTGCAGAGCTAAGAGGAGTTATAAATTAACTGATAGTTAGTATGTGGCTATTTATGGTGGTTTTCAAGCTTTGATTGTTTCATGAAATCTCGGTGAATGAAGAAATAGTGATCTTAACGGATCCAACCCTGATTCGTAACGAGCTAATACATGAGTATAACATGGCGTGCGCAAAAAATAAAAGAAACTCTGCTGTCAGTATAATGGATAAATTCTGTTCAAAATTTTTTAAGGGCTACTCGTTGGAAGGAAGTTTATAAACGAGTTAAAAAATTACTAGCGTGTGGCGTACTGGGTGAAGAGTGATAGTGCAAATTTATACCGAGTTAAAAAAATAGTATATGTTAATACGTGGGCAATTATGTTGTTTTATATTGTTTTATTGATTCATGAAATATCGGTGAATCATGCACTCGTGATGTTAACGGAACCACCCCTGATTCGGAACGAGTTAAAGCATAACTACAACATGTCATGTGCAAAACATGTGAAGATCCGATCCCAGTACAAGGTGGAAAATCCGATCGAAAAATATATAGTGCTAGTTATTGGAAGGAAGTTTATCAACGAGTTAAAAAATAACTTGAGTAAGCAATAAAGTATGTGAACATAGAAAGTGCAAAGAAAAATAGAGTTAAAAAATAACTTCCAGTACAATAGTGTGTCATTTGGTCGGAGTTAATTAATAACTGTGATATGAAATATTGGCAACATTTGACTGCACTGTTGGGGCTCAAGTCCAAAATCATTGGAAAGGGAGTGCGAGAAAATATGAAACAAAATAGTATATTGCTAGCATGAGACTTATTTTGTGTGTAACATATCAACTTGAGACATACCACTGTCCGTCCGCATAAATATATGAGTGGTTTAAACAACCGAAGTCGAACTTCTTTGAAACCACATACTTGACAGGTTTTAGAGTATTTACATAACATAGTGCATTTTATAGCTGGCACCATGACAGCCGCCACCACACACAAAACCCCCAACCACAGCAGCCAGGAAAAAGCAAAGTCAAAGTGATTCATTCAGACAGAAAATCAGTCTGACGACGGGCCACGGAATGGCACGATATCTAGGTGGTGCGGAACGGCGATATTGTGTTCGTTGAAAATTAGTTGGTGGAGGATGCTTGATCGGATGATCGTCGAGTCGCCCTGTGGTGTAAATTTTGAAAAATAAAAATCAGGGATTGTACATTTGTTACAATTGTGAAATGTATGGCTGGTTCATAGTGTTTACGGTGTAGAAATTGTTACCGGGATGATCATTGTCTCGATGGGTTCCCTGTTGCCGTCATAGGCCTCCATGAACCTCATGATGTAGAATGCGCAATCGTTAGAACAAATAGCCATCTTGGCGCACGGCATGGGAGTCTTCCGGAATCCGCCGAATCTATAGAACTTTTTTGGCAAGGCCGTCTGGAGTGCGTCACTCAACCTTTTGACAATCCGTTTTGACAAATGCCGATGGTGATCGCTGAACTGAGTACCAATCATTGGATAGTTGTTAGAATCCATTATGTCAATCCGCTTGTGTGGGATGTTGATAGCATAGAGTGACCAGTGGCTGTTGTGCAGAACAGGGGTGATTATCTGTACAAAATTATGAATGTAAGGAAGATTTCAAAAAAATTGGGAAATATTTGATTATCATGGTCCATTGTAACAAACAAAAGTATCGGGGGAGTATGTTTACCAGCTGCGTTTTCGATGTATTAATGTGCCTGAACCAATCGCGAAGAGTGTTGGACAGGGCCTCGCCCGAGAATTCTGTTGTCTGCCCACCGTGTTTGATATAGTCAACGTTGAGGAGGTACTGCAATAAGTTCGAATCAGAATGGGTTTCGGCTGGTTGGTTAGTTAACGCAGATGATTTGAAAGGGATGGAATTTAGACGAATCAATTGCAATGGGAGTATATTGTGTTTATCGAAATAGATGTGGGAAGAAAAATCCTTTTCCCAAAAGTATCTGGTCTCATCCTCAAATCGTCCTTGAAAAGCTTCGAACTGAAAGCGTCTATGAACATGCCCTCAGTCAAAACACCGTTGGAAAAGGATCGGACTACATCATACCCGTAGGCCACGGTGGTGCCGATCTCTATAAGTTTGACGCTGTTGACGTTTGAACGAATGTATCGTCAGGGATATAACATGAGTACTTTGGAAAAAAAGTGCGGTGCAAAAGATGAATCAGATATGGTTGTAAACCAACCTGTTGATGCGATCCTGGTTGTTGATGATGAAATCCCTGAGCTGGACACTGGCATCAATGTTGCTCGTGTGATGCGATGGACCCACTACCACTGGCGATACAAATCTTGCGGGTCTGGAGATGAACCGCTTAGGTTGCGACCACGGGGTTGAGTTTACGCCTTCAATGTCCGCATTGGTGTCAGACATCAGCTGAGAATAATTAAAAAATAACCATGAATAAACTGGTCTGACATTTGGCGCGTAAACAGTACAAAACAACTATCTTAATTACCAGGGTGGTGGTCGTGCATGAAAAAAATAAAGTTGCTCAAGCACGGGTTAACTTGAAAGCATGTTATATATATATATGGTCATATATGCGGATAGCAACTATATAGTGATTCACACTGGTATTTAATATGGTTGCCAACATAAGGCCAATTTGTTTAATTTGGTATGGACATAACCAAATCCATGGACAAAGGGGATAGATAAATACCTCAGACAAGGATGGTGCTCCCTCCCTCAAGCATATTTCCTCAATCTTCTCGTAAACTTGCGTGTCAGTCATTTCATCGTCGGGTGGGAGAACCAGGGACGGAGTCGGCGTGATGGAAAGTGCTTCGTTTAGGGAGTCTGCGAATAGGGACAACCAAATTAATTAATGAACTCAAAAAATGCATGCACCTCACTCGCTGGGGGGGGGTGCACATACCGAGATGACTATCATCAGACCGAACCAATGAGTGGGTTCTCGGAGATGTGTCGGTATGATGAACTCCAGCAGTGCCGACATCTTGTGGAGGACTGGCAATTGATGGAACCGTGTGAGTACCCTGATCAGGCCGCGGCAAATGTAGACGTGCATCGCCTGCTGGGACTGAGTAAAGCCCGTGTGCCACGCCGGCATCTGTTGCCACTATGATTGCTGTGTCCTCTGGTGCCGTTTCCTTCGTGACGGTGGGGGTGTGTTGTTGTAAGTTTGGCTCGTCGATCCGATGAACGTCCATAGGATCTGCCGAGACATCCATTTCAACAGCTTTTTTGGAAGGACCATCCGCTCCCTCATGCTCGACGGGGATAGCAGATTCCTCGGTCAGTTGCCTGGTGAGTCCTAAAAGTGGGTTTTCAATATTTGCCGTTGGAGACTGCGCTGTAACGCCATGGCGGGCTTGCGGGGTGGTGTCCACGTGATCAACGTTAGCCATGCCATCGCCCGCTGATTTAGGACTGCCAACAATTTGGTCGTGTTGCTCCTGCCGCTCCTCATGGTGCAGCGGCTGTTGCTGGTCATGCATCTGCACTTGCTGCAGGTGCTGATCGTGCGGCTGCTCCTGCTGCTGCTGCTGAACTTGGTCCTGTTGCTGCTGTTCCGGCCGCTGCTTCCGGTGCTGCAGCTCATCGTGCGGATGGTTCTGCTTTGGCTGGTGATCCTGACGCTGATGCTGCTCGTCAAGTCGGTGCTGTTGCTGCTGCTCGTTTGGCATCTGATTGTGGTGCTGTTGTGCAACTATAGGATGCATCTGTGGTGTCATGCACTCCTGAACAACCGTCGCATTACTGATCTGCTGGCAACCTGAAGATTGTCCTGCATAGGGTCGTGGGGATGCAGAGCTGTCGCTTTGCAGCGCATCGATGAGACGTTGACAAAGCAAATTTTGCTTGTCAACCACCATGCTAAATTGGCGCTCAATCTCCGTTGCACTTTCTTTCGCCTGTTTATCGTACTCGCCGAGTGCATCCGTCAAACAAATCCTCTTCTCTTCTGGAAGCCCTGCAAGGTGAGTACTGATGATTGCGGACATGTTGGGGAATGTTAATGATGATGCCCTAATAACCGCGCTCATCGGCCCCTTCCCCTTGACGTTCTGCTTGTTGGCGTAGCAGGTTGTGGAAATCGGGCGCAGCTGTTAAACATACAAACGGGTATGTAAAATGAAAGCTTGTTGAAAATTAACTGAATACATAAGGGGTGTTCATCTTAACAGCCAACAACATAAAATGGACGGATTCGGACATAAAAATGGTTGATTTTATCCATTTGGATGAAAGTAGACAACACAAAGTGTTTATTGGGGGGCAAAATTTGGGAACATAGCGACGCGAGATGAGACGGCAAGCAATAAAATCAATAATACCATCAAAGCTGTTCTGTGGGGGTAGGGGGGTAGAAGAATCTTACGAGGAGGTTCCCGAAAGGCGGTGTGCCATCCCCGCCAGCATTTTGGTCCTCATTGACAAGCTGGTCGACGATGTCCTTGGTGAACATCTGGATACGGGGTGTGAACATCCGGTCCATAACAACTTCTCTGGGAGGGAGGATGTTGTCGAGATATAAAACCTGTGCAAGAAAGTACTGTGGATAATTAAGTAACACACGTTCAAAACAGTTGATCCAGTGGTGTGCATAAAACTATTATTGAAAACAACATAAACAAAGGTGCTGGAAGGGTGAAGAAAAAAATAATAGCTTACCACCAAAAATACAACGCACGATGCGATGGACGACCCCGGATTTTCGCGCCAACACCTCAAGCTATCACTCAGAGCTTGGAAAACTACCTTTGACCAATCAATGGCAGCAACCCGGTCAAGATCAGCTGCCAGCCACACATAATCCTTGGGGATGTAAAAATCTGTTGTTGGGATTAACAGCGTGGACATGAGAACCATGACAAAGAACCTAACTGCCCCGGGGTCATCCTTCCGTTGCTTGATCGCTTCAATCAGCATCTTTGGTGTGAGCCGAACATTACGTGCCAAACCCAGTTCTTCTACAATCCTGTCATGTACGATTCGAACAACCTTTTTAGGTGGGATAACAATGTCCTTGCCACCTAGTGGTGTGCCCATAACAAGCTGAACTATGCGTGGGGTGATCTGGATCTTCCTGTCGTCGTCAAGAGAGATGCACATTGTGTCGGGATCGGTCCTGTCCATGAGCCAACGTATGAGATCTGGCTTCTCAAGGCTCGCAAGTGTCATGCATGCCACGGCGTCTAACCCAATCTCCTCTAGTTTCTCGTGGTGCGTATTGGACAAAGCACGGCAAGCGTCCGATGCTAGTGTGGCACTGCATCGTGTCAGGTTGGGACCCTTAGAACCAGCTGCCTGCTACAGAAAATAGTAAAAAAAAACCCAGACAAATAATGAGCAAACCATGATTGAAAAGCAGCGTATAAATAACATGGCTCGTTGCTGAACAGTGTGAGTTGTTTTGATATCGTTCAAAAATTAGAGTGATGAAAAAGAAACGACTTAGGGGAGCATGGAGTGGGGCAATACGCACACGACACACTTTCATAAGAAAGAATAAACTTAAAAGATCAAGAATGCTGACATCGAAAGGGAGGCTCAGAATTGGTCCAATGATTTGATCACGCACCAATGCCCATATAACATAGGGAAATTGAAATAAACAGGATGTATTCATGAGAAAAATAAGGGGGCATAGTGGGTTATGCAGAAAAAGGTGCCAGTCAATACATAGTTAAAAAAAAAACTTCATGATATAGCACAAGTGCAGGTTGTTGTACTGTATACATGTGACAGTTAAATTTTAACTGTGGTATGTATGCACTGCACTAAAGACTCCTGCTATGCTAGCTTGTTCCTATAATCATCATGTGTTGCATGAAAACTAAAGGAGTTAACGAATAACTACAAGACTATTTACAGATTTGATAATGCGAGTTAGTTTTAAGCAATGATCTGGTTTGTCGACATTCACTCGAATAATCCATTGATTGGATCTAATGCATCAATATTTGAGAAGTGGACAAACAAACTATTCCCCTCAAACAAAAATGATCTGGATCTATTAAAATGCAAGCATGGTAGCTACAGGCCTAAGATAGATGACGACACAGGTGTACGGGCCGTGGCGGAGAAAAAAGTTTGAAGATTTTTCCGTTCAAACTAAACTCACCTCGTCTCCAGTTGCGGCTCCGGCGACCGGTTTGGACCGCCTCTTCCTTTTACCCTTCTTCTGTGCTGGTTCGTCCGGCGCAATGGCCGATGAGGTTGCGCCGCCCCCCATGGTTAGGGGAAGAACAACCTCGCACTCTGTTTGAGAGTCAGCGAACCGAATCCTCTTCACCTTTGCCGGCATTTTACCGATGACCTCCATCCGCGACCTTAATGAATCAGGAGATGCAGTGAGTAAACCTAGCCGGCGGCATATGGTTTGGGACGAGGAAGCAATATTAGCAGCAAGATCAAATCACATAAAAAGGGGTTAGGGGATGCCGGAGGATATCACGTTACCTGGCGCCGCCGTGCGGTGGTGGACACCGGGGGGTCGGCTGGAGCAGCGGCGGCGGACTCCGGAACGCAAGCCGCAAGGCAGAGAGAGGTTTTGCTCCGTGCTTACTTCTGCCGGATAAAATGGGGAAATGACCGAAATTAGTGGAGAAGACGGTAACTGCGACGATTTGGAACCAACTAGAGCCTGCAGATTCGCTGCAATGCGCACTGTAACTGACATCCGAAAAAAATATTTAAAAAAAATTACCTGCTGTGGGAAAAAATGATGAGTAAATTTTTTACTCATTGAATCTAGATGGCGGCAGCAAGTAAGAATAGTTTAGAGAAGGAAAGCCAGTAGAGTATGCCTTGGTTTAAGAGAGGAGGCATCTGGTATAAAAGGCAGAGCAAGGAGGTTTGAACTGGTAAGCTGATAAGCGAGCGTCGGTATTGGCTTTTTGATAGAGGAAAAGAAGTATGTTGAAAAGGTCCCCGGATATGCATTACTTTGGTAGTAAAGGAATATGCGTGAGAGGACTATTTCAAAGAAAGACCGGCCTATGGTAATTCTTGGCAAGGACGTAGTACCGGTATTAGAGATCAGGAAAGTAGTTGGGAGTATGTATGCCGGCAAAAAAGTACCCACACCTTCTTAGGTGGTAAAAGATCTTTTTATGAAAAAAATACATACATTCTTATAGGTCAATTTATCTCAATCGATAAGGTAGGCAGCTTCAGGATCCCACCCCCCAAAGCAAGAAGGGGGGAAAAGGAGTTGCTTTTTCTTCGCTGGATTGAGTAAAGAAAAGAAGTGTGTGTGTGTGTGTGTGTGTGTGTGTGTGTGTATATATAGAAGTGTGTGTGTGTGTGTGTGTATATATATATATAACCACTGTTTTATACTCCCTCCCCTTACGGTCTGTTTGGTTGGAGGGAGTTTTTAGGATGGATTGGGAGTCTAAAGGGATGAGGCTATTAAGAGTTTTGTTTAGTTGGGAGACATGGAAATTTTGGTGGGATGGGGATGGGGAATTGAGGAAGGAACTCCTTCCTTTACAATTCCTCCTTTACTTTTTCTAAGCAAATCTCAGCCATCCCTTTTTATTAATGACATAATCTCCAACTAAACTCCCTATCAATGTCCATCACCTCTACCAAACAAGATATTGGGATTAAAAATCAAATTCCCATCTTAATCTCATCATCAATTCCCTCGTGTAAACTCTCAATCCCCTTCCCTCGAGTTACCAAACAAGTCGTTAGTGGATACCTATTAGCAACTACCGGAGAAAAACTGAAAATATTAATTTCCTCTAATCGCTGCATGGTGCATGCATGCACAGGTATACACACCGCGTTTGGTGCACAATTGACTCAAATTTGAAGAATGAACGTACGTACGCAACCATCCTCTAAAAACATGGATCTTCTACCATTCAAAATGATTAGAAAAAAACGAACTTAATTAGTAGTAGTATAAACTCGCTACTCGTTTTACTTAATTAGAGCAGCATATATATACTACTTTTTTGGGATCAGTATATACGTACTGATTTCTTCTCCGAAGGAGTATATAATGATTTTTCGAAGAGCTGGGGTACGTATACTGTTTTCTTCTCTGAATGTACTGGTTTCTTTCACAAAGTATATATATGAATTTGTACAGAATACTCCCTCCGTTTCAAAATATTTGACACCGTTGACTTTTTAGCACATGTTTGACCATTCGTTTTATTCAAAAAAATTTGTGAAATATATAAAACTATATGTGTACATGAAAGTATATTTAACAATGAATCAAATGATATGAAAAAAATAAATAATTACTTAAATTTTTTGAATAAGACGAATGGTTAAACACCTCCAATCCGATTCCGCCAATCCCAATTGCTGCCCCCCCTCGGCGAGGTCAGCTCCAATTCTTGCTGTTTTTCTCGGATTCGATTCGGTCGTGGAGTGGGAGGCGGTTGGTTGCCCTCCTCGCCGGAGATCCAGGCGGCGCGGGCCCGGGGCGGAGCTCGCCGGGGTCGGGATCATGCCCCCATTGCGCTAGGGTTTGGGGGGGTAATCCAATTTGGCTCCCGCCCGACGACTCGCCGCCCTGGATGCTTGATTCGGGCCAGCCGCGCCGCTTCCGGGGCGGGTGGTTGCTTCCGCGGCGATTGGTGTGGTGCCGGCGGAGATGAGATCGCCTCCATGGCTGGCGAGCTGGGAATTGGGCTACGGGCTCGCGCTCTGCAGGAGGCGACGGAGGCCATAGTGGTTTGATCCGAGCTGGGTTGGTGCGGCGCGCTGTCACCGATTCGTGGTTTCTGTGCTCTGAATCCGATATTGGGGTTCGCCGGGGTGGTGATTTTATGGACATGGTGAGGGAGGAGGCGTGGCCGCGCGCTGCACCGCAGCAGCAGCAGCAGCCATCAGCTCCTCCACCGCAGCCGCAGGCGCAGCAGCAGAATGGCCGTATTGATCTCCGTGAGGTGAAGCTTCAGTTGGAGAAGAGGCTTGGTCCTGACAGGTCAAGGAGGTACTTCAGCTACTTGAAGGGCTACCTGTCGAATCGGCTCAGCAAGGCGGATTTCGACAAGGTGTGCCTCCAAACGTTGGGGCGAGAGAACCTCCGAGTGCATAATCGGCTGATCCGCTCAGTTCTCTACAACGCCTACCATGCAAAGTGTCCACCTCCAACACCAGCACCGGATGTTGGGAGGTCTGTGGGAGCAACAGTGAAGAAGGTTTGTCAGCCCGGCGAAGCATTAAATTCTTGCAATGGGGACGTCAGGTTATTACAGATGCAGGGATCGAGGCATATGAGCACAATGCAAGATCATCAGTCAAAAGATCGGATGAAAAGCACGGGCCTGAGTTGTAGGGTAGATGCTTCTGCCAATCACAGCCAAATTACTCACGGTGGTGTGGCAGTACCAGAGAATGGCACCCTAAGTTCTTCTGACCTCAAGAGATCAGTGCATTTTCAACATGAATCTGCAGAGCCATTGGCAAAGCACCAACGTGTGGACCAGCCACCAACCGGAAACATAATCAAGTTGAGAAGAAGCATGAGCAATGTCTCAGATCATTCTGCAGAAGCATCGAATAGCCCTGTACGGGCACCACTTGGAATTCCTTTTTGTTCAGCGAGTGTGGGCGGGGCAAGGAAATTACCACCACCACCAATTAATGCAGGTGAGGATCACTGTACCAGCTGTTGTGAGCATCGTGAATTGTTAAATACAGAGGCATTGCATCGGCGGATGGAGAAAACAGCAGAGTCACTGGGCCTAGCTGGTGTCACATTGGATTGTGCCGACCTTCTGAATAACGGTTTGGACAAATATTTGAAGAACCTGATTAGGTCATCAGTTGAGTTAATAGGAGCTAATGTTCAAAGTGATGCAAGAAAAGGGGAATTGTACAAGCAGCATGCATATGGAAAACATATGAATGGTGTTTGGTTGCCAAATCATGTTCAGATGCAATCAGGCAGTGGACCATCCGGAGCAACGAATGATATCAGAAATCACCACTTGATCTCCCTTGATGATTTCAAGGTAGCTATGCAGCTAAATCCTCAACAGCTTGGGGAGGACTGGCCAGTCCTCCTTGAAACGATATGCTTATGTTCACCAGAAGAAAATGACTGACAGATGGAAAGTGCTATTTCAAATAGATTTTTTGTACCAATGTGTTTTTGGTGCCCATCTGATGTACATTTGAGCTGAAGCGATTATACTGCAGTCAAGCAACAGAAGATGCGCATTTGGGGATAAGGCAGAATTCTGCTGTCAGATTTGCAGCGAAAGAAAGCCAATTCTTTTCTCCTGATAAATGCCCTCATAAAGAAGAATATCTTCCGTTGACGTTGCTTAGACCTCATTAGCTGTCCTGAGATGGAGACTGTTCATCCAAAAGTCCCAACTTCTATGTAACATCTGGCATAAAGGGACAGAAGACAGCAAAATGCAAGAGCTGTCCTGTAACTTATAGGAAAATGTTCTGTAAGTTTCTAGGTCAGGATGTACATTATTGATTCCAAAATTTTCTAGGTATCTTCAGTACTAATTTCAGGGATGTTGAACGTTAATTTTATTTAAATTCTTTTGTAACTGTGTTTTTGAAAGTTATATGTTAGATCTCTAAGACCTCTCCTCTCCCTTGATGTGTTAGGTATCTTCAGTACTAATTTCAGGGATGTTGAACGTTAATTTTATTTAAATTCTTTTGTAACTGTGTTTTTGAAAGTTATATGTTAGATCTCTAAGACCTCTCCTCTCCCTTGATGTGTTTGTCTGCTTGGGAGTGGGTAGATGTTTCCATCTTCACTCCAGATATGAAAACGTAGATATGTTTATGACCAAGCTGTGCACTATCATTGTGAAATTGTGATCCTCACTTTATCACCTTAAACGAATGGTTTCCTGACGAAAATTATGATATATTTGTTTTTTAATCTAAAATTTCTTGTTCCACATTCATTCTGAATGGGGAGAAGAATGTCTTTCAGATCTGTATGTGTAGGCAATTTTGTAGAAATATCTCAGGAAGCATTTTGACAATGACAGCTACATGTTGCAACCTCTACATGTTGCAACCTGCAAGTATGCTGTGTCTGAATTACCTCTTCTGGTTCTATCTAATGTTGCTTTGAAGGAGACCTACTCCTTCCGTCCCAAAATATAAGAACTTAGTAGTTAGTACCAGATGGGACGGAGGGCGTAGTCAAGAAGCTGTAGATGGTAAGCCTGAACTGTCTCTCCATTTTTAGTTGTTCCATTTCCCTAATGTTGGTCTGCATAATGTCATTAATTTTTTTAACTGTTTGCCTTGTTGATTGGAGTGATATTTTTTCATCATAAGGTGGGGGAAATTAGACTGGATTCCGTTAACGCTTAATGTCTGTGAATGCAAAACTTCTTCTATGGCGTGCTAATATGATGTATAAGAATGTGCATATTTGCTGCAGATTATTGGGTGCATGCAAAACTTCTTGCTCTCAAGGATCGGACAATTCATACCTATATTTGGTTTTTCTCTCGTGTACTTTCTTCTGCTGATTACTTGTGAACATAGTTTCGTTTGAGTATCCTTAAATATAATCTGCTGAGTTGCATAATCACTTTTTTTTTCAAGCAGAAAGCCAGAAAGCTGTTAAAAGTCACCTTTGAAGTTATGATACACGCGGCCTGGGATTAGCATCTTCTGAACCTTATTTCTGGACCTCTGATAGGTAAAATCTTGTTCTCTGTAGCATAGCTTGAGATTCACTGAACCACTGGGACACTACAATGCCATTCTGATTTGCTATCCTATGCTTGTGCGGACATCCATTTGATTGGCAGCTGAGACACTGATGGAATGAACAGTATGAATGAAACGAGACTATCAAAATATATGGTCGTTTGAATGGAAAAAATGATTGAGAAGCCGCCATGACTACCATTTCACCGATTGCAGAGCTGCTTCTCAGAGTGCTCATTGTACCATATGTCAGTTTTAGACCTCCACTTCAGGTTCTTTGATCCTAAATTCAGATCACCTGGCTGACACAAGCTCTGATACCCTACGCAGATCTTTTAATTGCATGCATCGTTGATTATCCGGTACTTTCCTTCTTTTTACAAGGTATCTCCAATGTTTTCTCAGCCTGCTTACTGCCCTCTCCTGAACTGAATATGTTGTTTTGTTTTTTCAGTGTGAGAGCGATATGCCTACAGCCCCATAGGCTGATGATAGCAGTTCTGATTTCTGAAACCAAGAGAAAGACTGCAGCAAAATACAAAACTGGTACTTTCTCTTGAAACTGTAAATATTATTTACATAAGTAAAGAAAGATGCAAGCATCTAGAGCTATACAGCAAGAAAGGGGCATGGCCCGTCAATGGCAGAGAGCTGCCGAGCTTTAGCTGAGGAGACGGCCATGCTCGACCGGCCGGCGGCAATGGCATGTTCACTCACTCTCAGCGCCGCCGCCGCCGCCGCGCCCGGGCGGTCCATGTCATCGATGGCGGCGGCGAGCGGCGCGGCGCGGCCGGGCCAGATGAGCGCCCGGGCGCTCCCCGGCGACGGCGGCGCGGTGGCCAGCCTCGCCGTCTCCGAGCGCTGCAGGATCTCCCACATCACCTGCACGTCCTCGTACGCGCACGTCTGGATGTCGTCGTGGAGCTTCACCAGCACGCCGCGCCCATCTGACAAAGCAAACAAAATTCAACTACCTACGTAGTAGGTCATTCATTTCAGGTTATAAAATGTTTTTCATTTCAGGTTATAAAATGTTTTGACTTTAATTAAAGTCAAACTGCTAAGTTTGATTAAGTTTATAGACAAATATAGTAATATTTACATTACCAAATTAGTTTTATTAAATGAATAATTAAATATTTTTTATAATAAATTTATCTTGGGTCAAAATATTACTATTTTTTCTATAAAATTGATCAAACTTAAAGCAGTTTAACTTTAACTAAAGTCAAAACATCTTATATCCGTTTCTAACCTGAAACGGAGAGAGTATTATATTTCACCTGATTCTAAAAATATAAGCATTTAATCGTCCGTTCCAAATTAAATGAAGCACTAATTTATGGTTATGAATTTGGAGAGAGTACATTGGTGCTACAGTTTGTAGCTATAAAAAAATGTACCATGGTAGAAATTGTTACAGAAAAGGTAGCTTAGTGTCAATTCTCAAGTCCAATTTGTTGAAACTGCAGAACTTGATAACACACAAGCTCTGAAGGAATTCTGAATCTTGAGAATCTAGATGAGCTAATAACCAGTCATAATTCTTGTCTATAATTTCTTTTTTTTTCCTGCAAAAAATGAATATGTGATGCTGTCTATATGTATGATTGGGTGGTTAGCCGACTGCAGAATTGGATCCATGCAGAAAGCAAATCCTATTTTTATACTGATGAAAATCCAAGAGCGAATTGATACCGCACGTGCTCCATGCATACACAAACACCTGACATACTCATCATTAATACGGTGCTATCTAGAGGCTAATTAAGGTAATTAAGCATGTCCTTAATTAATTTCATTGCTTGTCAATGACGTAATGGATTAGGATGACACTGCATGAACGCATCGTATACATGCGTCCACAATGCGACGCGTACCTCGTCGATCGGCATGAGAAATAAGTAAGCGGTTTACCTAGTCATGTAGTAGTAGCACAATATGATAGCTAGACTAAACAAATGCATGCATGGGTGACGTTGCACAATTAAAAAGTCGATCAAAGCTAATCAATCACTGTCAGTTAGCACTGTTGTCAAATAGCAAGAGGTCGCTAGCTAGATCGGCGGTCGACACCCTACACGTGTGTACCCAGAAGCCTGAACATATCATGGTATCATCACACTCCGTTTCAAACTATAGTAGGATTCAAATTTTATACAAATATTTCTAGAATACTAATTTTAATGTACGAAAATCCAACCTAAACAATTCAAAATTTGACCACTAGTGGTATGACCGAAAGAAATTATTTTATTTTATCAACCTAAGTTTTTACTAAACAAATTAAAAATTCTTATATTTTTGTAACGAAGTATATGTATATAGCAATTAGCAAGAGCAGAAGGCAAGTATGCAATGGCAGCTAATCACTTTTGTACCTGAATGAGCACAAACATGGTGACAACACAGGCAGTCTGCAGATAGTTATGACTAATCGGGCATGCGTATCCTGGATTAATCATGGCCAGGACGAAATGTAAGTGCATAAGCATGCCACGTCGACGCTTCTAGAAGGCAATTAAGCATGAGCAGAGATGAGTGTCCGTCCAAATTGCCGAGAGAGTGAGCAGAGCAGGGGCGGTTGGTTGGTGAGAGTATATACTGCATGCAGATGTCACTCACACGCTGCCTAATTTGGCTGGTTCCTCTACCAAGTACCAACCCATACGTATAGTATATGTCTACGTGTAATTTAATTATATATATGTATTCCTTATGACATGGAGGTAGATAATACGACACTGAAATATCTCATCACAAACTAGATGTCAAGAAGTGCCAGTTGCTGTCCATTACTTTGTTT
This sequence comes from Oryza longistaminata, assembly GCA_009805545.1. NCBI lineage: Eukaryota > Viridiplantae > Streptophyta > Magnoliopsida > Poales > Poaceae > Oryza > Oryza longistaminata. The sequence continues at coordinate 29,998,814 of CM020181.1, forward strand.
GCCTGATAAATTCCAGGTTTCAGCGCCGCTGCTTGACAACCTCCTTTTTTTATTATTTTTTTAGAAGGGTATTTTTTTTACTCGGTCTCCACGTCTAACTGAATATTTGCAGTCTCTTAAATGGAGAACTTAGGCTGTGTTCTTCCCTCATTTTCCCAACCCACCTCTCTCGTTTTTCGCGTGCACGCTTTTCAAACTGCTAAATGGTGTTATTTATGCAAAAACTTCATATATGAAAGTTGTTTAAAAAAATCATATTAATCCATTTTTTAAAAAAATAGTTAATACTTAATTAATCATGTAATAAAACGAACTTCATTTTGCATGCCGTCGAGGAGAGATTCCCAACCCCCTCCTCCGAGCACAGCCTTAGTTTCTCAAATAACTCAATCTGAAATTCACTCCTACGAAGATTTTAATCTTAGGATCTTAAAATACTACTCAAATCGCTATGCAACTACTAGACTACATGCCATTTCGCCTCCTACTCCTATTCCCTCGTATCACGTTTTATACTAAGGGTGTGTTTAGATCCAAAGTTTGCAAAATTACATCACATCAACTTGTCATACACACACAAATTTTCAGTCACATCATCTCCAATTTCAACCAAAATCCAAACTTTGGATGGAACTAAACACAGCCTAAGTTTGTTTATTTTGGAACCGAGACCTTTATTGATTTGATCAATCTCATGAACATTGTCCTTTAAAATAAATGAATTTCTGGCTATGAGCATGTCCAGGTTCATAGGTTAAGCCAATTATATTTTTTAAATGGAGGGAGTAATTATAATCAATGTATGTCTACGGGCCTGTTCACTTTGATGACATTTTTAACCTTACTAAATTTTGGTAAAATTGCCAAAAAAAGTGGCTACATTTAGTTTGCTGCCAAAATTTGGTAACTATGTAAGAAATGCTGCCAAAATTTTGGTATAGTTACCAAAATTTTGGTAATGACAAAATTTAGTAAGGTTTTTTTTTGGCATCAAAGTGAACAGGCCCTACATTCCTAATGTAGGAGCAAATAAGATTATCATGACAGTACTATCTTACAAGCATAAACAGGCACGCTTTGATTAATTTCCACACGTGGAGATCGAGCAGAAGAAGCAGACGAAAACCAATCTAGCTTAGCTAGTGATGTTGATGAGTACTGCAGCAGTACTCTCTTGTTGCGTGGAGTGGAACCCAGTGGCGGATAAAGGTCCTCTGCCGTACTGCATCTGCAGCACTGCTCACTGACATATGGGCCCCACAGCTCCTCGGACCCACATGTCAGAGGATCTCGATTGAACCCAGTGAGGCGTGCGACAACCCCGACATGCAGCCACGTGACACGAAAACAATCTCTTTTTTTTTCCGCTCGAATTAAGAAAAAATAACACGCAGAGTTTCAGATAATTTCTACATTTTGCACGCATGCATCTGATCTTATACTGCACTACTGTTGTGTACTAGGATGCAGATTGCGTGGCTTGGCCTGTTGCTCAGACGACGACGACGACGGCCGCCACGCGTACGTGTCCCCCAACGACGTGTATTTGCTTCGGCTCCATACGTGTACATACATTCAGTTTTTGGGCGAAGAACAGATTTGACTAATTTAATTATTTTTAAAGGTGCGATTTCCGATGTTGGGGATGAAAAACATTTTCAATATATTTTCAGACTTCTTCGCATTGCATGCAGTGCTAATTAATCCATCCTACCGTGATTTTTGTTTTAATGCAGAACGATGAAAAAGCAGAAGATCAGAATGCTTCATGACGGCGAATTTTATCAGAAACAATTCGATTCTTTCTCTCATGAACCAGGAAAATAAGAAAGATTCAGTAGAATTAATGGATTAACTTACCGTATTCTTTCTTGCGGCGCAGCCGGGCGGCGACGACGACCCAGGCGCGCTTGACCGGCACGACGACCGCCCTCTGCCACCACTCCATGGATCGACGCCGCCGGCGGCCGGCCGGCTAGTCGCCGGCGATCGACGGACTACTGGCTGTCACAAGGAGATAGAGAGAGAGGAGACAGATAGGGAGGGAATAGCGGTAGCAGAGGAAGATCAGGAGAGAGTGATGAGTGTTTGGTTTCTTTTATGTAGTGAGAGGGGATATGAGATATGATGTGATGTGATATGATGCCACCTAATCGCGTTGGCTGCGCTCCACGTTGCCTCGGCTGCAGCGCCAGCAGCCCATTTGTAATTGCGGTTGCGGCCCCTCGGTGCTAGTAATACCCGCGTGAATAATCTTAAAATCTTGATTAGTGTTTAGTATTCCAAGATAAGAATATTGGCACTTTGGCAGGCAGGCAGGCGTCTCCTCCCGCCGAATGGACACATGGTGCAAAACTGGATTTTGTTTTTTTTGTTTTCTATTTCTTTGTTATTTCTATTTAATTGATGGGGATTAGACTCCTTTATCAATGGTGTGATCTTACCATCCGTTAGAAAATACTCTCAATCGTCTCAAAATATAGCAACATTTAGCTGTAAACATTGACAAGCATACTATAGATCTTGTTTAGGTCGATTACTTAAGATAAAGGTAGCTATATTTTATAAGAATACTATTTTTTTTTTGCAGTTGAAGGAAGAGAGAGGGAAGAAAGTAAGATGTCTCTCACTCTCAGCTTATTACTACCTGTGTCGCAAAATAAGGATTATATTTCACCAGGTTTATAACTAGAAATGGCTAGTAGTAAATATTTTTTAGATGGAGGTACTAACATACAAATTGTATACCATATTTGGTTACAAGAGCCTCAGTAGCACCTGAGGTCCTGGGTTCGACTCCCCATGAAAGCGAATTTTTCAGGATTTAACGGCGTTGTGCTTTCAGTGGTAGGCGACGTACCCGTTGACAGCGAGGCGTCTGTGGTGACTTCGTCGATCTCTCCAGAATTTGCCGGTCCAGTCTTCGAAGATGCTCATAGGGGTAGGATTTGCGTGCATGTGTTCATAGGGGTGAGTGCGCGTGCGTTGTGAGTATCTGCGTTGTACTGTGTAATTCTCAAAAAAAATATATACTCAAATCATTAATTTTGGAGTAAATTTCATAAAACTACATATATTTTAGCCAAATTATCATAGAACTACAAAGATTATCACAAAACTACAACTTTAAGCACTTAAAATTTATCCAAAAATATAACAAAATCTTTATCAACATTCTCTTCCCAACCAATTACAACCCTCCACCATTCAAATTTCTCACCACCTTCACTTCTCAACCAATCACAACATTCCTCTATTTAATTTTACTATTTTCTTAATAACCGTATTCAACTCTATAGCTTTTTATATTCTGAGATGGAGGTAGTAATTAAGACTATCATTTGGACACTTTTGTTTCACTGGAATACATGGGCCATTTTGTATTTTTGTATCCTTGTGCCATAGCCATAGCCTAAAAAGTCTATCAAGTCGACTGGAGTACCAGACAACTTTCTGGCAATAATGAGAGCTAGACGACGATGACATATGTTCTTTCAGTCGTGGATATCTGAAACCACATATTGTGGGCAACTTCTGAAAGCCAAACACTGTCTGAAGTTCACTACAATATATGAAGTTCATTATATATAGTTCAGAATTGCAAACCATTGTACAAACGATTATATAAAAATATCTAAAAATACATAAAACACAGCCGAAAAAAATTCTTGTATATCTTTTCATGTTCTTTTATACACTATTGTATACTTGCACATGCAACTGTTCTGTAGAATGTAGGATGCAGGGGAACCAAAGAGAGAGAGAAAGAAAGGTGCAGTTTCCAGAGAAATGCAAAAATATACAAAATCGGGTTGAGATAGGCACCTCGAGTACTTTCTCTATTAGACCTTTTGTTTTGAACTAATCATCTAAATTCTTCATATATTCTTTCGACAGTTTCGAATTCATTATCAGTTCTTGCTCTTTCACCAGAGAGTCCCCAGATTCAATCAATGCATCTACAGTGGTCTGATGAAGAAAATAACATCAGGACATTATACATATCAATGAAAGAAACAACAATTACTACTTTGATGATATTCAGTAGAGTAATGAAGAATCAGTATGTGAGCTTGCTGTTTTGACATTTAGCAGACTTTTTTTTTAGGGAAAGACATTTAGCAAACTGATTATGACAAAGAAATCTCAGTACAACGCAAGCCAGTTATGTGGCCTGAAAAACTGAATACCTTTGGAGGAATAAATGTTGGAAGCTCCTCTCCTTTCTTTCGCTTGAGAAGCTTTTCATTTAGTTGTTCATGACCACCAATCTCTTCTACCCACTGCACACAGGAGATTTTCAGTTTACAGAAAAGTATGTCTGAAGTACAATACAGTAATCTACTACCCTAATGGGAAATTTATCGGAAATACTACTGTTAAAACTTTTTGGAAAAAAATTGTCTGCTTGTCAAGTTGTTTGGTGCACGCTGTCTCCATACACGCTGTTTGGTGCACACCAGTACATCTTCAACAGTATTCGCAAAAAAGTACATCTTCAACAACTAAACAGAGTAACAGACATGACATTGTTTCACATGCAAAAAATCAGGTGAAAATTTTTTTCTAAAACGAACTGGAAAATAGAACTGCCAACTCTGTCCTAAATCAACACAGGTACCTGCAAGATTGCCCGATCATATGTCCTGGATCTCAAAGCTCCATAAAAGTCCAGAGCTGCAGTGAGTTGAGTTCGCTCTTGAATATACTTTTCAAATGTAGTTGAAAAATGGATACTTTCTATGCTAAATAATAATAATAACTAGTTTCCACCAGCAACTGAACAAGGAAAATAATGAAGTTTGAGAAAAGGAAAAAAAAGAATAGGTATTTTGCTTGAGGGAATGATGGCTATGTTACTATTCTAGTTCCTCTTCTATTTTTCTTTTCTCTACATATCATCTAAGTATGTTTGTATAAAAAGAAACATAGACCTTGTTTCATATGCTGCAAAATGAAATTACAGTTCTGGAGAAATGGTTACCTTGGTTTGGAAAAGTGTCTACAATTTTTGATACATCCTCGAAAGACAAACCATCCTTTATATACATGCGGTGAATAATGTTAATTATATCTTCACGGTCGGGCTGCCTATTAATCACATATCACATTCAAGTATCATTCTTTGAAGTTTTTTTGCCAAATTAAATCCAACTAGTTGTTGCAAATAAAATTCAGTCTGTACTTTGTTGCAACAAAATTTATTCAGATGCAAGAACGAACATACCAATAGAACTTCTCCATCCTCCCATCACGAATCAAGGGAGCATACAGTGTCGAAAAATCATTTCCGGTAACTATTATTGGCACTCTGTGTGTTACATCAGATTCTCTCCATTTCTGGCCAATGCTAACCCTGGTTGGATTATCCGCCAAGTTCATTAAAGTTCCAATCACGATTTGATTATTTACTGTCATTTGTGTGTTACCTGAAAACAACGGTGATATATAACAATAGTTTGCTGTCAAAAAGAAATCATCATATGTTCGATAAAAATAAAACTCTAAGATCCATCTCTTCCTACAAAAGGTGCTCTTCTTCTGAAGAATATTTGGAAAATAATTAATACACCAGATGAATGCACTATTGTAGATTTGTAGTATTGTTGACAGGCTCTCAAAAAGGAAGCATAAACAAAATATCCTAGGTCACTGTGATCAACAATTACCATACAAAATATGTTTATAAAACTTACCGAATCTTCCAACACCAGCATCTAGGTCATTGATCATCAAAACACTCATTTTCCCCTATACCATGAAAAAATTGTGAAAACAGGAATCATTGAAGTAAACTGAAAATTAACAAAACCCACAGGCATCATTAATCTGTTAAATTTAGCATGATAATACAGTAATGACACAGAAGAGTAAAGCACTACAGAGTTGAGAGCATTTGTATTTCTCCTAACGGATAAGCATCAAGTCATTCAGGAACATTTGCGCTATCTTGATGTATAAAAAGTAAAAGGAAACACCAAATGTTGAATCAGCTGTTTGAAAAGATGGTAATAGAAGACTAAAATATGTAAGGAGCATTTTTGCCATATTCAGAACTGAGTGACAGTAGTAATAGAATTTTCGATAATCTTTTTTTTTTTTATGATTTCAAGTGTCAATTACGAAGCTAGTCAGATACTGGAGCTTTCCACACAAACACCCCCAAAAAAAAAAAACTCAAACAGGTGAAATAACACTCAAGTTTTAAAAATTGAGACATTATTTTGTTTTGCGCTCAAAACTGAAAACTGAATTTGAAGGTACATATCTGAAACTGAGTAGCCGATAACACCTGCTTACTTGGTTTTGAATTACTTGAGAAGCCGTCCTGTATCGGTCACGTATAAGCCTCCCAGGTTCTCCTGCAACAATAGCAGAAACACACATGAGATGATGAGAAACTAATGAATGTGGGACCCTTTGAACCAAGGAGCACCACATCGATAGCAACCTTGAAAAATATAGCAGAGTACATAAAGCATGTAAACAGTAAGAACAAATTCAAGTGTCTTTGACCTGCTTTCTCAGATTCTAGTTCTCCAGCAGACATAATAACAGGTTCAACACCCATTGCTCTAAATATAAGTTCAGTCTGGAATGTTTTCCCTTGGCCTTTTCCACCCCAGATTCCTGCATTGTGCAATGTTCCTCAAAAATATTGAGAACGAACTAAAGAATAATATTGAACTATAACCATGTATTATTTCATATCCCAATCACAGAGAGAGAAACAAAGAGAAGTGCGTTACCAAGTATAAGGGGAATCTTGATAGTAAGAATATGTGCAAGGTAGTTCTTCACAATATGACATGCTGCAAACATCAAGCAGTCCTTTTAGTATGTGTGCCTGGAGAAAAAGAATAAAATAAATTAGTCAAGCACACTATAGCCACAAGAATATATACCATATAAAAGTTCAAGATATTATTAAGGAAGAGTTTAGCATCACTATTAATGTAAATGTAAGATTTGCATATATTTCACATGCTGCCCACATTGTATGCCATTATTTGATACTTTGACCCAAACATATATATTCAGTCTAGGCCCTAGGGACTGTTGGTATATGGTAGTAAGCTTTTTCAGCAACTGTTACGCCTCTGTATAACTTGTTCAGTTTCATATACAGAAGGACTGATACTTCAGTAGCCACTGTTTATGCAGGTCAAACGAAAGATGTAGTCTCTTCAAACTGTAAGAGTGAGATACCTGATTATAACAATGTGCTTCCTCCTACATTAAATTGCTTACCAACTTTATCCTGCACCACAACGAATCTGCAGTGTCAAATCTTTGTCAATCAGGTACCTAGAACAGCATAAAAGTACGAGGATGCAGTAAAAAAAAAAGATCAACTGAAGATGAACTAAAATTACACTCACAAGGAAGAGGGGTGCGATGTAATAATCTCCTTGCAGGTACTCAAATGTCCTGGTCGCTTTCTGCCGGTAATCGAACACAATATCCGCTGCAAACACATTTTCACAAGTAACTACATATATAGAGCTGTAACCAAGGAAATATCGTTTTACTGCTGAAGTTAGTATACAGAAATCTCATGTTCAGGAAACAAATAATTCAGAACATTTTATTATAAGGTGGTATTTGGATCGAACGGGGTCATCCAAGTGCTGGAGCGCGTACAGTCTTTCCCGAGGAAGTTGCCGACGAAGAGGTCGTCGACGATGCCGCTCCGCGCGCCGACGGCGATGTTCATGTTGTCGGCCTCCTTCCCAAGGCGGTAGAGGTAGTCATCCCCCTCGGAGTCCTTCGCCTCCCACGACGACTGCTTCGACAGCCTCCGCCCCTCCTCCTCCCCCTCCCCCTCATCACCGCCGGCGGTGGGCTGGGGAGACGACGGAGACGAGGACGACGCGCGGAGCACCGACGGGGAGCCGGGGCAGAGGCGGCCCCGGTTGGGGGCTCTCAGGATGGAGCTAGCGGCTGAGCGCGAGGACGGGAGGCGGCGGTGCGCGGCGGAGGAGGCGAGGGAGGTGGCGGTGGCGGTGGTGGCGGTGGCCATGGCGATTGCGGCTGAGAAATCGCCGGTGTGTGCGCGTCAGCGTGTGATCGGCGAGCGGCCGTTGTGTTGTGCCGTCTCGTACGGCGCTTAGGCCTTATCTGTGACTGTAACGGTCGGAGCCATGAACGCCTCACGTTTTTTTGGGCTTTCCACCGGCCCATTACAAATCCGTAATGGGCCCAAATCTGCATGAGAACTCAGGCTGGCCCAAGTGCGCGCAACCCAGAAGCCCAGTCCTATATATACTCCATCGGTTAACGTGTCATACCTTCTCAATTCATGAATCCATAGTAATCCTCACTGTAACTGTAAAATTTCACGATAACCACGTTGTTACTGTGATAATCGTCTTACCATAAGGTAGTAGTAACCCCACTTTAAAATAGTTTGGTGAATCCGATCAAGAAGACTCATCAAATAGTAGTACGCCTGGTTATCGCGCGATTATCATAATTATTACATGTGATAACTTTCTCAGTTCTCGAAACCATGTTAATCCTGAAAATCCTCGTGGTAATGCAAGGTTTTTACGATAAATATTTTACCGTGAGATGACGGTAACCTTAGACAAAACGGTTTGGTGAGATGACGGTAACCTAAGATAAAACGGTTTGGTGAACCCGATCGAACAAGGTCTAAATAGTACTACTAATACGAATTTTGAAATAGACCAGACTCTTAAATAGTAGTACGAATCTGAATGGACAAGACCGTAGATATAGTAGGGACAGACAAGGCGAACACACAAAGCCGAGCCCTTGAAATCGCCGAACGAAACGAAAACCGACGAAAGCTGTGTTTAGTTGGATCCAAAGTTTGAATTTTGGTTGAAATTGGAGATGATGTGACTGAAAAGTTGGTGTGTATGACAGGTTGATTGATGGAAAAGGACTGAAGTTTGGATTCAAACTTTGGATCTAACACAGCCGAACTTACGATCGAACCAATGGTGCACAAGGTACACGCCGCCCGCAAGCCCAACCCCTCCGCCGCCGCGCCGCCGGACTCCAAGGCGAAGGCCGGTAGATCGAGGCCCACGAAGAACTCCGAGCCCTCGTCGTCGACCTAGCTGGGATCGATCTCCCCCCTTCCGACGACGACGACGATGACGAGCTCGCTGGCGCTGCCACGCCGAGGGCGGCGTCGTTCGCGCCGGTCGACGTCAACGCCGCCGCGCGCCCGCGCAGCGCAAGGAGGTGAAGACGAAGAAGAAGGAGGAGCGGCGCAAGCACGAGGCGGTGGCGGCGGCGGCGAATCTCTGGGACGACCCTGACTCGTACGTCGTCACCATCGGCGGGCGCGTCCTGGGACGAGCCGCCGCGGACGCCGCGACGGACAACGTGAGGGACATCGTCGTGGAGGACTTCGACGTGTCGGTGCAGGGGTGGCGCTGTTCGAGGGCGCGCGCGCGCGTCGCGCACGGGCGGCGGTACGGCCTCGTCGGGCCCAACGGCAAGGGAAAGACCACCCTGCTCAAGCTCCTCCACTGGAGGAAGCTCCCGGTGCCCGCGCGGCATCCGCGTCACGCTCGTGGTGCAGGAGGACGACAACCGCGCACCCCCGCCCGGTGATCGAGGTGGTGCTCGCCGCCGACGAGGAGCTCGCCGCGCTGCGCGCCGAGCGTGACCAGCTGAGGTCTCCTCCGCCGCCTCCGCCGCCGCCGCCAACGGCGCCGGCTCGCCGAGGTTTACGAGGAGCTCACGCAGCGTGGCTGGGACACACCGCCCCGGCACGCGCGGCCAAGATCCTCGCCGGGCTGGGTTGACCAGGCGAGCCAGGCGCGGCCGGCGAGCTCCTTCAGCGGCGGCTGGATCAAGCCGCATCGCGCGCGCCGGCGCGCTCTTCATGCAGCCAACGCTGCTCCTCCTCGACGAGCCCACCAACCACCTCGACCTCCGCGCCGTCCTGTGCTGGAGGAGTACCTCACCGCGCAGTGCAAGAGCACCCTCGTCGTCGTCTCCACGAGGAGGGCTTCCTCAACGCCATCTGCGACGAGGTCGTGCACCTCCAGGACAAGAAGCTGCACGCCTACCGCGGCAGCTTCGACGCCTTCGTCGGCAGCTACGAGCAGAAAGAAGGCCAAGGCCATGAAGGAGAGCGAGAGGCTGGCCAAGGCGGCGCGGAAGAGCGGCCGCAAGGCGCCCAAGAAGTGGCACGACTACACCGTCGAGTTCCACTTCGCCGCGCCCACCGAGCTCGCCGGCGGCGGGCCCCTCCTCCGCCTCACCGAGGCCGGGTTCACCCGCGGCGGATTCGAGCTGTCCGCCATCGACGCCGACGTCTCCATGGGGCAGCGCGTCGCCGTCGTCGGCCCCAACGGGGCAGGGAAATCCACCCTCCTCAAGCTCCTCGCCGGCGAGCTCACGCCGACGAGCGGCGAGGCGAGGAGGAACCCCAAGCTGAGGATCGGGCTCTACTCGCAGCACTTCTGCGACGCGCTGCCGGAGGAGAAGAGCCCCGTGCAGCACCTGCTCGACACGCATCCCCACCTGGAGAGCAAGCCATGGGAGGCGCGCGCCAAGCTCGCCAAGTTCGGGCTGGCCAAGGAGAGCCACCTCACCGCCATCGGCAAGCTCTCCGGCGGGCAGAAGGCCCGCGTCGCGCTCGCCTCCGTCGCGCTCGGGGAGCCGCACGTGCTGCTGCTCGACGAGCCGACCAACAACCTCGACATGCAGAGCATCGACGCGCTGGCGGACGCGCTCGACGAGTTCGCCGGCGGCGTGGTCATCGTCAGCCACGACTCGAGGCTGGTGCAGGACGGCACGGTGAGGCCGTACGACGGCACGTTCGCCGAGTACAGGGACGATCTCCTGGACGACATCAGGAAGGAGATGGCCGCCGACTGAACAATGTTTTTTTTTCCCTTTTTTTCTTTGTCTGAACTGATAAACTCTCTAATGCTTGCTCCATTTCATATTATAAATTTTTTGAATATTTTTTTGGTCAAGCTTTTCTACGTTTAACTAAGTTTGTAGAAAAATATACCAATATTTTCAATACGAAACAAACATATTATAAATATATGTTAAATGTTAAATTTAATAATATAACTAATTTGATTAAATTTAATAATATAACTAATTTGATATTGTCAACACTCTAATAGTCACCAACTTGTTCTAGAATCGTGTTTATTAACCCTTGGTTATTTCCCTTGGTATAATATTTTCCACAGTAATCTGCCAAGGTTGTGGATTGGTGTGACTACTGACTCTAATTTTTTTCACCTTTGTGATTCTTCTTCTTCATGTGGCACATTGGAATTTACAACCAAGTGAAGCAATCTACAATTTCGTCTATGAATTGATCCTGGCATTTCGCTAACTATATTCTACACGACGACAATAACTAACTCTAACTCTCTAAAGCAAGAGCGACTTGTGCCAACGATCACAGTGTCATCTTGACCGCTGCTGAAGCCTCGTGATCCGTGCGCGCTCTCCTCTAGGAAGCTTTGATCACAGCAATTTTCAGTGGTTGATTTTCGGTTCTGGATTGCTTGGCATTGATCATACTACTACTCCAATTCACAACATGCACATTTCACGAAATAGTGCGGCCAAGTAGCAGTATCATTCACCACAAGAAAGAATCCAATAATACGAATACGAATTATAATACAAGCATCACAATCGCAGTTCACCGCTGATAGCTGTCTCTGCAACGTGCTGTTTGAGAAAATTAATGAGTTGATAACTTGATACTGATACAAGAAAAACAAGTGAAATCAGTAGCAGAAATTAATACGGACGAGCCCCGGTGGCGACAGTACAACGTCTATTGCCAGTGCAGGCGCAATTTAGCCAAAAGGGATTTTCAGAGACAAGATATCAGAAATCAGAACTTCTGAGGAAGTCAATACAGTATAACATATGCTGCTCATGTTCTCCCAACAACTCACCTCTTCGAAACGCTCTGCTCTTGAATCTTGATTTCAGTAACTTTCTTGGATCACGCAGATATTGGACAGAAACAATTGAGCATGATATCTATATCTAGCAGTAGTAGGTCGGTTTCACATACAGAAGCATGTAGTGCTAATTATCATTCATACACATCTCATTCTTGTGTACCATATGCAGACAGAACATTCCCCATCAAAGTTACTGGGTACTGAAAGAAACAATGTCAACAGCTATCTTCATCATGCAAACTAGTAACTAAAGGCCTTCATGCCAAACACCAGTGATGTTAACAATCTTATGTCAAATGGAACATCACAATGCTCAGAAGAATCCGCCTGTCTGATCATCAATAAGAAAATAAGCTTGTAGAAGCGATTCATCTATATAGAATCACTGAACCAGTACACTGTACTAAGCCACAGTTGTGAAAGAAAGCAGGAAGACGCTATAGTTTTTTTAATGGAGGAAGATATATAGTTGGAACAGAAAGGACACATCCATGCGAATTCAGACTTGTACTATCCAGATCAAAATTGCTACTGCTAATTCCAAAGAATGATCACCCACATGATTATCATGAATGCGCTATGACATAACACAACATTAAACAATCCATAAATATAAATTTGTTGCATAGTCAACGGCGTATAAGGCTAACCTAGGTGAAGAAGAATTAAGTAATAATAGAACACGGTTGAAAAGACACACCATGCAGAAAACATGATCACTGCAGTGTCAATTCATAAAAGAGTTCATGCAGAGAAATTTTGCAACTTCCGCAAGCGCTTCGCGGCTGAGGAAGGCTTCTTCAAGACCTTCTTTGCAGATTTCGCTTTTGGCTTAGTCTTCTTCACAGGCGTAGGCGTTTCTTTTATAGGCCCAGGCAGAACACCCTTTTTTAGTGCACTCCCTCTTGGAGTAGCAGATGGTGGCAGCCTCAAGCACTGCGGTGGCAAAGGATTGTGAGGCTTCCAAACTAGATTATTCTTCATCGAGAACCTCACTTTCTTACCGCTCTTCTCCCCATCCTGGGAAATAATTGTACCTTCACTGCTAACATCGTCTCCATCAGAAACCGATAACCTATCTGCAGATTTTGCTCTCTTCCTTTTCTTTGCAGCTTTCCCACTAGCGGGCGAAGCACTTGAGCTGCTGCCTCCATTGACCATACCAGCTTCTGCTGCAGCCTTCTCAAACTGCTTCTGGAGATTGGACATCAATGTCTCATCAAATGTAACAGCCTCAGTACCATCACCCATCTGTTGGTCCTCCTCTGCAGGGGCCGTCTGTACTCTGTTCCGTGACATCTCCCTCATCAACAACCTCTACCTTCTTCTTTTTCTTCTTCTCTTTCTTCTCCTTCTTGACCTTTTTCTCTTGCTTTGAAGCCTTGGCCCCCTCCGTCTCACCTTCAACCAATGAAGCCTTCTTCGCCTTTTTCTTCTTCTTCTTCTCCACCTTCACCTCCACCTCATCCAAATCCATGCCATTCTCCACCCCCGTCGCCTCAGTACTCTTGAACTCTGGCACAGCAATCTCGACCCCAGAGAGCTCCAATCCTTTCTCAACCTTCACAAACGCATCCCTCAGCCCAAATAGCACCTTTCGGTTTGCTTGCACGGTCTCCGCTTTCGCCCCAATATCTGAGAACCTCTTGCTGAACCCAAACAGCAAGCCAACCTTCCCGATCTTCTCCTCCGCACTCCCCTTCTCCACCCCCTCACCTTTCTTCGCCATCTCGAGCAATTGTTTGCCGCTCTCGAGGAACCTCTCAAACACACTAGACTTAACCTTAGCCACCATCACCCTATCAGATGACTTCTCCAACACAGCGAAGAAAGGAGATAGCAACACCTCCATTGTCTGTAAGCTCACAGGGAGCACAGGCGACAGCTCGTCCAGAAACACCTCGGCGACATGGTACCCAAGCCCACGGGGCGAGCCGGCGGCGACGTTGTCGGCCTCGGGGAGGAGTACCTTCTCCGACAGGATCGAGACGACCTGGGAGGTGAGGTCGGCGGCGAAGGAGTTGGCGGCGAGGAGGAGGAAGGCGTGGTGGAGGAACCTGCGGTTGAGGAGGTAGAACTTGTCGAGGCGGTGGGTGTCGATGTGGACCCACTCGCGGCGGAGGGTGGCGAGGTAGGCGGCGAGGTACGCGGCGGCGGCGGCCGGCGAGGGGCCGGAGGCCAGCACGCCGAGTCGGGGCGGAGGGCGGGTGGCGAGGGAACTGCGTAGAGCGGCTTGTCGCGAGTGCAGAAGCAGAAGAAGAGGCCCTTCCAGAGCTTGAGGAGGTCGGAGGCGGAGAGGTGGCGGGGCCGAGCCGGGAGGAACGTGGAGAGAGGTGCCGCACCGCGCGCTCCCGTGCGGAGCCGTTGCAGGAGGCCAGGCGCCGCGCGATGGCCGCGGCCTCGGCCGATGCGTCGGCGGCGGCGGCGGCGGCGGCGGCCATGGAGAAGATTTGGGGGAGGGAGAGGTGGAAACCCTAGCTGCTTGATCCGGGGAAGGGGATTCGTTGTTTGAAATGACTTTGCTCGATTTTTTTTATTTCTCCGGTTCGCGTCGCGTGAGTGGGGGGCGGCGCCTGTGGCTGGATGCTCTGTATTTCCAGCCGTTGGATTGAAATCCAACGATCAGGTTTTGTCGGTTGCTGGTTGGAAAATGCTGTTACTGTTCATGGGCCTAATTCCAATTTTGCATCACGCGCTGTAGATTTGGTGATGGGCCGTATGCGGACACCAACTCAAGATTTCCGTGGGCCGTGGAAGGCCATGCGTCTTCACCGGCCGGCCCACAGGCCACAGCTACCGCCCTGGAACAAATTCCTCGCGCGATCCACTAATCAATCGCCAACAAAAACTCCAAACTTGTTCGAGGTAATATTCTTCAGCGAAAAACATTACGATGTAACTATATAATTACTGCATTATAATACTGTAACTATGGTATAACTTATTTAATACTTATATTCAACCATAGTTTGGTTGGTTAGTACCTGGAATATACGCGTGACATATAAATCTGGTCACAAATCTAAAAATTTTAGAGACAAAAGAACTTGCATAAGTTTTCTAGCAATTGAGCTTTAACAAATGACTTTGGCGTCGCTGTCGCGCTACTCTAATATCCTCGCGAGCTTTTGCCTACCGAATGCTTGCTAGCTAGCGGCCGGCAGTGGCAGCACGCAGCCAGCGCGAAGTACGACCGGATCGGATCGGACACACGACACGCGCGGGCGCCTCGGAGAAACCGATAGCTCTGCTTACCTTCCATCGCCACACGGCATTGGAAGCCTCGCATTGCAATCTTGCAGACTAGCTTGCAGTTGTTACGGCTGTGTATACAGGGCGAAGCGGCGGCGACGGCTCGATCGTCCGGTGATCACCGCCGTTGGATCGACCGGCCGTTCTGCAAGGTACAAGACGACTAACTAACTAGTTTTCTTTGAACTAAATAGATGAGTCTAGTATAGTGGTGAGAGGAAATATTTTCCCCTCAACATGGCCGATCTGTGTTATTAGTTAGTTCATGGCGTTTTCTATCATGTTGTTTATTAGGTTCCTACCCTTAATTACTTCAGGCTTGAGTTGACTGAATTGGGTTTGTGATTTGTTTTGCCTTTTGTGTAAATTTTATTTCTCTTAATACAAAAGTGCACAATCCTTTTGCGTATTCCCGAAAAAATAAGTGTGACATGGCAGAGAAAATATGTAATATAAACCTGAAAACTATCATAAACTATTATAGGTGCGTAAAATGTTCTGAGATTTGTTCATGTCACAATGAGTATTTTTTTTAAGTAGTTTTCAGGTTTTTACTGTATTTTTTTCTTCATTTGGCATGGCATTTAGCATATGTGCAATTCACCTCTGCTTTGCTTGGACGAAGTAACTGGCACAAGAACATTTTAGAACAAGTTTTAGCTGAAAATGTTAGCTTTTGGGTGGATGAATGTGCAGAAATAGACAGCAACAATGGCGAACCCAAATGCGAGTGCGGTCTTCCTGGCCTTCATCGTGATTCTCATCATAGTCATCTTCATCCTACTTGGTATCTGCTGGAAGTTCCTCAGGCCAGATATCATGAGGAGATTGATGAGGCCAAAGAGGGCTCCGTCAGGTGAACCTATCATTCTCATCAAACCTGCTGATCAACAAAAAAAACACAAACTGCTCCATAGTTTTTGTATAAAACTCTGCTGTTTTTCTTTCTGTCCGTGTAACAGAAGTACCCGAGTATTTCAGCGGCAACATGAGCGGCAATCTGCGCACAATAACATACTTTGATTATGCAACACTGAAGAAGGCCACAAGGGATTTCCACCAGAAGAATCAACTCGGGAGAGGAGGCTTTGGACCTGTTTATCTGGTACACTTTTTTTCTGCCAAGAAACGCCACAAAACAATACTGAATCTGTATGAGTATCACCTACCATTCTACAGCAATTTCTGATTGAATTATGGTTGTTTGCAATGCTAATGTTCATCATCAGGGGAAACTAGACGATGGCAGGAAGGTTGCTGTGAAGCAGCTGAGCGTCGGCAAGTCAGGTCAGGGCGAGTCCGAGTTTTTCGTCGAGGTGAACATGATAACCAGCATCCAGCACAAGAATCTCGTTCGCCTTGTGGGCTGCTGCTCGGAGGGCCAGCAACGGCTGCTCGTCTACGAGTACATGAAGAACAAGAGCTTGGACAAGATACTGTTTGGTAAGCATTACATCCTGAACCTAAAAACTGTCAAGAACAAGCAAAAACATTGTTTACTTGATCCACATTTTTACACATCTATTAACTTTGCAGGTGTTGATGGTGCACCGTTTCTGAACTGGAAGACACGGCACCAGATCATCATCGGAATCGCGAGAGGCCTGCAGTACCTGCACGAGGAGTCCAACCTGAGGATTGTTCATCGCGACATCAAGGCGAGCAACATCCTCCTGGACGATAAGTTTCAGCCCAAGATCAGTGACTTTGGCTTGGCAAGATTCTTCCCCGAGGACCAGACATACCTCAGCACGGCATTTGCCGGCACACTGTAAGTACTGAAGAAGTATAGTACTCAGCTCGCTTAACCGTAGCTAGCTAGCTCTGAAGAATTTTGTTTCTGAAGAACTTTGTGATCCATGGATTTTCAGAGGCTACACGGCGCCTGAATACGCCATCAGAGGGGAGCTCACAGTGAAAGCCGACACCTACAGCTTCGGAGTTCTCGTGCTCGAGATCGTCAGCAGCAGGAAGAACACGGATCTCTCTCTCCCGAACGAAATGCAGTACCTGCCTGAACATGTCTGAATCTTTTTTTCTGAACCCAAACTCCACATTACTACGAGTTTACGACACTGTCACAAGAATCTCTCTCATTCTGAATCTTTTTTCAGGCATGGAGGCTGTACGAGCAATCCAAGATACTGGAGCTGGTCGACGCGAAGCTGCAGGCAGACGGGTTCGACGAGAAGGGGGTGATGCAGGTGTGCCAGATCGCGCTGCTCTGCGTGCAGCCATTCCCGAACCTGAGGCCGGCGATGTCGGAGGTGGTGCTGATGCTCACCATGAAGACGACGGAGCAGTCCGTCATCCCCGCGCCGGTGAGGCCGGCGTTCCTGGACAGGAAGAGCCTCAAGGACAAGAACGGCGGCGGCGGCTCGGACACGATGGCGGAGATGAGGTCGACGTCGTACTGGCTCGGCACGCCGTCGCCTATGGTCGACAGGCCGTACGACATGAGCTGTGGCATATAAGGTGGATGCCGTACGAGCAAGATCACGCATTGAAGTCGCCATTGGTGATGATGGGATGGTAAGAACTGTTTCGTCCTACAGCGAGATCGTGTCTCAGCAATACCTACCATGGATGTTGCTGGCAATCAAGCACAAATATACATTATATGGTGCTTTTTTTTGTTGCACAATAGTAAGTTTTGTACAGAGTAGTACTACTACCAAATAAGAAGAGTGGACTTTCACTCAAGATAAAAGGAAAAGGAATGAGAGGCAAATTTGTATTGCTCATTCAAAAAAACTGCATTCTTCATGAATGACTAGGGACTGATAATTTGGGTTATCCGCTGCTATATTGTAATCTAAAGACCAAGAAAAATTACTATCACCTTCTTGTTTAGATTAACCCAATAATGCATATATACATCCAATGGGATTATAAATATTGAGGGTAGAGGATTTTAGAAAAGAACTAAAAGAGAGGGAAGGTCATAGTTAATACATGCGCTTCTTGTATTATAAACATTGGAAAAAAGCGAATGTCTTAGAATACAGGGAGTAAGATATTTTTTATTAAGCCCTCTTTAGCACAACTTCAGATCTAAGATTTTATAAAACAGGGTATTCCTAACTTCACAAATCTATACATCTAAATCTATGATTACGTGTATAACATTTGGATAAATCAATTTGTTTCTGTTTTAAATAAAAATTAAAATTTTAAACTACTACTATGATACGTAGTATATTTTAACATACAAACCTCAAATCTACCGTTAATATGATATCTAGAGCTCAAAATGCTTAGGGTGTGTTTAGTTCACGTAAAAATTAAAAGTTTGATTGAAATTGAAACGATGTGACGGAAAAGTTGAAAATTTATGTGTGTAGAAAAGTTTTGATGTGATGAAAAAGTTTAAAGTTTAAAGAAAAAATTTGGAACTAAAGTCGGCCTTAGGCTGTGTTTAGTTCAGCGCAAAGTTTGGATTTTGATTGAAATTGGAGATGATGTGACTGAAAAGTTATGTATGTATATGACAGGTTGATGTGATGGAAAATGACTGAAGTTTGAATCCAAATTTTGGATCTAAACACAGCCTTACTATCTTTCTCAGCGGAAGGAGTAGGACGAGGAATATTTTTTTAAGCTCTAAAAGTTGGGAGCAGCATTGTTGTTCATGATGTGATTGTGAAACGGTCAATACAAGCAGAGAAAGCTCCAAAATGATGGTTGGCATTTCCGATAATTTGAGTGAGCTACAAGGAAGGTTCACGACATGACAGATTTTGTAGTTTGAACACACTTGCATTGATGCATTCAACAACCATTAAAGAATTGAAATCATGGTCAAAATCATTCTCCCACTGATTGCTGCCTCTATTTTTGGCCGGCCTTCACTGGTTCACCTACGCACTGCCCAAATTAACTCACCCTAGCGCCTCTATCTTCTCTCTAGGGCTGTGTTCTTCCCCCATTTTCCTAATCCACCTCTCTCGTTTTCCACGCGCACGTTTTTCAAACTGTTAAATATACAAAAACTTTCTACATAAAAGTTATCTTAAAAAATCATATTAATCTATTTTTTTTAAAAAAAATAATACTTAAATAATCATGCAATAATACGAGCTTTGTTTTGCGTGCTGAGCTCCTTTCAGCTTAAAAATAATTATCGTTTTAAACAAAACTAATGTTAAACTTTTAAAACTCTCATTATAAATAACGTTTAAAGTATTTACTTTAAAAACATAGAAACAATATGTATAATTGATTCTAAAAAAACTTTTACAAAATTGGATATTTATCTAATAGACTACTGACCAAAGTTGCTTTTGAGAATACCGTGCCGAAATATTGATCCGGTATTCATTGCCTAGAGAGCAATGGAGGATGAAAAATATGTTCTCCCATCATGGATTTAAGTTCTTCATCAATATTATATATTTTTCTTTTAGCATTCTCGTTTTCCCCCCAATCATTTGCTCTTGTTAAATAATATTACTGCCTCTCATAAATATAAGTAACACGTTGTTGTTACTCCCTTAGTCTAAAAAATATTTTTCACGCATCTAACACATACTGATAAAAAAAAGACTAGTTTTTTATTTCTCCGGTTCGCGTCGCGTGAGTGGGGGGCGGCGCCTGTGGCTGGATGCTCTGTATTTCCAGCCGTTGGATTGAAATCCAACGATCAGGTTTTGTCGGTTGCTGGTTGGAAAATGCTGTTACTGTTCATGGGCCTAATTCCAATTTTGCATCACGCGCTGTAGATTTGGTGATGGGCCGTATGCGGACACCAACTCAAGATTTCCGTGGGCCGTGGAAGGCCATGCGTCTTCACCGGCCGGCCCACAGGCCACAGCTACCGCCCTGGAACAAATTCCTCGCGCGATCCACTAATCAATCGCCAACAAAAACTCCAAACTTGTTCGAGGTAATATTCTTCAGCGAAAAACATTACGATGTAACTATATAATTACTGCATTATAATACTGTAACTATGGTATAACTTATTTAATACTTATATTCAACCATAGTTTGGTTGGTTAGTACCTGGAATATACGCGTGACATATAAATCTGGTCACAAATCTAAAAATTTTAGAGACAAAAGAACTTGCATAAGTTTTCTAGCAATTGAGCTTTAACAAATGACTTTGGCGTCGCTGTCGCGCTACTCTAATATCCTCGCGAGCTTTTGCCTACCGAATGCTTGCTAGCTAGCGGCCGGCAGTGGCAGCACGCAGCCAGCGCGAAGTACGACCGGATCGGATCGGACACACGACACGCGCGGGCGCCTCGGAGAAACCGATAGCTCTGCTTACCTTCCATCGCCACACGGCATTGGAAGCCTCGCATTGCAATCTTGCAGACTAGCTTGCAGTTGTTACGGCTGTGTATACAGGGCGAAGCGGCGGCGACGGCTCGATCGTCCGGTGATCACCGCCGTTGGATCGACCGGCCGTTCTGCAAGGTACAAGACGACTAACTAACTAGTTTTCTTTGAACTAAATAGATGAGTCTAGTATAGTGGTGAGAGGAAATATTTTCCCCTCAACATGGCCGATCTGTGTTATTAGTTAGTTCATGGCGTTTTCTATCATGTTGTTTATTAGGTTCCTACCCTTAATTACTTCAGGCTTGAGTTGACTGAATTGGGTTTGTGATTTGTTTTGCCTTTTGTGTAAATTTTATTTCTCTTAATACAAAAGTGCACAATCCTTTTGCGTATTCCCGAAAAAATAAGTGTGACATGGCAGAGAAAATATGTAATATAAACCTGAAAACTATCATAAACTATTATAGGTGCGTAAAATGTTCTGAGATTTGTTCATGTCACAATGAGTATTTTTTTTAAGTAGTTTTCAGGTTTTTACTGTATTTTTTTCTTCATTTGGCATGGCATTTAGCATATGTGCAATTCACCTCTGCTTTGCTTGGACGAAGTAACTGGCACAAGAACATTTTAGAACAAGTTTCAGCTGAAAATGTTAGCTTTTGGGTGGATGAATGTGCAGAAATAGACAGCAACAATGGCGAACCCAAATGCGAGTGCGGTCTTCCTGGCCTTCATCGTGATTCTCATCATAGTCATCTTCATCCTACTTGGTATCTGCTGGAAGTTCCTCAGGCCAGATATCATGAGGAGATTGATGAGGCCAAAGAGGGCTCCGTCAGGTGAACCTATCATTCTCATCAAACCTGCTGATCAACAAAAAAAACACAAACTGCTCCATAGTTTTTGTATAAAACTCTGCTGTTTTTCTTTCTGTCCGTGTAACAGAAGTACCCGAGTATTTCAGCGGCAACATGAGCGGCAATCTGCGCACAATAACATACTTTGATTATGCAACACTGAAGAAGGCCACAAGGGATTTCCACCAGAAGAATCAACTCGGGAGAGGAGGCTTTGGACCTGTTTATCTGGTACACTTTTTTTCTGCCAAGAAACGCCACAAAACAATACTGAATCTGTATGAGTATCACCTACCATTCTACAGCAATTTCTGATTGAATTATGGTTGTTTGCAATGCTAATGTTCATCATCAGGGGAAACTAGACGATGGCAGGAAGGTTGCTGTGAAGCAGCTGAGCGTCGGCAAGTCAGGTCAGGGCGAGTCCGAGTTTTTCGTCGAGGTGAACATGATAACCAGCATCCAGCACAAGAACCTTGTTCGCCTTGTGGGCTGCTGCTCGGAGGGCCAGCAACGGCTGCTCGTCTACGAGTACATGAAGAACAAGAGCTTGGACAAGATACTGTTTGGTAAGCATTACATCCTGAACCTAAAAACTGTCAAGAACAAGCAAAAACATTGTTTACTTGATCCACATTTTTACACATCTATTAACTTTGCAGGTGTTGATGGTGCACCGTTTCTGAACTGGAAGACACGGCACCAGATCATCATCGGAATCGCGAGAGGCCTGCAGTACCTGCACGAGGAGTCCAACCTGAGGATTGTTCATCGCGACATCAAGGCGAGCAACATCCTCCTGGACGATAAGTTTCAGCCCAAGATCAGTGACTTTGGCTTGGCAAGATTCTTCCCCGAGGACCAGACATACCTCAGCACGGCATTTGCCGGCACACTGTAAGTACTGAAGAAGTATAGTACTCAGCTCGCTTAACCGTAGCTAGCTAGCTCTGAAGAATTTTGTTTCTGAAGAACTTTGTGATCCATGGATTTTCAGAGGCTACACGGCGCCTGAATACGCCATCAGAGGGGAGCTCACAGTGAAAGCCGACACCTACAGCTTCGGAGTTCTCGTGCTCGAGATCGTCAGCAGCAGGAAGAACACGGATCTCTCTCTCCCGAACGAAATGCAGTACCTGCCTGAACATGTCTGAATCTTTTTTTCTGAACCCAAACTCCACATTACTACGAGTTTACGACACTGTCACAAGAATCTCTCCCATTCTGAATCTTCTTCAGGCATGGAGGCTGTACGAGCAATCCAAGATACTGGAGCTGGTCGACGCGAAGCTGCAGGCAGACGGGTTCGACGAGAAGGGGGTGATGCAGGTGTGCCAGATCGCGCTGCTCTGCGTGCAGCCATTCCCGAACCTGAGGCCGGCGATGTCGGAGGTGGTGCTGATGCTCACCATGAAGACGACGGAGCAGTCCGTCATCCCCGCGCCGGTGAGGCCGGCGTTCCTGGACAGGAAGAGCCTCAAGGACAAGAACGGCGGCGGCGGCTCGGACACGATGGCGGAGATGAGGTCGACGTCGTACTGGCTCGGCACGCCGTCGCCTATGGTCGACAGGCCGTACGACATGAGCTGTGGCATATAAGGTGGATGCCGTACGAGCAAGATCACGCATTGAAGTCGCCATTGGTGATGATGGGATGGTAAGAACTGTTTCGTCCTACAGCGAGATCGTGTCTCAGCAATACCTACCATGGATGTTGCTGGCAATCAAGCACAAATGCTACATTATATGGTGCTTTTTTTTGTTGCACAATAGTAAGTTTTGTACAGAGTAGTACTAGTACCAAATAAGAAGAGTGGAGTATCACTCAAGATAAAAGGAAAAGATAGGAGAGGCAAATTTGTATTGCTCATTCAAAAAAACTGCATTCTTCATGAATGACTAGGGACTGATAATTTGGGTTATCCGCTGCTATATTGTAATCTAAAGACCAAGAAAAATTACTATCACCTTCTTGTTTAGATTAACCCAATAATGCATATATACATCCAATGGGATTATAAATATTGAGGGTAGAGGATTTTAGAAAAGAACTAAAAGAGAGGGAAGGTCATAGTTAATACATGCGCTTCTTGTATTATAAACATTGGAAAAAAGCGAATGTCTTAGAATACAGGGAGTAAGATATTTTTTATTAAGCCCTCTTTAGCACAACTTCAGATCTAAGATTTTATAAAACAGGGTATTCCTAACTTCACAAATCTATACATCTAAATCTATGATTACGTGTATAACATTTGGATAAATCAATTTGTTTCTGTTTTAAATAAAAATTAAAATTTTAAACTACTACTATGATACGTAGTATATTTTAACATACAAACCTCAAATCTACCGTTAATATGATATCTAGAGCTCAAAATGCTTAGGGTGTGTTTAGTTCACGTAAAAATTAAAAGTTTGATTGAAATTGAAACGATGTGACGGAAAAGTTGAAAATTTATGTGTGTAGAAAAGTTTTGATGTGATGAAAAAGTTTAAAGTTTAAAGAAAAAATTTGGAACTAAAGTCGGCCTTAGGCTGTGTTTAGTTCAGCGCAAAGTTTGGATTTTGATTGAAATTGGAGATGATGTGACTGAAAAGTTATGTATGTATATGACAGGTTGATGTGATGGAAAATGACTGAAGTTTGAATCCAAATTTTGGATCTAAACACAGCCTTACTATCTTTCTCAGCGGAAGGAGTAGGACGAGGAATATTTTTTTAAGCTCTAAAAGTTGGGAGCAGCATTGTTGTTCATGATGTGATTGTGAAACGGTCAATACAAGCAGAGAAAGCTCCAAAATGATGGTTGGCATTTCCGATAATTTGAGTGAGCTACAAGGAAGGTTCACGACATGACAGATTTTGTAGTTTGAACACACTTGCATTGATGCATTCAACAACCATTAAAGAATTGAAATCATGGTCAAAATCATTCTCCCACTGATTGCTGCCTCTATTTTTGGCCGGCCTTCACTGGTCCACCTACGCACTGCCCAGATCTCTATCCTCTCTCTAGGGCTTTGTTCTTCCCCCATTTTTTCCCGATCCACATCTCTCATTGTCCGCGCGCATGTTTTTTAAACTGTTAAACGATGTTATTTATACAAAAACTTTCTACATGAAAATTATCTTAAAAAATCATATTAATCTATTTTTTTAAAAAAAGTTAATACTTAAATAATCATGCAATAATACGAGCTTTGTTTTGCGTGCTGAGCTCCTTTCAGCTTAAAAATAATTATCGTTTTAAACAAAACTAATGTTAAACTTTTAAAACTCTGATTATAAATAACGTTTAAAGTATTTACTTTAAAAACATAGAAACAATATGTATAATTGATTTTAAAAAAACTTTTACAAAATTGGATATTTATCTAATAGACTACTGACCAAAGTTGCTTTTGAGAATACCGTGCCGAAATATTGATCCGGTATTCATTGCCTAGAGAGCAATGGAGGATGAAAAATATGTTCTCCCATCATGGATTTAAGTTCTTCATCAATATTATATATTTTTCTTTTAGCATTCTCGTTTTCCCCCAATCATTTGCTCTTGTTAAATAATATTACTGCCTCTCATAAATATAAGTAACACGTTGTTGTTACTCCCTTAGTCTAAAAAATATTTTTCACGCATCTAACACATACTGATAAAAAAAGACTAGAATATACCTACTTTATTAAATTCCAAATGCAATTATTATCTATTTTATACACTTCCACTATAATTATGTTTTACTTTAATAAACCCTATACAATAATAAATGAACTTATTTTAAAATAAACGGAAGGAGAGAAAAATGAGTTTATTAGGAGATAGAGAGAGTAATTTTTATGTACTCCTATGTTGTGTTGAGAGGAAACAATGTCTTACTGTACCAAACATCTCTATAATACTCGGGATTAGTTCGAAACACAACGGGACAACGTAGCACGGCAAAAGAGAGAAGAGCATCGACCGTAGCTCTGGTTCCGATTTTTACCTTTACAGGAGAATCTAACGCCATTTATGGGCGTAGGCAGTAATTACTCCTCCTGTATTAACGCTCCTGCCCTGAATCTTTCTTTTTATCGGAGACAACGACTGGTTTGAATTTGAGGGCCGCTTCTAAAGATTTGATGATGATTTCTCTACTTCTACTTCCATCGTCCTATAAAAAACTAACTAGTATCGAATTAAACATATCGTAATACTATAAGTCTAGATAGATATATTTTTAGATTTATAGTACTATAAAATATGTCATATCTAGACAAAATATAATTCATTATTAGTAGTACTATTCCAAGAAAAAAACAAGGGGGTGAAACAAATCTAGTTAAACACATTTTGTTGCTCGCCCCACTCCCATTAAAGACAGCGCTAGAGACCGATGCATGGGGGCACTCACTCGCAGTCGCAGGGAGCAACGGCAAAAGGCAGAGGACCAGCCAGCCAGCACTGCCGAGATGGCTGATGGCAATGCTACCGTATTGACTCACTGGCCACCCGGCCTCCCTCTCCACTGCAGCAAGCAGCTGATCCTGATGTACCAGTGAGGATTGTCTACGGTAATGTTGGTGCAGTAACAAATACTATTAATGTATACACATGAACTCGGATGTCAGCCGCTGCTACTGCATTAGCAGTTCTGCGGAGGATCTATATCTTCTGATCTATATATACCACCTTCACTGAAAACCTCCTTTGCTTTCTCTTCTTGAGTTTCTCTTATTGTTTTACTAATTAATCCAGTAATGAGGTTACGGGTTATCGTTATCTCACGGTATAATGATATACTATACGGTAATAGCACGGTTACAACAAAAACTGTACGGTTACCATTAGAAATTGCGAGATTTTAAAAATGGAGAAGGTTACTACACGCCATTCACCTCACCGGTGGTACAGTAGAGAGACGATCAGAGATAGAGTCATAGAGAGCGGAGCGCTACTGCGCTAGTAGTTAAGACTCTCCTGAATAGCAGCTGCGAGAGGAAATCGTCAGTCGAAAATGCAGCGTAAAGTTTCCGTTTTCACATCATGATGTCCTCTGTAAAGTCTTCCCCGGCTTGCTTGCTGCATCCGTCCACCAATAATCTCTGAAACGCGTGTAGTATGTGTATGTATGTTGCTCAGACTTCAGATGTAAGCTGGGGAGAGGCTGGGACAGATATATGTGCAGACATGTGCAATTGATGCGAGCAGCACTGCTGCATCAGCTTGCTGGCTTAAGGGAGAACCTGCATTGGATTGAAGGATGGATGGATGGATACTGTTCGTACCCATGTGAAGTACTCCGTAGGAGAAGGGTCCATGTCGATGAGATTCCTGAGCTGTTTGTTTGACACTGCACTGCACTTGGTTAGCTAGCTACCTCCTCCAGCTAATTGGTGTTGTACTAGCACGTACTCGTCCTTGTATTTCTTGCCAAGTCCTTGCCAATTGTCATGCATCTGTCATTCTGTTGCAACTTCATACTTTTACTAGTAAAAGATATAAGATATTTCATTAAAACAACAAAATAACATTCCATCTCTGTATCTACCATTTGATTTAGATTGTTCAATGGATTATTGTCACGGGTTATCTACTTAATTATAGGGATAGATTAAATATTTTAAGAAATAAATGTACCAAATAGCTCAAAATAAGTGATATAATAATTAAATATATGCATTTAAATAATTAAAAGAACAACACCATAGAAAAAAATGCATTTAAATATATGCTCCCTTCATTACAAAATATAACAATCTAAAATGGGATTAGATCCATTCTAATACAGACACGGTTAAGCAAACCTAATTAACCAAGAACACACTCCTATCAACCTGCACAGCAAGCAGCTGTGACATCAATGCACTCGTTGTCCGAGTGCTGTAGGAGGACAGCCTCTTGATGATACTCCGTGGGGATTAGAGAGCCTCTGGCGAGCACCAAGGATGGCAAAATAATTGCAACGGCGTCACATCGATCAAACACCTCCACTTCATCGATCGGTCACCAGATTAAGCCACTCAAATGTGACAGAAACGACGGATCATAAATTCATAATTCCCCGATCAGTCTCAACTAATCCCTGGAGGAAGAAGATTCCAGTCTTGGCGTTGAGATATCAACAAACGCTGGGCTTCAGTGCTGACAAGAGATCGATGTGTGAGAGAGATTTGTGTGGGCGATAGGGAGCAATTACTGGGCTGAAATTGTAGTCGCACATCTGGATTATCTGCCCACCAATCACATCCAACATTTATGAAACCTTGCAGAATTTCCAACTAGATGAAATAAATTTGGACAGGCACGCATTGGATTTTCCTTTTGTTTTTGTTCACTTCTTGACAAAATTCCTGTTTTTTTTTCTGATATTTGTATCCATAAGGGCTTAGGATTTAGTAGTAAACTGTATCTCTGAACTTATATATCTACGTATAAAAAAAATGCACTGGATATTTGGAATTCGAGAGAAAAATGCATGCACTCATTGCTTGTCCTGTTTTAATTTCCTGTTTAGTTGTCCACGTTGACGTTGCCTTAAATTAATTGGAGGAAATGATAATGCAAAAATTGGGAAAAGGGAGTGTATGAAAGACTCAATACAAATTAAATGGGGTTCAAAACTTTCGTCAATAAAGAAAAGAGGCACAAGAAATTCATGCTAAATTCAAAAGGGAATTCATCACATTGGGGGTGATCGATTGATGTTCATCATTTCCTAACTTCTGGAAAAAAGATTTGATTTTTTTTCACACAGTCATCTCTTCTCCCACAAGACTTCCCTTTTAATCCATTGCGTTCTCGACGAACTTCTCTTTTAAAAGCTATCGTATACTTCAATCCAGGATGTTTCTTTTTTGAACTTTTTCCCACTACTACTCCCCTGCAAAGATGCAGTAGTCTGATTGTTTTCATTGAGTAATTTAGCCTAATTAATCATTTTGTACCCAAAATTAATGCAAGGAAGTCAACTATGTGATTGTACACAAGAGCATGCATGTACCAATATATACTACCAAATAACAACACAATCATCAAGAAAACAATAGATTA
The DNA here is from genome assembly GCA_009805545.1 of Oryza longistaminata. Classification (NCBI taxonomy): domain Eukaryota; kingdom Viridiplantae; phylum Streptophyta; class Magnoliopsida; order Poales; family Poaceae; genus Oryza; species Oryza longistaminata. The sequence goes on from CM020181.1 coordinate 30,027,182, forward strand.
AGAGATGGATATGGAAACAAGAAACACTATACTCATATCTTATCTCTCTTTCGATCAACAGAATGGCCTTGCTGTCCACTTCACAAACCAATCAATACAAGAGAGGAAAAAAATCAAAATAAAATCAAGAAAAAAAACAAAAAAAACAAATTAAGTGGATCAGAAGAGGGACAAAGAAGAAAGGGAAGCAGAAGGGAAACAATACTGGACGAACTCCTCTCTTCTCCTTCCCATTCTTCTCCTCCTCTCCTCGTCGCCGCCATGACTCTGCGATCGAGCTTTGCTTGCTCCTCGCGTCCACGCTAATGGCGGAAATATATATAACATGGACGCGTCTCTCCAAGCCGCGGTAAAAGTTGGGAGCAGCATTGTTGTTCATGATGTGATTGTGAAACGGTCAATACAAGCAGAGAAAGCTCCAAAATGATGGTTGGCATTTCCGATAATTTGAGTGAGCTACAAGGAAGGTTCACGACATGACAGATTTTGTAGTTTGAACACACTTGCATTGATGCATTCAACAACCATTAAAGAATTGAAATCATGGTCAAAATCATTCTCCCACTGATTGCTGCCTCTATTTTTGGCCGGCCTTCACTGGTTCACCTACGCACTGCCCAAATTAACTCACCCTAGCGCCTCTATCTTCTCTCTAGGGCTGTGTTCTTCCCCCATTTTCCTAATCCACCTCTCTCGTTTTCCACGCGCATGTTTTTCAAACTGTTAAATATACAAAAACTTTCTACATAAAAGTTATCTTAAAAAATCATATTAATCTATTTTTTTAAAAAAAATTAATACTTAAATAATTATGCAATAATACGAGCTTTGTTTTGCGTGCTGAGCTCCTTTCAGCTTAAAAATAATTATCGTTTTAAACAAAACTAATGTTAAACTTTTAAAACTCTCATTATAAATAACGTTTAAAGTATTTACTTTAAAAACATAGAAACAATATGTATAATTGATTCTAAAAAAACTTTTACAAAATTGGATATTTATCTAATAGACTACTGACCAAAGTTGCTTTTGAGAATACCGTGCCGAAATATTGATCCGGTATTCATTGCCTAGAGAGCAATGGAGGATGAAAAATATGTTCTCCCATCATGGATTTAAGTTCTTCATCAATATTATATATTTTTCTTTTAGCATTCTCGTTTTCCCCCCAATCATTTGCTCTTGTTAAATAATATTACTGCCTCTCATAAATATAAGTAACACGTTGTTGTTACTCCCTTAGTCTAAAAAATATTTTTCACGCATCTAACACATACTGATAAAAAAAGACTAGAATATACCTACTTTATTAAATTCCAAATGCAATTATTATCTATTTTATACACTTCCACTATAATTATTTTTTACTTTAATAAACCCTATACAATAATAAATGAACTTATTTTAAAATAAACGGAAGGAGAGAAAAATGAGTTTATTAGGAGATAGAGAGAGTAATTTTTATGTACTCCTATGCTGTGTTGAGAGGAAACAATGTCTTACTGTACCAAACATCTCTATAATACTCGGGATTAGTTCGAAACACAACGGGACAACGTAGCACGGCAAAAGAGAGAAGAGCATCGACCGTAGCTCTGGTTCCGATTTTTACCTTTACAGGAGAATCTAACGCCATTTATCGGCGTAGGCAGTAATTACTCCTCCTGTATTAACGCTCCTGCCCTGAATCTTTCTTTTTATCGGAGACAACGACTGGTTTGAATTTGAGGGCCGCTTCTAAAGATTTGATGATGATTTCTCTACTTCTACTTCCATCGTCCTATAAAAAACTAACTAGTATCGAATTAAACATATCGTAATACTATAAGTCTAGATAGATATATTTTTAGATTTATAGTACTATAAAATATGTCATATCTAGACAAAATATAATTCATTATTAGTAGTACTATTCCAAGAAAAAAACAAGGGGGTGAAACAAATCTAGTTAAACACATTTTGTTGCTCGCCCCACTCCCATTAAAGACAGCGCTAGAGACCGATGCATGGGGGCACTCACTCGCAGTCGCAGGGAGCAACGGCAAAAGGCAGAGGACCAGCCAGCCAGCACTGCCGAGATGGCTGATGGCAATGCTACCGTATTGACTCACTGGCCACCCGGCCTCCCTCTCCACTGCAGCAAGCAGCTGATCCTGATGTACCAGTGAGGATTGTCTACGGTAATGTTGGTGCAGTAACAAATACTATTAATGTATACACATGAACTCGGATGTCAGCCGCTGCTACTGCATTAGCAGTTCTGCGGAGGATCTATATCTTCTGATCTATATATACCACCTTCACTGAAAACCTCCTTTGCTTTCTCTTCTTGAGTTTCTCTTATTGTTTTACTAATTAATCCAGTAATGAGGTTACGGGTTATCGTTATCTCACGGTATAATGATATACTATACGGTAATAGCACGGTTACAACAAAAACTGTACGGTTACCATTAGAAATTGCGAGATTTTAAGAATGGAGAAGGTTACTACACGCCATTCACCTCACCGGTGGTACAGTAGAGAGACGAGCAGAGATATAGAGAGCGGAGCGCTACTGCGCTAGTAGTTAAGACTCTCCTGAATAGCAGCTGCGAGAGGAAATCGTCAGTCGAAAATGCAGCGTAAAGTTTCCGTTTTCACATCATGATGTCCTCTGTAAAGTCTTCCCCGGCTTGCTTGCTGCATCCGTCCACCAATAATCTCTGAAACGCGTGTAGTATGGGTGTGTTTAGTTGGGGAAAAGAAAATTTTTGGGTGTCACATCAGACGTTTGACCGAATGTCGGAAGGGTTTTTCGGACACGAATGAAAAAACTAATTTCAGAACTCGTCTGGAAACCGCGAGACGAATCTTTTGAGCCTACTTAAGCCGTCATTAGCACACGTGGGTTACTGTAGCACTTATGGCTAATCATGGCCTAATTAGGCTCAAAAGATTCGTCTCGCGATTTATAGCTAAACTGTGCAATTGGTTTTTCTTTTTGTCCACATTTAATGCTCCATGTATGTGTCCAAAGATTCGATGTGATGGGTGAAGGGGAAAAGTAGTCTATATTTAATACTTTAATTAGTGTCTAAAGACAGGGACTAAAGTTAAGTCCTTGGATCCAAACACCACCTACATGTACCAAATAGCTCAAAATAAGTGATATAATAATTAAATATATGCATTTAATAATTAAAAGAACAACACCATAGAAAAAAATGCATTTAAATATATGCTCCCTTCATTACAAATATAAACAATCTAAAATGGGATTAGATCCATTCTAATACAGACACGGTTAAGCAAACCTAATTAACCAAGAACACACTCCTATCAACCTGCACAGCAAGCAGCTGTGACATCAATGCAACTCGTTGTCCGAGTGCTGTAGGAGGACAGCCTCTCGATGATACTCGTGGGGATTAGAGAGCCTCTGGCGAGCACCAAGGATGGCAAAACAATTGCAACGGCGTCACATCGATCAAACCCCTCCACTTCATGATCGGTCACCAGATTAAGCCACTCAAATGTGACAGAAACGACGGATCATAAATTCATAATTCTCCGATCAGTCTCAACTAATCCCTGGAGGAAGAAGATTCCAGTCTTGGCGTTGAGATATCAACAAACGCTGGGCTTCAGTGCTGACAAGAGATCGATGTGTGAGAGAGATTTGTGTGGGCGATAGGGAGCAATTACTGGGCTGAAATTGTAGTCGCACATCTGGATTATCTGCCCACCAATCACATCCAACATTTATGAAACCTTGCAGAATTTCCAACTAGATGAAATAAATTTGGACAGGCACGCATTGGATTTTCCTTTTGTTTTTGTTCACTTCTTGACAAATTCCTGTTTTTTTTTCTGATATTTGTATCCATAAGGGCTTAGGATTTAGTAGTAAACTGTATCTCTGAACTTATATATCTACGTATAAAAAATGCACTGGATATTTGGAATCGAGAGAAAAATGCATGCACTCATTGCTTTTCCTGTTTTAATTTCCTGTTTAGTTGTCCACGTTGACGTTGCCTTAAATTAATTGGAGGAAATGATAATGCAAAAATTGGGAAAAGGAAGTGTATGAAAGACTCAATACAAATTAAATGGGGTTCAAAACTTTCGTCAATAAAGAAAAGAGGCACAAGAAATTCATGCTAAATTCAAAAGGGAATTCATCACATTGGGGTGATCGTTGATGTTCATCATTTCCTAACTTCTGGAAAAAAGATTTGATTTTTTTTCACACAGTCATCTCTTCTCCCACAAGACTTCCCTTTTAATCCATTGCGTTCTCGACGAATTCTCTTTAAAAGCTATCGTATACTTCAATCCAGGATGTTTCTTTTTTGAACTTTTTCCCACTACTACTCCCCTGCAAAGATGCAGTAGTCTGATTGTTTTCATTGAGTATTTAGCCTAATTAATCATTTTGTACCCAAAATTAATGCAAGGAAGTCAACTATGTGATTGTACACAAGAGCATATATGTACCAATATATACTACCAAATAACAACACAATCATCAAGAAAACAATAGATTAAGAGATGGATATGGAAACAAGAAACACTATACTCATATCTCTATCTCTCTTTCGATCAACAGAATGGCCTTGCTGTCCATTCACAAACCAATCAATACAAGAGAGGAAAAAAAATCAAAATAAAATCAAGAAAAAAATAAAAAAAACCAAATTAAGTGGATCAGAAGAGGGACAAAGAAGAAAGGGAAGCAGAAGGGAAACAATACTGGACGAACTCCTCTCTTCTCCTTCCCATTCTTCTCCTCCTCTCCTCCTCGTCGTCGTCGTCGTCGCCGCCGCCATGACGACTCTGCGATGGAGTTTTGCTTGCTCCTCGCGCCCACGCTAATGGCGGAAATATATATAACATGGGCGCGTCTCTCCAAGCCGCGGCAGGCTAGCTAGCTAGCTATACGTACGTACACGTACCACGTAGTACTCATCGGTTGTGCAGCGGGTTGGGCCCCGTCGGCACCCGCCGCTTCTCGTCGTCGACCAGGTCGCCGCCGCCGGCCGCCACCGGTGCCCGAGCCCGATGCCGACGAGCCCGGCCACCACCACGTCGAACGCGCTCCTCGGCCTGACGACGACAACCGCCGCCGCCGCCTTGGCCGGGGCCGGCAGTGGGCGCGCCGACTCCGCGCACGCGGCGGCGAGCAGCAGTAAGCAGGCGACGACGGCCGCCCGAGACCACCGCCTCCTCATCATCGCGTCGCCGACGACCTTCTTTGG